>CM016621.1:347769-947769 GCA_005393395.2 Gossypium australe | reverse complement strand
CATTTTTTTTCTTCATCGATATTTTGGTTCTTATTCATTTATAACGAGTTGTCTCGAAGTTTTGATTATTAGTCAATTATATTGAACTTTTAGCTCATTTGTTTGTTAAGAAATGGATCAGATATGTCGGATATTAGGATGTAGGTTCGAATGCGCTGAAACGTATTATCTTTCTATTTATGAATCGGAGAAAAATTATTGATAATTTTAAATATTGTGTAAAATAAAAAAAATAAAATACACGTGAGTCTTTTGTGTCTCAAAAAAAAACAATTTAATTAAAATTTGAAATTGAATTCCAAAATGACAAAAAAGAAAATTGGATAAACGAGTGCTTAACATCATTATGCCTCTAGAAACAAATAATATAGGCAAATTGGCAAGGCTATGCATTTTTCCTTTTCTGTATTGTACAACTTATTATTATTATTATTATATTTATCCTTTTTAACAAACATATATAATGATGTTACATGACTTATAGGTTGAGGATTCAGTTTTTGATTCTCTAACTATAAAAAATTACAAAATAATTATTTAATTTTTAATAAAATTATTTTTTTCACCAATATCAAAAAGTTACTAATAATCATCTAACTATTTAATTTTTTTCTTTTTTAGTACTAACTGGCTAATGGTAGCCATTGTGTATTTTCTTTTTGTGACTTTCTCCCTAAAAAGCTAAAAGAAAAAAAAAACAAATTTATCAATTAACTTTAATTGAAAATATACCAAAAAATAGAAATACTCTAAAATTCAAGATAATAATATTCATTTTTTTCATTCTTTTAAAATTAACCCTCAATGTCACAAAAAAGGTAAAACTACAAAAAAATAAAAATAAAATACACATTCTGTAAATGTTGAGAGTTAAATTTGTTTAGAATCAAGACTTCATTTGTTATTTATAAATGTTGAAAGTTAAAGTTGTTAATATGGCAATTTTAAAAGATGCCACAATTAGTTGTTAGTGACCAAAGAATGTAAAATTGAATATTTGAGTGACCATTTTGTAACATTTCATAGTTCAACAATAAAAAAAAAATTACTATTAGTTAGGCCACTACTAATATAATTTACCCAAAATTAAATTAATAATTTTTACTCTTTGCGTTTGCTTTGTAATTCTTTTAAAAATATATTGTAGAACCCAAATTTTGTCCGGGCCCCTTTGAACCAAGCCCAGTAACAAACCCAATAAAAATAAAGAAATAAAATAGTCCAGTCTTTTACAAAGCCCAAATCCGCAAAGACCCTAGCCCAACTAGCCTAAATCAGCCCAACAAACCCAAGGCCCAAGATTACAAACTCATCAGAAACCCTAGGGTTTCTGTTTCTAGCGCCGCCACTGACCCTCCATCTGCCCCGCGCGTCCCCTACACGCGCACCATTCCCGCTCCCACACGCGCCTATGGGACCCACACGCCTCGGCCTTCGCACCTCTCCACGCCTCGGCTCGCGTCTTCCCACCAGTGCCACCACGCTCCTGACCGACACACACCTCGGACGACCCACACGCTTCGCATGCTTCACCCATCACCTGCAAGAGACTGACAAACAAAAAAACAGAGGCAACCAAGAGCAAATATGGGCGAAATAGTAGATTAAGAAAAACAGTTGTAATTTTCCGGCTATAAAGCCATTCAAACTTGATATAGGAGAGGTTCCTTTGATTCCCCCCCTCTTGGTACGAAATTCCAGCAATAAAAAAGGCAAAGAAAAGCATTCAAAAGGTTGATTTTATTTGTTACTTACTGCTATCTACTGTTATTTTTATTTTTCTTTATTCTTCGTGATTTCAAAACCATACAAAAAGGGTATAGAAAGGGACTTACTCGGGAAAAGGGCGCGTCATCGGGGTTCCCCCTTCACCGATGAGGCTGGGTCGGGGGTAGAAAAGGGCGAGTTCTCTCCTTCCCCTTCTCGGCTTCGTCATTCGATCTCACGGACGCTAGGGCCCAGCCCTTGAAGCGAGGGCCTCGAATGGAGTCGAAGGCTCGCCCCCAGTCGTCATGGCCACCGAAATAATGGCGGGCGACCGCCTAGAAACCCAATCGCCGGGTGTGAGAGAAGAAGGGGCCGAGGAAATCGTTTTGAATG
This sequence comes from Gossypium australe, assembly GCA_005393395.2. Lineage (NCBI taxonomy): Eukaryota > Viridiplantae > Streptophyta > Magnoliopsida > Malvales > Malvaceae > Gossypium > Gossypium australe. The sequence goes on along the minus strand of CM016621.1, from coordinate 945,669 downwards.
GTGGCTGCGTGCTAGGGTTGGGGACTATTGCATTTGCAAAAATGAGGTTTAGGTCTTTAAATATAAAACAGAACGGCGTCGTTTCGTCTAAGGGAGGCTGCGTCTATCCCTCAAAAGGGATAATTCCGCTATCGGTCCCCTTTCTTTTGCGGCGTCGTTTGATCAGGCCTGCTTTGTTTTTTTTTTCCTCTTTAATTTTGCCCCAATATTTCAGTCGTGTTTCAAACTAGTCCCTTCCAAACGCAGCGCATAGAATATTTGGGGTATTTTCACATTCCGCCCTCGCTATTCTTCTGCGCGTTATGCTCAGCCCCTCCCCCCTTTACTTTTATTTACTGCTATTTTCCCCCTTTACTTTGTCCTGATTTCAAATTTAACCCTTTTTCGTTTATCTTTTTTAATTATTATTATTAGTATTATTATTATTACTGTACTTATTATGTCTACTATTTCCATTATTAAGTATTATTATATTATTGTTTTGTAGATGTCTTGTATTATTATCATCATTATTATTGTGATGCTTACTATTATTATTATTATATCATACATACTTTGGCACTATTATTATGGCTATTATTACTATATTTATATTGGTATGTATGTATTTCATATATTATCATTATTATTATTATTATTATTATTATTATTATTATTATTATTATTATTATTATTATTATATCCACTATTACTATTATTATATTTTTATGTATATATTTTATTATTTTGTTTAACTAACTATATTATTATTATTATTATTATTATTATTATTATTATTATTATTATCATTTTTCTTTTTACTTTTATTATACGATATATAAATGTATATCTTATTATTTATTTAACTTTCGTTCATATATTTATACCTATGTCATTTCACATATACTCTTATTTCCATTCTATTGTACCTCATTTCCTGCATTTTGTTACGAATTCGTGCTCCATTTTATCCAATACAAAATTGATTTCTCTCATAAAGGTAATATTTCGTGTTTAGGAATTCGAGAAAGTCGTGCCTTAACTTACTAGGTTTCGATTTTTCTTGTTTAGCTTAAATAACGAAATATCTTTTAAAATAAAATTTTTTTGAATAGAAATAAAAACTTATTCTCGAGAATTCGATATGTTGTGTCCTAACTTACTGGATGTGACATTCCGTTATTTCGAGATAAGGTTTATATATCTTTAAAATCCATTTGCACAATTTTCAACTTTCGACATAAGGACATTAAGTGATCAATTTGGTACCAATTTTGGGCGTGACGAGGGTGCTAATCCTTCCTCGCACGTAACCGACTCCCGAGCCCATTTTCTCGAAACTCGTGGACCAAAATATTTATAGGTGGCCCGATCGCACCTAATAAAAGATCGGTGGCGACTCCCGTTTTTATTTTCAAAACCCAAGTTCGATTCTCGCCTTTTTCAAAAAAGGGACGGTTTCGACATATATAATTTAAAATTATTTGCTTTTGGATCGTAATCTATAAAATAATGACTATATTGATTTTTAAACTTTCAATTTTATGATAAAAATTGTAATTTTAATATTTTAATGTATATTAAAACATGGTTATTTTTTTTCTACTAGTTTTCGACATCACATGCGTTACACGTGAAAATACGTGTTTATATTTTATTATTTAATAATTTTATTTCATATAAAATAATTAATATATAATATTAAAAAAAAACAAAAAGACTTTCAAATCATAATTGAGTAATTATATATATTAAAAAATATATCTTTACAATGTTTAAAGTACGGATATAGTGCAAATTTATACATTTTACTCTTCAATCTTAATTTTTTTAATCTCTACAAAATCAATGAATAAATTAATGATTTATTAATATATTAAATAATAATGTTTTTTTTATTATAGAATAAATATTTCATGTAATACCACCCTCTTTGTATATTACATTTTTTTTTGTGTTTTTGTCATTTGATAATAGAGCTAATATCGATTTAAATAAAAATAATTTAAAATAATAAGATATTTATTATTGATTAAATTGAATAATTTAAATTATAATAAAAGTGTAATTTAAGATATTACTATTAACACTTATTAGATTTGAATAAAAGTAAAGCAATTTTATCTTGAAAATTTATGTCAATAAAAAAGTATTTTAAAATTAGATTTTGATTTAACTTGGATGCAGACTAATGATAGATAAAATTAATTACAATTTAATGCATTACAATTATCGAATTAACTTTTAATTAAAAATTTTAATTTTAATATTAAAAAATATTTATCATTTATATTTATTTTTTTCCTAATTTAAAACCAAAAAATAATGTTATTAATTAAAAAATTAAATTCAAATTATATAAGTATAAATTATTGCTCGAAATCAACTTAGCTATATAGGATAAGATTAACACAATATAATTTTTAATTTTTAATAATTTATTTTCATTACTAAAACAAATATTGAGATATTAAATAATCTGAGTGCATTATAAAAAAAAAATTAAAGATTTTTTTAAAAACTTCAACATCCTAGTTGAAATAAAGTATACCTAGACAAATTAAAAACAACATTCTAAAAAATTAAAATAAAATAAAATCTAAAAATAAATACTAATAATATTACAAATATATTTAATTTTGTTAGTTTAATCTTTTACTTCAGCCTACCATTCCCGTCATCATTTTCTATCTTGACCTTCTTCAATATATTGGCTGGTCATTATTTTCAATCAACATTTGACTTTCAATGTAATTAATTACTTTGGACTTGTAAATTATAAAATTAAATTAAAAAAAAAAAACTAAAACAACATGCAAAAACTATAATATTAGTTCATGATAAATATTAAAATATATTTACATTAAATTAATAAACACATATAATAATGGTTAAAAATAATTGTTAAAATTTAACTCTCTTTTTCAAAATAAACCTAAATAAAAAAAAACAATTTCATCGTCATCGTCATCAATTAAAATAACTTTTCATTTTTCTGTTCAAATATGATTTGATATTGATTTTTTAAAGAAGCCCAAGACTTGACTTAATGCTCCATTCTTTTGATGTTTTAATTGAATACGACAAACTATTTAATGTTATTTATAGAGCTAAACTTAAAAATTTAATTAATATATTACTCTAATATTTTATTTATATTATATTTAGAAGTCTATTCAAATTAAAGCTCAATAGTTTTGTTTGATATAAAAATAATATATATATATATATTACTCCTTATCAAAAAATTGAAGTATATAAATATATTATATTATTAATATATTTATAAATTACGTAAACTAAATTTGACAAACTTAAAAGAGTCTCCATACTAAAATTAATTGGGACGAATATCATTATAAATATATATTATAAAATTATTTAATTATTTTACATTAAATTATAATTATATTTAGATGTTAATTTAATAATATGATGAAAAATATTCTCAAACCATTAATTTTTTTTAAATTCGTACTTTTATATATATGCATACTATATGAACAAGAATGAAATATCGTAGAGTTAGTTTTTCTTTAATTTTTACTAAAATTCATCTGTTTTTACTTTATTTAAATTTTGAAAAATATAAAACATTTTTATTAAAAAATATAAAAAATTAAATAATTATATTTTTATAAATCAAAATATTTTCAATAATAATGCATTCATTCACCATCATAAATGGGTTTAAATGAACATAGATACTAGTGGTAGAAACACTACAAGTGGCAGCTAGCCGTTGATCACCATTTATGCTGCCTTAGCTAGCAAATTCTTTAATATATTGACCCCAAAAAATGAATATATAAGTAAAATATACAAAAAGTACTTAAAAAATTAAAAGAAAAGTACTAGATTTTAAATTTTTTAGTAAAAAAGTTTGATCTATTATTCCAAATTCCAATTATCCATAAATATATTTTTTACATAATTTTTTTTTCACTTACATCGTAGATGTGACATTATCTAGTATATAAAAATTTCAATCATATTCCGATAGCATCACATGAAAAAAATTTAATGAATTGTATCGAATATACAAATTAATGAACTAAAATTTCAACTGATGACAAATAAATTAAAATTAAAATAATTAAAACCTGCCAATGAATCAAGTTAGAGGTCATGAGATCTTTGAAATCTCAGGTTTAGTATGTGTATTTACGGATTATTTTTTGTAGTCATATTTGAATATATATAAAATACAAATGCTAAATATAAACATTTTGAAAAAAAAAAGAAGCTAAATAACATAATTTATTTTAGTGTTTAATGATATTTTAAAACTTTTGGGGGACTAATAAATTGTTAGGCAAAGGGGGTTATGAATACAGATAAGGGGGGATTCGTTTAGTTTCATGCACATAAATTTCAAGATGATTTAATAATACAAATATTTATGGCATAATGGATGCAATGGTGACCTACACAATCAGGTAATTTAGCCATGTTTTAAAGCTCTATATGTGATTCCCCCATAGAGTTAAACTGAACTTAGAATGACTTACCTTAAAGTGCCATCTCAGCCTGCAATGCAGCGAGTTCATCTTCCTCGGCTGTGCGCTTTTGAGGAACGGGTCGAGCTGGTTGACTGCTAGCAGGCACCTGTACCGATGCTGCTGGGGCAGTTGTTGCAGGCTGGAGAAGCTGTTCTTCCAATTCAGCACCTTCAAGTTCTTCGAGTTCAGCTTCCAATTCATCCTACAATATCAAAAGTTTCGGACTCATTGTTAAAATGCATATAAATGCCGGACATGGTATTTATGAACACCGATGATAGGATGGAGGAAAAAATGAGAGTGCATCAGAAAGTTATAACCTCATCAAAATCAGCCGCAGCTCCGATAGGAGTTGATAGTGCTTCCTGAATCTGTTTCATGTTCTCGGTTTGTTCGTTGATCTCATCCATTGTTTTGTCCACATCATCTATGCTACTGTACGAAAGCCATTTTGAGTAAAATAGTGAGAATTGGACACTGCCTAAGCTTCATGAAGGTCGAAAACAAGTGCTAAATTCCAAGTCAGCACACGTTCAGTAAATGGCAATGCAAAGGGACAAGTACAATGAAGAAAAGCCTAAAAAAAAATTTTAGGCCAACAGTAAAAATATGTAGGTTACATACGTTGCTTTCTGCATCGCTTTCATCGCAGCTGCTCCAGTTCTCAATGTATCCACAGTTTCAGTTGTGGCTTTGGCACCTTCTAACATTATCATCTGTATAAGTTGATATAGAACAATCAATGAAATGGAAAAAAAACTCAAAAAAGCCTTCAGGACATGGTTAAAGCACTAAAAAATTAACAAAATTCAGAGCTTACTTGATCGTGAACACGAAGCTGAAAGTTCCCAAGCTGTTCGATTTGCTGTTCATACAGTTTCTTCTTCTTCAAGCACTGTATAGCCGCTGCATAGAGTAGCATAAAGAATACTAAGTAAACGATATAAATATGGCAATCAAACTACATAACATGGTTTTAAATTAACTCATAATTCAAATGATCTATTTAAAATTTTCTTCTGAAGGATCTTTGACTGTTAAACCTTCACATGACATGAGCACATGATAAATCAGAAACTCAGCATCATATTTTAGCATGGTAATGTTAATCTGCATCAGATCATCACTCAATGTCCAAAGAACATTACGAGCTGACAGTGATTGAACCAAAAGACCCCAAAAATGAAGCTTGCAATGCTGTAAAACATCAGGGTGTTATTTCTTTTCTTTTGGGGGCATCTTCACTCTCATTTGGTCTTTCCTTCAATTTGAGAATTGAAGTGTAAGGGGGCACGGGGGAGGGGTTCAATGTGTAAATAAGACATTGGTGCTCACAAGCTACTTGAGTTCAACTCGAGAAAAAACAAGAACTCGATTTGGTAACTATGGAGCTGAGCTTGAGTTATCAATTAAGCTGAATTCAAGCTTAGTAATACTCTGTGTGAATGGCTTGGGAGCTTTATCAAGCTTTTCATTTTTAATAATTTTTAATATTTTAATATTATTAAATTATGTTATTGCCCTTAATATGTATTATTAACCCTAAGTAAAGTTATCAAGTTGAGCTCGGGCACGAGCTTGAATACATACAAGCTTAATCAAGCTTGAGTTTGAGTACAAAAATAGATAAACAAGCTTAATCAAGCTTGAGCCTAAAAATAAATGTTCGATTAAGCTCGAGTCAAGTATCAAGCTCCAAATTTTGCAGTCAAGCTCGAGCTTGCCAGTATTCAAGCTAGGTTCGGCTCGATTACACCCCTAGGGGAGTTATTATGGATGAATAATTAGACATTGACTATAATAACTAAAAAATATATGACTAATTAAAATGAAGCTCCAACATGAGTAAGCTAGAAGCCATCACATTATACTGTTGCGAGAGAGAAGAATTTTACATCCTACAATATATCCCATATTTATATACAGGCATCGAGAAACCAAGCATAAAAACTACTATAATTCACAAAGAATTTTTTTTCAATAGAAAAAAAGATGGAAAACAAGGAAAAACATTAACCATTTGTGTATATATATTTCAATCGTACCTTTCTTATTTCTCTCTTTGGCATACTCCTTAGCCTTTTCAACCTCTGCAGCAGTCTTTTTCAGAAGCACACTTTCCTTTTTCTCTAGCATTTCAAGGGTCTACATGATGGAAACCGATATGGGGCTCAGTTTAAGCAAAACGTAGAAGAGAAACAACATAATTCAATCATTTGAAACAAATAAATGTGACTTACAGCACCGTGCAAAATAAAAACTGCTGGATTTAGCATTATGATTACAGTTCTGGAGTTAGAGCATCTCCAACACACAACCAATAAACCCAAACTTCTAACCTTATAGAAAAGATCATATTCCATCTTCTAGTGAGACTGGCATGGAATAAGCATACACAACATTCCTTTTATCTAATAGGCATTACTTGATAAATTGTGCTAGTAAGTTTTAAGAAACAAAATTCAGTTATTAATCAGTTTTTCTGTCCCGAAAACTAGTACATGCCTCGTTTGGTTATTTGGTGTATTAACACAAGTAAAAGCTTAATTATTGCATAAGTATTAAAACAATTTGTTATAACATAAAATAAGACCTCCACAAAATAAGAAAAAAGTTTTCCCTTCCCTTGGCTGAAAACAAGTTATATTAGTAGCTAAAAATTATCAAGTGTAATTAGTTTATTGCTAACTCTAGTATTAAGATGTATAGAAAAAGTAATACTCTTATCAAAGGAAGCATTAAAAGAAAAGTTTCACCTTCAAGTCATCAACCAAAGTAAACAACTATCATCCTCTGAAAATGGCCAATTGCTAAAGTGATCAACTGACTCTACTGAATGTATTTTTTAACTAAATTTAATTCCACTTCATAAGTTCATTAATTTTTATCGATCCAAAATGTAATCAATCAATTCAGTAATTCACCAAAAGGATTATCATATTATTTCCCATTAATCCGTCAGCTAGCAACTCAGTTCTTTCAAACAAATCCCGGAACTATAAAATCAACCCACCGAAATCACGAAATGCAAATTTCAAATCACAAAGTTCACGCAAAAAAGAAATGCAACAAACAAACAACTTATTTCCCGATTAAAGGAAAAAAAAAGTACAACATCCAGGAAATACCTCATTTAATTTGTCTAACGAGGTTAGAGCATTTGTTTCCGGCTTGGTTTTTCCAAAAATCCCTTTAAACATACCTACCTCTCCGCGAATTAAAACTCCTGATATTCTGCTTAACAACAATCACTAATACGATCATATATATAAACTGTTACATAATCAATCACCAGAAAACAGCAAAAAGAAAGAGCTAAAAGAGTAAGTAAAGAAAAAAAGAATAATGCAAAAGGGGGGAATAACCTGTAAAACTTGAGAAATTAGGGATTTGGGAGTTGAGAAATCTGTGAAATAAAAAAACTGAAAAGAAAAGTCTGGGAAAGTGGGATTGGTTTTCAACGTGGCGCGCACTGACGGTTATATATCTTCACTGCGCTTTATTTGTTTGAATGTTAGTTGTGATCAGTTTTATTCGAAAGAATTTAGTCTTTTATTTTTCGAATTTAGAATTATAAATTCAATTAATAATTCGTTAAATTTAATTTTATTATAAATTCGTTTTTAAGTGGATTATAATAAAATAAAAATTAAAAGTTGATTCCTTAAAAATGAAAATTTTCATTTCAATCTCTTTACAAATAATAAAATTACAAGTTATTTTACGGTAAAATTGTACTTTGCCCTTTAAGATATGAATAAAATATGTTTAATCCCTTAAAAATGATGGAATTATAAATTAATACATGATAAAAATACATTTTGATCTCTCTGAAATTTTATAATTTAGTTCCAATACCCCTAAAAAATATCTAGCTCCACCTTTGATGACAGTTTATTCTTCTTACGTATTATTATTCACAAAAAATCACTTAACGGATTTAACTAAAATTTCAAATTTCAAAAAAATATAAGGACTAAGAATAATCTAAAAGGAGAACATAAACTAAATCTACAACTTTACGCATAATACAAATTAATAACAAAATTTAATGAAACAAATTTAACTACTATCATTTTAGGTTAGGACTGAAATTTCAAAGCTAATAATATAGAGACTAAAATTGACTATTTTAAAAAATACGTGAACTAAAATTAATCAAATTAAAATATAGAGATTAAATCCAAAACTTATATATAATAGAGAGACTAATAGCAAAATTTCACCTTTATATTTAGTTACAAATTCCTAAGTTAGACTTAAAACATTATTTTTAGTTTTTATTCGTACGCACCTAATATAATTGAGTATTAAAATTCATGTAATTTTTTTAAAAAAAGTGTTCAACAATATTTATTGAAATAAAATAAGAAAAAGATGAATAAAATTAAATAATACTTAAATTTATTTATCTCCCATACCCTCCTTTTCATCTTTCATTTTTTTTTCTCACCATCTATTTTCAAGGAATGGTTTATTTCGCCCAATATTATTTTTAAAATTAACTTTAGTTTTTAATTAGATGATTCTTTATAATTTTAAAATAAATATGCATTTAAGAATTTTTCTAACAAATATATTTATTTATACTAATTTTAATAGTATTAATTGAAATTTAATTTTAAGATATTGAGATTTTATATTATTTAGTATAGTAAGTTTTGAAGAGTGGCTCAGCACAATCCATTAGCAAAACCTATTTTTTAAAATACATATCTAAAAATAATAAAAAAGAATCATTATCCAATTACACTACAATTAAATTCCACTTTTTAAAAAATATATTAAAAATATGAGTAAAATAGAAATAAGTGGAAATTAGAAAAATAAATAACTAAATATTGGTCAAAAAGTTTGACATTTGGTGAACACTAAGATTCTAACAACGTCAGCAAGGAAATTCTGTCTTAAAGTAATGCGCCGCCTTAAGAAGCTGAGTGTCAATCTCTCTGTTTCAGACAAAGATTCCACGAATCCTTTTAAACCACCCAATAAAAAGAAGACACTTGTAGAGAGCCAAATATTGAAACGCAGGACTCATGGGAAAACATCAGAATTACTGTAGTACTAGCTCCTACAGATCACCCCTTACAGCATACAAAATTCATTTTTAGGGTTTTTAACTTTATCGTGAGTTTCTAATTTCGAAAGCCTTAAATCTTTCCAGCTCAGAAAAGCGAATGGCGGGAACAGATCAGGCAACGGCGGCGGCGGACCGGCTAGCGGCGATGAATTTGACCGGATCCGTTGAGAACCATGCATTCTCTAACCGTGTCTTGATCCGGTCCATCGTTGGCCGGCCGGACGGTGGGGCTGGCCTCGCGGGGCAACGTGTCCGCGCCGGTGGTTGGCTGAAGACTGGGAGAGAGCAAGGGAAAGGTTCTTGGAACTGAACGACGGTGCGTGTCCGGCGAACTTGCAGGTGATTATGGATGCCGGCGTGGCTGTTCTCAGTAAGCTGGTGGCGACCGGCACTTGCGTAGTGGTTGATGGAATATTGAAGGTTCCGCCTGAAGGGACGAAGCAGAGGATTGAGCTTCGGGTCGAAAAGGTGGTCCATATTGGTGAGGTGGATCCGGCTAAGTATCCGATACCGAAAACGAAGCTCACACTTGAATTCTTGAGGGATCATCTTCATCTTCGATCTCGAACAAACACGGTATCAATCTCTAAATCAATTTGAATCCCTCATCGTTTCCCTTTTGGAACTAACTGAATCTATAGTATTTCCTTAATGCTTAAATTTTTGAAATACTTATCAATTTTCAGAACAAGTCAACACTGAACAGTTCAATTAGAAACCATATAAGAACTTTTGGTAAGAGTAGTTTAGTCAATCTAAGAATTGAGTTAATGTTTCTATTTTTCATGATTTATCATAAGATATTTTGTGAAATATGCATTCATGAAAAAAGACCATACCTGTATAGGAGCATATACCATATGCTTCACGCATACTCAAGTTCCAGTAACAGATAACATGTATGGTATTTGCTACTGTAATGCCTTACAAGTTGAGATTTGGTCATCATCTCGCGTTTGCTTACTTCAAAGTCTCGAACCACCTGCAGGACGGGTCAGTTGGTGTCAAAAAATTACGGTACCTTTGATGTAACTGCATATGGGATGATGACCGAATCCCGGTTCGTAGAGTGATGCAGGACAATGTCTTGAAATATGATCTTTACATGCTTACACATGAATAGGGGGATATGGCCTCTAGCGATTTTCCATTTTCATGAAAAAATATCATACCTGTATTGGAGCACATAATATATGCGGCACTCATACTCGAGCTTGAGTGACGTAGGTAACATGTATGGTATTTGCTAAATGACATGTTGCCTTATGTGTTGAGATTCGGTTGTCATCCCGCGTGTGCTTCCATCCTTTATGTCCAAAAATTACAGTACCTTTAATGTAAGCGCATACGGGGATGATGATCGAATCTCAGTGCATACAGTGATGCAGGGCGACGTCCTAAAACACGATCATTACAGGCTTACAGCTATTTGTTGTGTGATCCTTATTAAATTATGTACTGATTCAGATTGCCGCCATTGCTCAAATACGGAATGCGCTTGCTTTCGCTACCCATTCTTTCTTCCAAGAACACCATTTCCTTTATGTGCACACTCCAATTATAACCACCAGTGATTGTGAGGGTGCTGGTGAAATGTTCCAAGTTACAACTTTGATCAGTGAAGCTGAAATACTGGAGAAAGATCTAATTAAAAACCCTCCTCCATTGGAGGCCGATATGGAAGCCGCTAAGCAACTTGTGAGTGAGAGAGGATTGGCTGTTAAGCAAGCAAGGCCGATACCGGTGCTTCGGTTGTGGAAATTAACAAAGCGAAAGAGAGCCTCTTAAAGCTGGATGAGTGATCTAAATTGAAACCTGGGATCCCCCAAAAGGATGGCAAGATTGATTACACTCAAGATTTTTTCGCCCGTTAAGCTTTTTTGACGGTTTCTGGTCAACTACAGGTTGAAACATATGCTTATGCTGTCAGTAATGTGTATACATTTGGACCGACATTTCGAGCTGAACAGTCTCATACATCAAGGCATTTGGCTGAGTTTTGGATGGTGGAACCTGAAATAGCATTTGCAGATCTTCAGGTATGTATGGCACTCTGGCAGTAGTGCATAATACTCCTTTTTTACATTCATTTATAAGGTCTAAAAACGTTCACATGGAAGTTCAGTTGAAGACCGGATGCATTTGCAGGATGACATGAACTGTGCCGAAGCTTATGTGAAATATTTGTGTAAATGGTTGCTTGAGAAATGCCTTGATGATATGGAATTTATGGCTAAAAGGTAGGATAAAGGTTGCATCCACCGACTGAAAATGGTTGCTTCAACCAACACTAATTTGAGCATCATTTTATATTTGACATCATGGATGATCTTTAAATAATTTTTTTAAAAGTAGCTAGCATGTTTGGTAACTAAATGATAAATAATAAAAACATTTTCTTTTAAAAAAATTCAATTACTTTTCAAACAAAAATCCAGTTTACTCAAATCAAACATTTACCATTTGAATTATTTTATGTAATTTTAAAATACTCATGTCTGAAATTAAAGATGACAAAAAAAAATTAGATTCAACGAGTTTTGATTCGATTCCACACGATCTAATAAAGGTTAACTTTTTCCTTACTTTCGAGATGAATCTAATTTTTCATTTAAGGTCAAGATTGAAATTTACAAAAAAAGGCACACCATTCTTTACATATAATAAAAATTATATTATTTTTTTTTACTCTATCACAATCATACGAAAAACAATTAATATCATCATTAAAAATAAAAATATTAAAAATATTATTCTATTTTAATAAAAATTTAAAAAATAATTGTGGGCTGTGGCATATCAAGTTGGATCGGACTGAAAATAAATTAATATTTAATTTCGGATCGTGTTGAAGTTGAATTATATTGGGGTATATCGGGCCGGAATTAGGGCAGACAAAAAACCAGTCGCCCCGCCCGGCCCATTACTATTTGTATATGTGATCTCCACTACAATTTAAAGCTTAAAAGACGAGGAAAACTTTAATGTCTCACAAGAAATTACTACAAAACTTAACCCAAAAAATTCTAATGATAAAGTTGTCGGTCTCTAACAAAATTTTAAAAGTTTTCATAAACTAAAAGAAAACCAATAAATTACTCATCATCATCATCAATGACTTTGGTGCCCAAGCCTTTCAGTCCTTCAGCTGGGATTTCAGCAACAGTTACCAAAGAGTAGAGCTCTTCCTTTGCATCTTCGTCATCATTTCTTTTCCGAGCGATACGAACCCTAATCCTTCTTGGGACACTTCGGATCCCTCGGCTCCATATGTGCTTGTTCAGCTTCACGTCGACTCGTACATCCTTTGTCCTCATGGCTTTTTCGGCAAATTTCCTGATCTCCTTTATAGCCTTGGGAGCCTTCTTCTTGAATGTGCTGTTTCAAAGATTAACACAATAAGTTACTCAAAAACTTTTGCCAGTCACCACCAATGGAATCCATAAAGCTAAAGTTCCTTGGATTCAAATACGAGTGTCGTACGTGGTTATGTTTGATTTTTTTCCCACAAGATTTTCATGCATTTGGATAGTCCTCAAGAGGATCATATCCTTGAACCCTTGTTCGGGTATGCATCCGGTAGGGATGCTATGTAAGAAAAATGAAGAGTCAGTAACATAGGCTACTTCCCTCGTGCTATAATCATAAAGCTACCATCTATGTTCCTTGGATTCTAATGCAAGCGTCGCTGCTAAGAAAAATGAAGAGTTGGAGTAACATAAGCTACTTCCCTCGATAGGATGATTATTTGGTTAAAGTACTTTGGAGGTCCCTGTATCATAAGGACTGTATCAAATTAGTCCTTTTATTATTAAATGGATCAATTTAATCCTTATACTATTAAAAAGAATAAAATAAGTCCAAATTGTGATTGAGTTAACATTCACTATATAAAAATATCTTGAATTTTTTTTTTCAATTTTTTTTTAATTATTAAATGAAAGATTCATTTACAGAACCATAAAAGTTTTCATGATATCAACTCTATTCCAATTTGGGATTATTTGATTCCTTTTAATAGTACATGGCCTAAATTGATCCATTTAATAATAGAGGGACTAATTTGATCAGGTCCCTATAGTAGAGGGACCTCAAAGGTACATTCAACACGCTTATTTAGTGCTATAATCATATAGTACTTGGAATCAAGACATAGCTACGAAAATCTCTTTTCACAAATACTTTCATCCAATGCAAACATGAAAACAAAAGAAAAAGAAGTAAAACACGATATAAAGCACCACACAAGGGGACTACAAGACTGTCTCACAATCTATATAACGCGAAAAATGAAATTAAAAACTACACAGTATACAAAAGTTGTGCATCCAACTAAAATTCTTGATTACAATAACAGCTAACCCACTAATTACAAACAACTGGATGTAAAAATTAACAATTGGGTTGATAAAATATCATTGAGATATTGAAAAATAGTAATGAATAAGTAAAGAAATTTGAAAGCGAGAAGCTGCTTTAAACCAAACCGGCAATACAATGAACTGAAGGGGAAAAAAAGAAATAAAAAGAATCAGCAGTTAAATTACCAGCCATGGAGTCTCTTGTGAAGGTTGATGGTGTATTCTCTGGTCACCACGTCTTCCTTTCTTCCCCTTGTTTTCTCAACCATTTCAAAATCTTTCTGGCGCTAATCCTTACCTGCATTTAATCACCAAATTATCAATTCAAAACCAGGTCTTAATCAATGAAAAAGGTAAATCAGAAAACCATTTCCTCGTTGGCTTTTCTCGGGAACCAAACAGTAAGAGAGAAAATAAATGAGAGAAAAAGAGAGAAACCTTGATGGTGTTTTGAAGGCAAACGGGAATGAAGAGAAAGGAGCTTTGAATAAAAACGAGGAAGAAGAAACCCTGATTTGCATAACTTTCTACATAAGGTTAAGCGATGCCGTTTTTGTTTATCAATATTAATGGACCGTATCTTTGATTGGGCCTTTACAAACGAACCCTAATCCTTTGTAAAAAGGGCTATGTTCTTCAAATTTTTTAGGGTAAATTCACCCAGGTCATTAAATTATTAGTAAGTTTATGTTTTGGTCACTTAAGTCCAAATAGTTTCACAGTGGTCACTAAATTATTCAAAAGTATTTATTTTAGTCATTGGGCTGTTAGTTTTTTTTTTTCGGTTAGCAAGCTCCAAGAAATGATTGAACAATCGATATGGTGGATTGATACTCATCGGCAAGTAGAAGAAAATACCCTAGATCCAAATCTATCTGATGGCCGAAGATTAAAAAAAAAGTTATTTGAATTTTAATTCATGAATTTATTTATTTTTTGTAACAAGAAACAGCTATAAAGCGAAAGCAAAAAATAAATTAACTAGAAGAATCAATCATATGATAGAGATCACCCTTGAGTAGCTTCTTTAATAAGGAGGTGCTCTCCTCAAATATCTACATCTCATCATAAATTTAGCCATCGAATTAGCTATTTTATTATGTTCACTGCGGATGTGTCGAAGACAAACTTTCCACTCACGACATAAAAGTTGCTTAATCAAGTGCAGCTCAGATAACATATTAGCTCTCACACCATCAACTAAAATAGTTTCTACAACTAAAGCATTATTACACTCCAACTCCAGTTGCCAACAACCAAACGTCGATGCTAAGTTTAGACCTCAATTTTGAAGACTGAATCTTTCCCAATCCGCATAGTAAACCCACACTTCCCAATGCCATCATGATCTCTAAACACACCTCCTATCGCAACAATGTTGATACTTTTCGAAAATGCACCATCTATATTCAACTTAACCCATCCTTTCTCTGGGTTTACCCAATGATCACTCGATGCCGTTTGAATGCGATGTAGCTCACATGATTTTAAGTTTACAAAACTCTCAGTCTAGGCTAAACTTGTATCTGCAACAACATCAACAATATTGTGACAATTATTGAAGATGAAATTGTTTCAACATTTCCGTAACAACCAACATAGAATTGCAAATTGAGTCGACCAATTTCCTTCATTCACTTTCAACACTTCTTGCAATTACAAGTTCTCATTTAACCATAAATTTAAGTTTGTGGAGAAGAAATTATTCCTTGCTAAGTTAGGAATCACCGCCTTCCACATTGCTTTTGAGAACTCACAATCCCGTAAAGCATATAAACTAGTCTCCATCAGATATCCACATTGAAGACAATGGCCTTCAAGACATATGCCGTCGAACTCGCTCCCCTTTAGTCAAAATCTTATCTTGCTACAATAGCCATAAGAATACACGGATTTATAATGTTCAAAGTGAAATTAAAATATAAAAATTAAATCCCAACTGTAACATAGGAAATAAAACAATAATTAAACGATAAAATACAAATATAAAATCATGACCAAACAAATATATTCTTCATTATTTTATTTTAAAATTTATCAATATGATATTGCAGTATGAAAGAATTACTACAAACAATGAGTATGAAATTCATGGTTTTGGCTCAACCTGACTATTAAACCCCACACGAAAGAATAATACAAACACGATATGAATACGCTCATGTCTTAAAAGAATTATACAATACAAATTACTAAAAAAATATCGAAACTACAAATACGATCCCGACACAAAAAAAAAAAAATACACTAAGTTGTTGAATCCATTCTATCTCTCTGGTAATGAATATCAATATGGTGGAAATGAAACCCTATTTCTTCACATTTATTAACTTGCTGGAAGCATTTTATGTGCAGTTTTTTTTTCCTTCTAAGATCTCTTTGAACATCTCTTCAAACTGAGAGCTAAAACTGTGAAACCAGCAATGGCTGCTAAAATCTGCCCAACAAAAACAGCATGTTTTGTTTGATTCAATGCATTAAAAAAGCTAGTTGAAATGTGTAGTTTTAGAAAAATTATAAATGAGATCAGATACTAAGGAAAAAAATGGTCAAAATAAAAGAAAAGCAAGAATCCGGAGGCGGGACTTATTTGGATTGATTCATTCAGTTACCTTTAAAAGATGGCATCAGATATATATGGGGTTCAGAAACCAATATGTATACCAAAAGGGAAACTTTTAATCATTTGGGGCGTATTGAAAAGTGTCGTGGAGCTAAAAATGTGCTCGGATGGGATTTATTTTGATTGATTCATCCAGTCACCTTTAAAAGATGGCATTCGACATATATGGGGTTTGAATCCCAATATCTATACAATAAGGGAAAGTTTTAATCATTTGGGTGTATTGAAAACTCAGAGAATGTGTCGTGGTGCTAAAAATGTGCTCGGATGGGACTTATTTCGAGTGATTCATTTAGCCACCCTTAAAAGATGCACCCAACAGATTTGGGGTCGAATCCCAATATCTGTACCAAAAGGGAAACTTTTAATCATTTGGGTGTACTGAAAATTTAGAGAATGTGTCACAGAGCTAAAAATGTGCTCGAATGGGACTTCTTTCGATTGATTCATCCAATTATCTTTAAAAGATGGCATCCAACATATTTGGGGTTCGAATCCCAATATCTATACCAAAAGGGAAACTTCTAATCATTTGGGTGTATTGAAAGTCTAGAGAATGTGTCATGGTGCTAAAAATGTGCTTGGATGACAATGAATATCGAGGATTTAGATAATACTCAAATCCGGATATCATAGAAAAATGCATAGATCCGACCTGTTACCTTCCCTACTCGTAGTCATAGTTAATAGTGGGGAAAATGGTGAGATGACTAACCTTCATATCGATCCCATGAAGGGTCCATTGTGAAAATGACTTTATCCTCTTAAACCATGATGTTTGGGGCATTAGAATCACAACAGTGTGCGGATTGTTGCGAGGCATTATCCGCCGTAGCGCCAATTGCATCGTTAATGGTGTTAGCGAATTTCTAACTTTTGAACGCGTTTCATCTAGAATCTGCATCACACAAATGAAAAAAAAAAGTAAGTATTCCTTTGTATTTTAATCGGATTCGAATTTCGGTATTTGTAACCTTTCCCCTGTCCTTCCACTGACCTTGAAAGAAGTTCCGATATCGCCGGAATAAATCCGTGACTGATAACTGCCGATAATCAGATTAAGCCAGTAATAGTTCTCCTAAAAGGTGTAAGACCAAGTTAGTTCACAAAACAAGGTGCAAACATTAAGAGGAGATAGATTAGATGAAGCTAAGTTACTCAGACTCGGGTATATTAAAATTTTTCCAAGGTTTTTCATATATTTAGAGAATTCTTAAAACAGACAAATACGAGCATCAAATACGGGTCCTTAAAGCAAAATGAAGAGCCAGAGCAACGATAGAAATGAAGATAACTTGTTTCATTGATAAGGTAAAAGATGTAGGTTTAGGATTCTTTACTTGTATTGATTGCTAAATGTAATAAATGTTGAATGCATAAAGTAGAAGAAATTTAACCTGCAATCCATTTTCATGGGCTCTCTGTTCGATTTCGAGTATGGTTTCAACATCTTGATCTGAAGGTCCCTCCTCTTGAAGACGTAATATTTCATTCAAAGCCATATCAACCTGTTAAAAAAATATTGCGCAAATTGAATATTTGAGATGATTGATATTTTGGTCATATGTTACTCGGGGTTGAGTGCAAGTGTCAGATACGGGTATGTAAGTTTTTCCATGTATTTGGTGGGTCTTTAGAAAATCATGTCCGTATACCCATTTCCGTAACTGTATTGGACATGAATGTCGAATATGGGTACTCTAACAAAAATGAAGGTCTGAACAACATAGATTGAGATACCTACCAGCTTCAAGGAGATTTTTGGATCACAGGAAAAATCGATTTGAATGTCACCACCAATATCTCCGGTTAGACATGGCAGATCACCGTGAATGAATTCCGAAACACTTGCATTGTAGATCTGGGAACACAGGGAACAATATTGTTCACACAAAATACAAGGCTATTGAATAAGACAAATGATGCTCTGAAATGGAAATACGCTTGTATATGTATCCAACACGAAAATGATTTTTTCAATGTATTTAGAGGATCCTTTGAGGACATATCCCCTTACCAATGTGTCAAAAACAAATTTCAAACATGGGTGCTTCAAAAAGAGAATTGAAGCAACATAGATATAATGGTACACTGTACCTGGCCATGTTTGAATCGGAGAAGCTGCAGTAGTTTTGTTTCTAGCAGTTTGGCTAGAAACCCAGTATAATGAACCTCTTCTTCCTGCAAATTGATTGTTCCGAAAGAAATATATCAAACAAGTCAATAATGGAATCAGGTTTCCATTAATGAAGCTTCAAATAGATCAACTGGAAGAAGCTAACAAACCATAGTTCCATGCTTCAGTTCTATAGGAAAGCATATCCGGACCATACATTGAGCTTCTATCATGGGACTGCATACGACCTCCCTACAAGCACATCACGTATCAGAAGATGCACACAGTGTAAGCTCCATGAAACTGTTATCATTGGACATTAACCTTGTTACTTGGTCTTGGGTGTAAGTGTTGGATATGGGTATATGTCTAACACGGAATTATATCTCTATACCCATGTCCAACTATATGTCGGACATAATTTGAGCTCCATGAAACTGTTATCAACGGACATGAACCTCCTATATTACTTGGACTGAGTGTGAGTATTAGATATGTGTATATATCCAACATAGGTATGTTCTTCTATATATTTGAAGGTTCTTTGGAGGGTCATGTCTCAACACCCATCTCTGAATGTGTCAGACATGGGTATTTCAAGTAGAATAAGGACTCAAAGCAACATAATGAACTTCACTTACCTAGTCATGGATTTCGGAAATTTGAATGGTAAGCTCTTGATGCGATCACAGTTAAAATGGAAAATAGGTTCAGGAGGCTTTCCAATTCCACCCTGCATGGAAAAAAATCAAGAGCTCATAACATAATAATGATTTTATGAATTCTAGGAATGGGGGATATTGAAAAAAAAGAATATTTAACTTACCAAATACTTCAGTATTAAAGGAACTGCAACTGTGGGATTGATTTTCCCAACAATTGCAACAGTAAAAGTCGATGGATCCTTAAAGCAAGTATTGAAATACTCGCATGCTTTTAATGGATCGACTTTTTGAAGATCACTTATTCCAAAAGGCTGCCAATCAAAATTAAATCTTCAGTTAAAAATAAAATTCAAGACAATTAATCTACACTACTCAGACTTCAGTATGAGTGTTGGATACAGCCTGACATAGGTATGTTCAAATTTTTTCTAAGCATTTCCATGTATTCGTAAGTCCTCTGGGGGACATATTTCCATACCATTGTCAAACAAGGATACTTCAGTAAAATTTAAGAGTCGGAATAAGGTAGCAACTAATCATTCATACCCGGAAAAAGTAAGAGTTCCCATAGTTGATCTCCCTAGCCCGGTTAGAAAATGAAGTATAGGGATCCCTTTCTCGAGCAAGAATTGTTTCTTCTTTCACTTGCATCACTCTTTTAATGACTTCATCATCTGGTGTTACTTCTGTTGTAAATAGTTGGTAAACAAGCTGCCAGAATAGGGATAATCAGAAACTACAAAATCAAGAAATCCTTGCAACTTTAAGCTTAGAAAACAAGAGGGCATGAATCTAGTGAATGATGCGTTTTGTTATTTGCTTTGTTGATGTATATGATGCATCTTTGAAGTATCCACGTTTGACACGTAGTTGAATACAGGTAAGTTTACATTTTTTTTTAGTTTTTTGTGTATTTGAAGGGGGTTTTGGAGTTCATCATATCCCCATACCCATGTCCTGATATGTGTCGGACATGAACGTCAAACAAAGGTACTTCAAAGAAAATGAAGCGTCATAACAACATAGATAATTGATCAAATAATATTTTAAAATTAAGAAGACAAAAAGAACTAAAAACCAACAATTTCACTGTTAAACATCTAATAAAGCAAACCTGAAAGGCAGTTTCCAAGTAAAAGGGCGAACAATCACCATAAAAAGATCTCTTGTAGGATCTGACTTCTACATCCACATCAACTCTCTTACCAGCTAGCATATCCATTAACACTGAAGGTCTATGACCATACATGCCAATTTCCTCTGCAATTGTTGATCCCATTGAAGATGAAAAATATTTGTTTTCTGGGAGTTCAGATAAACCACCATAGGAGAAACCTGTGAAAAGAACCTATTGAAACAACACTGTAAAAGTTATACGGTTCACATCAACTGATAATCAAATAAAGTCAGAGTCATGCTTTGTAGTCCAAGAAATTAAAGGGTATTTGGAAAGTACTACGGTGCTTAGGATTCAAATTCACTATTTTCTGACAAAACTGATTGTGTTTCCTATGTTCTTGAACTTGGATGTGGATGCCGGATATAGGTATATGTTCGACATGGGTATGTTTAATATTTTTTCTAAGTTTATCCGTGTATTTAAAAGATCATATCTCTACACCCATGTTGTATGCATTGAGACAAGTACTTCAAGCAAAATGAACGGGTATATTTAATTTTGTATGTTTCTATTTTTGGAGGGTCATATCTTCACACTCATGTCCTAATACATTGTAGAAACGGGTACTTCAAGCAAAATGAAGCA
Organism: Gossypium australe; assembly: GCA_005393395.2. Lineage (NCBI taxonomy): Eukaryota > Viridiplantae > Streptophyta > Magnoliopsida > Malvales > Malvaceae > Gossypium > Gossypium australe. The sequence continues at coordinate 924,575 of CM016621.1, read as the reverse complement.
TGGTTATGTGTCCTATACAAGTATATTTAATTTTTTTTCTAAGTTTTTCTATGCATTTGAAAGGTTTTTAGAGGGTTAAAACTTACAGCTATTCAAATATTTCAAGTAAAATGAAGAGTAGGAGCAATATAGTCTATTTCTAACTACTGATACTGCCAGGGTTAGAGAAACCGAGAAAGTTTACCTGGTCATTAAAGAAATCTGTACACTTATAGCAAACATGCATGCCATTGGATAGAATCAATTCAGTAGCTCCAATATTTTCATGTTCACGCTGCTGAACAATGGTCCTGAAGTAAATAATAAAATTCAGATTAAATAATAAAAGCTCTTTTTTTTTTTTTTTTTTGAGAAAATAAAAGCTCATTTAGAAAGGCACTGACAATTCGTTAAGCTAAAATTGGTTAAAATATCATCCCATTCATTAATTTAGGTTGTTCTACAACAGTTCATAAAGTATAAAACAGGGCCATAATCAGACAGTGGAGTAGACTGGCTAAGTCTAGAAGCACTTAGTGCATTTTAGAAGCTAAGTTACCCGGACTTGAGATGAGGCTCAAATATGGATGTATGTCTGATAAAGGTATGCTCAATATATTTTTGATATATTTGAAGGATCAATGGTTCATACCCTGTACCATGTCCAAATACGTATCGAACACATATACTTACGCCAGAAAAATAAATAGTCCAACATAGATATTATTTCAGCATATGATCATAGGTTTAGAGCTTGAGTACACAGTTGTGTAATACCTACATTACTTGGATTTGGGTGCAAGTTCTGGATACGTCCCCATATCTATGTCTAAATATGTGATGGACATGGGTGCTAGACAAATATACTTCAAGGAAATCAAACAGCTAGAACAAGATAGAATATAACTTTACCCTATGTTTGGCTTTAAACTGACAATTTCTTCTGGAATTTGTTCATCATCCCAAGGAGAAATGCTCCTTTCATTCTCAAGCTTGTCGATCTTCATGACAATATTTTTCATGTCATCAACAGAAGCAAAAGCTTGTGGTTCAACTATCTGTATGGCACAGCTACATGATGTCCATAATTTCTCAGCAAACTTGGATACCTCTGATGCTAATATATCTATGTAAGATAAAATCATGAATTGAACAATATATGATTAGAGATTTCATTTATTTTCTTCTTTTTAAATGCCTAAAAACAGAAAAAATTAAGAATGTCAGAACATTTCACTGACCAGGGAGAATAGATTTTTGGAGCTGAGCTTCATATTCAATCCCAATAATAGGTTTATTGTGAGTGAAGTGCTGCAAAACAAAAAAAAAAAAATGAAGACTTAGCACCTTTCCATTATTCCATATGCTGCTGGTTTTGGTTTAAATTGAATAAATTAAAAAACCTCATTGGAGATCAAATTGGTCACACCTGTGAATATTCATATCGCAAGCTAGTTGATTCAATTTGATCGCGTTCCAAATATGCGGATTCAATACTCGACATCAGTAGATCTCGAACAACGGATATTTCCCGCTCCGAAAATCCATGTAGACGTACTCTTGCAACCTGCAATACAATGCATCAGAAAAGGCAGTGAAGAAAACAAAAAGAAAGAAATAAGCAAAATCAGAATGTTGATGGAGAATAATGGCAGACCTCAATAAGCATGGACTCAAGGGCCTCCAACGTCCCCTTCTCTTTACAAGATGAACTCATTATATAAGCCTTTAAATCGCGAACAAGAACATATGAAGCAACTGAACACGAGAAATAGGGCGGATCCTTTCTTCGGGAAATTCGAAACAACCTTCGATTTAGAGCGATTCGGAACATGGATTTCACAAGCATTTCTCTATAGTCTTTCATTGTCTTTAATTCATCTACTTGCATTTTATAGCTAATCATCACTGCAGACTTTTTCAAACAAACATTCTCATCAACAAATGCATAATACATTCATCCATACATATAGACATGCATGTTTGCATGCATGAAAAAGTTTAAAGGATTAAGAGTTTACTAACCCCAGATGCTTCAGGTTCCACAAAATATGAAAAGCGAGGATCCTCATGAGAAGGAACTTGAAAATGAGGTATTGATGGAGGGTCCAATGCTGAGTATTTATGCCCAAAATGAGTCTTTATTAACTCAATGACACTCTAGATAGAAAGACAAAAAGTTCATTAATTTCACATAATCGGTAATTCAAGTAGGAGAAGTTTGCAATTAGCAAAGACCAACCTTTGTATCAGAGAAATCTCCAACAGCAATCACTGCCATATTGCATAGATGATACCATTTTTGATAAAATTTCTTCAAAGTTTGAGAAGAAACGGTTTTTATTACATTTTCCAGTCCAATCGGTGATCGATCAGCATACTGCAGTTAACCAGGGTTCAGAACTCGTGAGACAAGTCGAAAGTGTTTATAACTACTTGCTCAAAAACATTAAGGACTCTGCATGATGCATGCAGCAGTACTCTTCTATTTTGCTCTAAGTCTTCATTTTCTTTTAGGTATCCTTGTCCATCACTGGTGTTCAACACATATTTGGACACAGATTCATGCGTATGATCACATATACAAAAAAACAGACAAAGAATTGAGCATATCCATTCTGAATGCTTATTCATACATGTCATGCCTGACCCTCATGTACAATAGATACATAAACATGTGTATGAGATATGACCCATATCTGACACTCACATTTAAATCTGATTAACATAAACCCTTACATAGTGGCATACTTAATTGGTGAAATATGAAATGGCAATAATGATTAGATGATGTTTAATGTTGAAATTCTTTCAAATATCTTTTTATGCGACTGTATTTGGCATTTGAAAAGCACCAAGTGGATAAATTCTTTGATTCATTTTTACATTTGAATGACAATATTTCTTTGATAAGTTCTTTAATTGAAATAAATGACGTTCATAAAAGAAAATATTGGATTTAGACTCCATATCTTTACCTTGGACCCTTCCATCATCAATGTCCAATATGCATCAAGTATCCTTCCATTGGCATTTCGATTATCTCTATACTCTTCCATAACTGCTCCCCTTTCTTTCTCCAAATCATCTTTCGAGAGCCGAATCTGCAAATCACAACTCACAAATTTAGAAGAGAAAATTGAATATGTCGGTATCGGAACCATACTCATTACCCAAATCTGAGTAACATAGATGAGAATTACAAAAATAAATATCAATTAATTGATACCTCTGAACTAAACTCAGCTAGGACTTGAATGGCTTCAGATAAGAGCTCAGGCTTGTCAATGGGGATCAACAACTTGTATATAGTCTCATCAAAGGATGTTACTGCATTCTGACAAGGCCCAAATTCGGCTCCGATGCTTTCAAGAAATTTAACAATGTTGTGGTTTGTGTATTTCTTTGTGGCAGAGAAGGCTAGATGCTCAACTATGTGAGCAACTCCGCGCTCATATTCCTCTTCTAAAATCGAGCTGTCATCAACCCCATAAATCAGTCTTATAGTTTTCTATATATCTATTTTGCTCTAATTCTTCATTTTTATAATGTTTCATATACCTATCCATATCCAACAAGTTCGTAATATGAAGAGATCCTCCAACAAATATATGAAAAAGGAAACAAATTTTGAATAAACCCGTATTGAAACACATATCCCCATCTGATACTCACAATCTGAATAACATTATTTTATATTATTTTGTACAGTCATAGACCTGTCAACTCTAATCAAAATCCAAAAACTCAACCTGATCAACTCAGACCCAAACTGATGTGACCATAAAAAGTCAACAACTCAAACCTGTTCAACCTAAACCCGAACTTAAAACTGACCAAACATGAAACAATCCAAACCCAAAATAGCTTGAACAAGTAAACGAAATGATTCGAACTTCAAATGACCAGAACCAATAATGACATGATAAAAAAAGAACCAAGTTCAAACCCGAATTATCCAATCTTGAAACCACCCAAACCTGAAATAACTGGAAATTTTAAAACCAAATTAACTCAATCTAGATTGAGCCAACCAAAAATCAACCCGACCCGCCAAATTGACTATAAAGTCAAGATTCAAGCAAAAAAGCAAATCTGATTCTGAAAAAAAGGAAGAAAAGGATTGAGGAACTTTAACGACCCGAGTCCTGACCAATCAAACGCTGAGCTAAAATTTTGATAATTGAATCAAACCAAAGTCCAAAGAAACTCTACATCTATTTCAATTGATTAACTTTAATTTTATAGTTGGTCAGGGGAAAAACTTTTTAAAAAAAGTACAATTATTAATCTCTTTACTTTGCCATACCAAAAATGAGCCAATCAAATAATATTGCTCGAAAATCAACTATCCAATCATTTATATATAATTAATTAGTAAAAAAAAAACAATTCAATGATTATATGCAATAAATTAACAGAAATTAATAATTCAATAATTTATCAACATTCAAATTTATGTGTTTATCACTAACAACTGTAAGGGTTGACTTCCATCAATAACAGATCAGTTTCAGAAAATACAACAATAATCCCAGATTTCTCCAAAAACAAACAATATTGCAGACACTTAAACACAAAAAAACACGAATCAAAGAAGGAAAATTAGAGGATCAAAGAGGAAACTAACCCGACTTTAATAGCAAGAGCGAGCGAAGCTCTTTTTCTGGGCTTAGGATTACATTTAACATAATAAACAAGGCCATTTTCAAGCTTCCCATAATCCACACCAAAAGGTTGTTGAAGATCAAGCTGTTTATCCAGCTCCATATTCACCATTTCCAAAGACCCAAAACTTTGCTTCCTTTGGATCAATGGCTGGTCGTTGCGTGGTGAAAGCAAAGACATATTTGGGGTTAGTAGAAACAAGTGGGAAAAATGCAACAGTCATGGTTTTTAAGGAAGCTTTTATGGGGGAAGAGATGTTTGTTTTGATGGAAAATAAAATAATTTTTTTTTATCAAATAAATAAAAAACAAGTGACTTTGGAGTAAGTCTTGTTAAAGACTTGAAGTCAATAGCAAAAACCTTTTTTTTAATTTGATGGTATAATTTTTCCCCAAGTCCCTGTACTCTTTTGAAATTTTGAAATTCAATTTTTTTATAAGAGAACTTGAAGCCAGTTGCAAAAACTTTTTTTAATTTGATGGTCTAATTTTTACCCAAGTCTCTATCCTCTCTGAAATTTTGAAATTTAATTTTTTTATATGATAACTTGAAGTCAGTTGCAAAAACATTTTTTAAATTTAATGGTCTAATTTTGCCCCAAATCCCTATACCCTTTGAAATTTTGAAATTTAATCCTTCTTTTTCTTTTATAAGAGATAGGGGTTGGGTTTAAGGTGTAATCAAGCCGAGCTTGAATATTGACAAGTTCGAGCTTAAACTCAACTTGAAATTCAAAGCTCGATTCTCGGCTCGAGCTCAATTAAACTCGTTTATCAATATTTGTACTTAAGTTCCAACTTGATTAAGATCATACATATTCAAGCTCGAACTTTGCTCGATAATGTAAATTAAATATGAAATATTTAAAATATATATTAAAAATAAAATGTTCAATTTCGACCCAACTAATAGCTTCAGCTTGATAATTATTAAATCGAGTTCAAATTTTTTTAATCAAATTCGAGTAACTTGCAAGCACTAATGTCTTATTTACTTCCCTAATTGATTGTCTAATGATCAATCTTGGGGCTAATGTTAATTGAAGTTTTGAACAAATCCTCTGCCATTCCACCCATTGTTCAATTGACTAGTCCTTTTACTTTAAATTTCAAGAATTTATTCTTTTACGTGTTTAATTCAAAAATTAAAATTAATTAATAACATTATACAGAATGAGTTAGTAGCAAGCATCAATTGCAACGAAATTACGCTAATATATAATTGATGTTCTAAAGACTAGGACATGAAATTTCGAGATATTTTGAGGGATAATAATAAGTTGACAGATCGCATCATCAAAGAGACTAAAGGTGAAATGAAAGATTTTATTATTCAAGTGGACCCATCAACATATATGAGAGATTTATTGAAGTAAGATATGTACAATGATGGAGAATAACACTGCTTTACTTTTACTTTTAGCTTATAATTAAACTCTTATTTATTTAAAAAAATATTGATGATAAATATTTTCTTTTAACAAAGGGCATCTCGTGGCGTAATTAGGGAAATATTTTTTAAAATAAATAAATTAACTTTTTTATTCTTAATGTTGTATCTTAGTATCTTAAATTTCTCTCAATGTCTTTTTCTCCTAAATTTTTATTTTCTTAGAATTTTTTTTTCAATTTTCATCATTTTAAAGATTTTAAAAATGTCAATGTCTTTAATTTGTTTGGAACACAAACACATTTCCCACACTCAATAAGAAAATATTATTTTTATTTTTATTTTAATTAATATCATTATTAAGTTGTTAATTTTTTTTTTAAATTTATGTTTATATAATCAGGACAAAGATTAGATTATCGAAATATTTATACACAATTTAAGTACGAGAGTATTATGTGTTATTGAATGGTACTTGAAAGAGGCGAGATTCTTGCATGTGTCATGTATGCTTATTGGGACTAAAATGGACCCCGCACTTATTAGTGTTTTGCTGAAAAGATGGAGACTCGATACACACACATTCCATATTTCGTGCGATAAGTGTACGATTACACTCAATGATGTGACATTACAACTCAGTTTACTGGTTGATGGGTCAGTCATTACGAGGTAGTGCGTGTTGTTAATTGGAGTGCAATATGCCACCAACTATTAGGCAGTGTGTCAGACAAGTTCAGTGGTAACTGGATAGATATGAAATGGTTAGAAGATAATTTCTCACATTTTGACAACTCTTTTAGTACGATTGAAAGACAACAATTCGCTTGAGTATTCACACTAAGGTTGATCAATGGTTTTCTAATGTCATATAAATCTTAAAATCTGGTACATTTAATGTAGCTCTTACAACTAATCAATCTAAAAGAAGTCGAGCGACTCAGTTGAGGACCAACTGTCTTGGCTACATTGTATCGAGAGATGCATCGGGAAACTGAAGCATAAAAAATTAAAATTGATGGCTGTATACTCATTCTTCAGTCATGAGCATGGTACCACTTACCATTTTTAAGTCCTCGAGTAAACTTTTGTTATTAATTCTCCCTTGTAATAAAGGTAAGATTCATTTGAGGGTAGAGTGCGCAGTCACTCAACTTTGATTTCAATAACAAAACAACCACTCAACTTTCAAAAAAATAACAAATCAGTCATAGTAACCATTTTATGTTACAGATGTAACGAAAAATTGAACTGTCATTTAATCAATCACGTCAGAATCCTTGCTGCCATTTAACTAGCCATGTTGGAGGGTTTGCTGTCATTTAAATAGCCTCATTTAAGAACCCTAGCTGGACAATAGAAAACGAAGAAGAAGAAATGAAGATGTCATCCAATCCCTTACTCTTAGAAATCAATCGTCGTCGTCCACGTTTTCCTGTCTTCTCCTTTTGCATCATCCAAAAATCTCTCTTTTATTAACTATATTCCAATCCCTCACTCTCTTTGAAATCTCAACCTTTTTCCTTCAAATATTTTCTTCTTCCCATGGCTTCCTCCACAATTCCAACCAGTGTTGTTGTCTCTGCCCCTTTTTCTTTTCTTTTTGATCGGAGAACATCCATTAGATTTTTGGAATTTCATGGTCTCAAGATTAAACCCAAGTCAGTGTTACCGACTTAGTCATCCAGATCGATGATTTAGGATTCGTGTCGAGTCAGACGTGTTATTTGTAAGGCTCAGAACATCACTATTGATGGTGAGTTTTGTTTGTTTACGGTATAAATTAATTTCTTTCTTTTGTTTTAATTGTTTTTCTTATGCTTTTCTTTTTTAGTTATATTGGTTGCTTGGAAAGTGAAAGAAAACAGAAGGAAATAGAAAGGATTATTAAGCGTAAATGAAAATGAAATTTGGTTGTTGGTTGCTTGGGGAAATAAGAAGGATTACGAGAAAAAGAGGAAGAATAAGATAAAACAAAGGCGGCGCAGAGGTAGCGATAGCGGCTATGGCAATGGTAAAGGTCAACAATCTTAAAAATGCCATAGGTTTTGTTTAACAATTTTTTAACTTTTAGTGGTTAGTTGAAGAAGAAGACGAATAATAATAATACCCTTCTGCTCCTCATGTCCAATGTGGTAAGTTAACTGGTCACGTCACACGTTTCATTAGGCCTGTAATAGAAAATATTAATGAGTGACTGATTTGTCACTTTTCAGTAACATTAGTGACTGATTTGTCAGTTTTTCAAAGTTGAAAGTTAAGTGACTGTTTCGTTATTGAAATAAAAGTTGAGTGACTGTTGGTGTACTTTACCATTTATTTAACAATATAGTTATCATATTATTTTTCCCTTTATTATATTTATGGAATAGCATATTATTTGAACATGTGGAATAATGATGTGAGTCATGTGGGTATATCGAACAAGCTTGAAGATATTCAGTTATTGTCTTATAGGTAGACCTACTTGGGTGGCCCGACCAAAAAGTGAGAGGCTTTGGGTAAAAATATAAGCTTAAAAAATGGGTTTGGGCAAAAAAAAATAAAGCCTTTTTAAAATGGGCCGAGCCTCGGGTAAGACGTTTTTTGCCCGAGCTTGGCCCAAATTCACTAAATGACAAAAAAATACTTTTTTTTGTTATTTTAATGACATTTTCTTGTTATTTTCTCCTTATTTTGTTACAATTTCACTATTACGTTGCAGCTATTTTGTTGTTATTATTTGAATATTGTATAACACTTGTTTTATTGTTAATTTTGTTATTATTTTAGAGACATTTTCTTGTTAAGTTGCATCTATCTCAGTATTATTTAAGTATACATATTTTTTTAAAATTTATTTCTATTTGTTCAGAGATATTTATTTTAATGTTTTTAGTATTTTTGATGTATTATATATATATATATAAATTATGTTAAAAATAATATAATATAAAAAATTTAATATGGGTGGGTCGGACCTGAGTTTTAGCATTTTTATCTGAGCTGGGCTTGGGCAAATTTTTAGGTTCATTTTTTGGGCTGGGTCAGGCCCAGGCCTAGAAAACAGGCCTAAATTTTTGCTTGGACCCGGCCCGGCCCATGATCACCTCTACTTACAGGGCACGCTTTCACCCTCTCTCCTACCACATCAGCCAAGCTTCATTCTCTCTTGTTATGTCACTCGAAAACGATACCTGCAGGGAGCGTTTTTGCCACCTATCACAAAATTGGCTTATTTTCCTAAATTTTAAACAAAATGGCCAAAAACCCTAAATATTTTCTTAGATCGGCATAAATGCCTAATTTTTCTGACATATTGTGGTTCAATAAATGTATAAAAACTTATCAAATTATTCATATAAACATTTTTAAATTATTAAAATGTTAGATATTTAAAGAAATTTTTTAATAACGTTAACGATTAAACTTTAAATTTTTAATCAAAATGAAAAAATTAAAGTTTTAAGAATTCTCGTTTTGATCTGGTGGTCAATGGCAGTTCACTCGTAAGACTCACTCGAATTTGAATTTATGAGGAATAAGTGGTATGCCTTTATTTGGATAACTTTCTTTGGACATAATGTGTATGGTCTGGGTATTCCCTTATCGTGTGTACAAGTATTAACCTTCTATTGTATAGTGCCAAAAAAGAAAGTTTTATAATCGAAAGTAGGACTAAAATTTAAAAATTAAGAGTAAAAGGAGTAGAGAAAAATTAGACCTACTTTAATTTACTTTTGATTTTGTCTCCCATAGGATTGCGTGGAATCCGCGTGGAATCCGCGTGGAAATGTGTGGATCGTTGGCCCCGCCATTGAAATGATTACTTTTCTATATTTTCACTATCCTTTCTCTTTACTTTTTTGCATCGAAATTTCTGCCTTTCATTTGTCAATCATTCGACATGGCCTGTCTCGTTCTTTGATATTTTCATGTCTGTTTCTGCTTTTCTTTTTCCTGCAGCGACGATGATGGAATGGTGAAGGTGTTCATCGACCAAGCAGTCTTAGTTTGGCCCACTTTAGGTCGGGATTGAGTTCATCTCTTTTAATTTTCTGATTTGTTGAATTTAAATTGTAAAATGAAATTTTTAGATAAGGTTAGATGTTTTTAACTCTGTTTATGATTACTTCTATAAAAAGTTTATAGTAAATTATCTCATTAGTCACTCTAAATTAGAATCGTTTTTATTTTTGTCATCTCAATTTCTTTTACTAAACGGTCACTCAAATAAAATTGATCAATATGATCACTTCACTGTTAAATGATAACAAAAAGATTAACGATACATTTTCACATTTTTTAAGGTGATCAAAATAAGAACGGCCTCTATTTAAAGTGATTAACATAGAAATGCACAATTAATATTCTATTACCATTTAACAGTAGAGTGACTAATTTTATCAATTTATTTTGTGGGATGACCAATGACCGAAATAAGAATAACTTTAATTTAGAGTGACTAACGAGATAATTTACTAAAAAAAATTAACCGATAATACAAATTTGTATATGATTAATATTCTAGTTAGATTTAGTAATATAACTATATTTATAATTTTACCATTTTGTGAATAGAATATGAAATATAATTGATTTTTTTTATTTTTTTAAAGGTAAATTAGTATTTAGTTTTTTTCTCACATTGATTTTTGAGCTTTCTCTTGTTCATATTAATTTCAAAATTATGTAATTTTTTTCAAATTAATCATTGAACTTAGATTTTATTAAAAAAATATAAAAATTTCATGTTATCACGAAATTTAAATTTAAAAAATAAATTAAAAATTTATTAATTTTTAAAATTAACGTAGATAAAAAAAAATCACTAAAGAAAATACTACTCAAAGGGAATGGAGGGGGAAGTTACCTGCATATTATATGCGAATTTATACATATTGTAAAATAAAAAAGGTCCGACAATATGGAATTCAACTTTATTAAAATGGACAATTGACTTTATGTTTGTTTATTTTTTTGTTGTTTTGTGGATGAGATGATTGGAAAGTTTAACTAACACCTTCACAACAAATTTTATATAAGTGGAATATACTTATTTATTTATTTATTTTTTAAATTATCTATTAGAACGAGTCTAATAATTAATTCTTCGTATTTTATAGACCCATTAAAGAGTAGATATTAGTCACAATTTTTAAAGTTGTTCTATACTTAAAGTGAGGATCAAACCCTCGATTATTTTTATAATATTTGAAACATATTTTTTTTTAGAATATAAATACTTTAATTCCAAAAATAAAGAAGCAAATAATTAAAAAAAATCCAACGACATAAATTCAAGTTGCTTTAAAATGGAGATTTTGATTACAATTATTATGGTGGTGGTGGTGAGTAAAGGTGTTCATGGGTCGAGTTTAAGTATAATATTAATATATTTTATGTTTGCTCAAATTTAACCAAATGAAAAATATAAGCTTAAAATTTTGTTCAAATTCGCCAATATTTGCAAAAAGCTTACACAAACACATTTTAGGTCCGCTCATATTATATTTTAAATATTTTTTAAAAAATATTTATTTTATTTTAATATTATTAATTTTTTATTGATATTTTTTATATAGCCATCTTAACATTGTTTTAATATTTACATTAGAATAGTATTATATATTTAGTATATGTTTATTTTTTAATGTGTTATAAATTATATAATATAAAATATTATAAATTTAAAAACGAGCTCAGGTCTTGAATATTCAAGCTCGAGATCGGCCTATATTTAAACGGACTTTTTTTTTTGTTCAAGCTCATTTTTTGAGTCTAATATTTTTATCCAAACCTTCTTAAATTTTAAACGAGTCTTCGATTCTAAACGAATACCTTGATCTATGAATAGATGTAAGTGCCGAGTAACTTAACAGCAAAAAGAAAATACTTTAATTTACTGAAAAAATAAAAATACATGTTCCATGAGGATTAGATTTACATATTATATTTAAAAATATATAAATACCAAATAAAAATATTTATAAAAAAAAGAAGAAGGTCAAAATAAAAATCATTGAGGTAGTGATTAAAAGTAGATTTAGGTTTACAAATTTGACATTTGATTCACTCTTGAAAAGCTATCAAAAAGGTTTCAGTTCCTTTTTGCAGTTCCTTTTTGTGAACTTTCTTTTTCTTAAGATTTAAAGCCACTTTACAAAACAAAGGGTAATAATCAACTTGCTTTTCATTAACATAAATGACTATGTAAAATATAGAAATTATTTTTAATTACTTGGATAAATAGCATAATTCTAAGCATGTTTCCATATTATTTAATGGAAAGAAATTCAAAATAGAGTTTTGCCTCATATTTTTCAGACAAATTAGAGATGAAATAGAATCGACGTCACGACGAGGAGGAGCACGGCATCGTGACGACACAATGGATGACTTCTCAATGAGGCGATATGTCTCGTCACGGTGTGGCTGATGCGTATTCAACTTAAACTGAGTTTTTTTCTCCTAGTTAAATTTTACAATTTTTTTTTTCAGTTAAACTCTAATTATTTTAGAGATATTTTAATCATATATTCACACAAATTTCAACCTATGAAAGGGCCTTAATAACACTAGAATTTACATCTTCATCACATTAAGATTAAGAGAACATATTATTTGCCGTTTTAGTGAAATTTTATTTGTCCGTAGTTTTTATCATCTTCGGAGAAGTTTTCCACGTAAAATATTTGAAAAAGAAAATATAAAACCTAAAAATAATCAAATTTGACAACATAAATTAAAAATTCACAACTTACACTTAATAAAAAATTAATAGTTAAATTTAATCTAAAAAATTAATAGTTAAATTTAATCTAAAAAATTAAACTGTTACTAATTTAAGTTTAAAATTCAAATAATAAATAATGAAATCAGAATACGAAAACTAAAGTTGCAACTTGCTTGCCCAATCAACCCAATTGGCTTGACCCATTTTATTGGTTGTAAATAATGAATATAGATAATAATTTTATATTAATATTTATATAATTTTATTATTTTATAATAAATTTAAATAAAATAATTTTAAAATTTTTGGGCTTCAGCATAGTCCGGTCCAACCCATAACCGTGCAGGAGAATAATAGCATCACAATGTTCTACACTAACCCGACCCGATGATCAACGGCTCTGATTCGAAGTAATAAAAGATAAGATCATATTCGGCTTGGCAGGGGTTTTCTAAAACCCCTGTGGAAGGGCGCCATTGATGGAAAGCTACAAACTACAAAGCAAAAATCTGTACATTAAATTCAAAAAGAAATCAAAAGAGAAATGCTTACCCTAAACCCTGGAACCACTGTTCTTCAATCCCCAAACAGTGCTCGCCCTAATATTTCTTTTCATTTCAACATCTTCCCGCCATTTTCAACTGTTAAATTCGCCTTACGGAGCCATTATGCTTCACCCAGGGCTTCATTTTCGATGCTCAAAGCTAAAAGAAGGGAAGAAGATATTAGTTCCCAGCCTTTCGATATAGATATGGACGACGAATATGATGATGATAATGAAGGGTACGAGGCAAGGAGTGGATTTCGAGGGCGAGAAGAGGAGAAGAATTATGATAAAGACCCTGAATTTGCTGAGATTCTTGGGAGTTGTCTCGATGACCCAGAAAAAGCTAGGTCCAAAGTAAGTAAACAATTTAAGTCGATTTTTGTAATTTTTTTTTTGCTGACGTTTAAGGGTTTTGTGTGATTGAAAATGGGTTTTAATTATTTTCGTGATTTGCATGAAGAATTTGATCGATGGAGATGATTTAATTGTTTCAGATGGAGGATAGGTTGAGGAAGAAAAGGAACAAAATTTTGCACACAAAGACTGGGTCTGGGACACCCATGAAAGTAACATTCAACAAGTGAGTTTCATTAAGAATATCGGCTTTTGCTTAATGTTTTTGATTACCCTGGCTTAGCCTTTCATTCAATATTTAATTTATCCTCTAATACGGATTTTTGATATATAGTTTGTGCTCATTTCTTGAAATGATTTTGGATTCTGTTAATTCAATAGTATTCTAGTGGACCATTTGAGCTATAAGGAGAATAACTACTGTTTAATAATGGCACATTTGATTGCCCTTAGCGTTCATTCACCTTTTGTTTATAGTCATCTTTGGATGAAGTGATTTCGGAATGTTAAGCAATAGTAGATCATTTGAGCTATAAGGAGAAGAAGTAAGGGTATAACCGAGCTGAGTCCAAATACTGGCAAGCTTGAGCTCGAGCTCAACTCAAAATTTGGAGTTCGATATTTGGCTCGATTGAAAGTCTATCTTTTAAGCTCAAGATCAACTCAAGATATAATTGAGTTACTTGAGTTTGGCTCGATAATTACTGAATCGAGTTCAAGTTTTTATTATTATTTGAACTTGAGTAGCTTGCGAGTACTATTGTCTCATTTACTCTCCTAAAAATAACTGTTGTTTCAATAGAGGCACTTTTGATTGCCCTTAGTGTTCATTTACTTTTTTTTTTTCAATAAGTGTATTCGGATTTGCTGTACTTTCTGTACATTTCTCAAAATGATTTTGGATTTTGGACCGTTAATGCAACAGTGTTTTTTTTTTTTTTGGACGAATGCAACATTAGATCATTTGAGCTATCAGGAGAATAAGTACTGTTTCAATTGAGGCACATTTGATTGCCCTTAGTGTTCATTCATTTCTTGTTTATCATCGTATTCGGATTCACTGTCCTTTCTACACATTTCTTGAAAGGATTTCAGAGTTCGAACTGTTAATACAATAGTAGATCATTTGGTCTATAAGGAGATTAAGTACTGTTTCAATAGAGGCACTTTTGATTGCCCCGATTCAGTATTCATTCACTCTTTGTTTATCCCGGTATTCAGATTTGTCTGAATTTGTGTTATAGTTTCTCTACATTTGTTGAGATGATTTCAGAGTTCGAACTCTGTTAGTACAGTAGTAGATAATTTTATCTATAAGGAGAATAAGTACCGTTCAAATGTATTAGATTTTATCTTAACTGGGGGGGGGGGAACCTTGTCGAGACAAAGTTTGTAATTACCAGCCGAGAGATATTGAAAGGTGTTCCTGGTAGATAAACATTTTTTCAATTGCTCCTTGATTGTGGTATTTAGCTTGGTTATAGGTGGACTTATCTTCGTTATAAATTCTTTTTGTTTCCTATTGCTCAATTAGTCCGTGTTTCCTCATTCTAACATCTACTAGTATTGCTTGTCCTGGTGATGGAATTTGTGGGAGTTTTGTTTTGTTTATCAATTCTTTATTTGTCAACACTGGCAGATTCGATTTTTCAAACTCGTACATTTGGTTTGAATTCTACAACACTCCATTGGAGAAAGATATATCCTTAATTTGCGATGTAAGTGATTTCCTTGAATCTTAAACGGTATTATCTTTATTAAAAATTCAATCGCTCAAACAATCGAGTCTTTTGCAGACAATTCGATCATGGCACATCATTGGGCGGCTTGGTGGTTGCAATTCGATGAACATGCAAGTAAATTTTCTGTTTTAGATGAAGAAACTCTAATTTTAAAGTTTCGCGATGAATTTATTGTATTAGGATGGGCCATTTTAAGCTTGCCATATTCGGCACCTTAAAGAAAATGTTTGTTGCTTGTATTATTATCTGCAGTTATCGCAATCTCCTTTGGAGAAAAGACCCAGTTACGATGCTATTCAAGGAGCAAATGTGAATCCAACTACATTTTACAACATTGGGGATCTTGAGGTTCAAGACAATTTGGCTCGTATATGGTATATGTTCCGTTGTTGAGTTTGTGCAAATACTAATCTTTCATTTATTTCGGGTTTTGGGAATGGACATTTTTCATGATTCCTGCTCGTGAATCTGATGAGAACAGGGTGGATATTGGAACTACTGAACCATTGATTCTGGATGTTCTGATAAATGCATTGACGCAAATAAGCTCCGAGTAAGTTTCCGAATATTTATTTCTTTAGAGACTAGTTTTTAGCACTTGTATCCAAGTACATTTTCGGATATTTATTTTGACCGAACATTCAAACTAAGCTTCGACCTGTGAGAATCTCGGCAAGGGAGTTTGTTAGGAATTCGGAACATATTTTGTTTCCATAACTAATGCCGATCACTAGGGTTTTTCTTATTCATCAAATTTGGTTCCTTGAAGGCTTTGACTTCACCTTTGGTCCCTGTACTATAGGGACTTGATCAAATTAGTCCAGTTACCATTAAATGGATCAATTTAGTCCCTGTTCTATTGAGCAGAACCAAATAAGGCTAAACTAGAATAGATTTAACATATCCTATTTAAAAAATACCATTTATTTAAAGTTTTCATGGTGCTGTAAATGAAATATTTTGTTTGAAATTAAACTGCAATTGAAAAATAAATTTCAATACACTTTTTGTAGTAAATGTTAACTTTGTTACAATATGGACTTATTTGATTCTTTTTAATAATTTAAAGGCTAAATTGATCCATTTAATAATAGAAGCATAAATTTGATCCAGATTCTATAATACAAGGATCTTTAGAGATCTTTTATTTCCTTGGCCCTTACCTGCGATCGGACTACGTGTACCCAACTCTAACCAGTTTAATGTTTCATTCGACAGCTACATCGGAATTAAGCAATTGGTTTTCGGTGGATCTGAACTAGAGAACTGGAAGGAGAGCTTAACAACTGAAGATGCAGGCTATAGTGTTCATAGAATTTAGCTTCCCTCGAGCTTAGCATCCAACCGTTTTCGACTCGTCGTAAATGGACAAAGATTCGAAGACTTGATGCGAGAATAAGTTCAAAGGTAGTATTGACCAAGTCTTAGGAATCATAACACATGCAATCGTACAACCTCCTTTGTACCAAAAAGAATATATATGTATATATGAGAGTTGCTAATATTGTGCTTTAAACAATAATTTTTATTTTTATTCGAACTAAACCAAACCAAACCCTAACGCATGGATAAATCTATTTACAAGTTTAAAAGATGAAAATCAAATATATTGGTTGGAAAATTTTAGTATATTCTTTCAATGTATCAAAAGCTTGAACAATGATGTGCAAATTTTATCTATCTTCACTCCCTACCACTGATTTTTAAGATTTTCTTTTGTCGGTTCATTTTAAAATTTTAATTCAAATTCAATCTCTAGTAGAAAATAATTGAATTTGAGTATGAAATTTAAGAATGAAGGCATATATTTTTATGAGCTAACTCTAGTTGAACACTTCGAACTTTGGGTTTCGAGTGTCGACTCGAGTTCAAATTCTAGCTGGTGCTTGTTCAGCTTAGGTTGCACATATTTTTATGAGCTAACTCTAGTTGAACACTTCGAACTTGGGTTTCGAGTGCTGAGTCGAGTGCAAATTCTAGTTGGTGCTTGTTCAGCTTAGGTTGCACATTATTTTCCATACCACAACTAATATCGCAATACTACCTCTCATTGATTGTTAAAATTTTTAAAATGGTAATTGACAAAAATTGGAATACACTTATAAATAGAGGTATTCATGGACCAAGTCGGTTGGGTCTAAGTTTGATTTAAATTTTTTTTTGTTCGCACTGTTTGCATCAATTGAAAGGTCTCTTCCCCTTTTCTTTTACAGTTTAGTTTTTTTTATGAAACAACTTTGAATGCGACGAATCTGTGAACTAAATCTAAACAACTTTCTTCTCCAATCTTCAACATTAACTGTCAGATAAACTTGGATCTAATGTATGTTTTTCTATTTATTGATGGGTATTAATCCACCATATCAACCGTTGAATCATTGCTTAGAGCTCGCTAACCAGGCTTTAAAAAAAATTAACAACCTAGTGACTTAAATAATTACTTTCAAATAGTTTAATGATCATTTTATAATTTTTTTAAAGTTGAGTGACCAAAACATAAACTTACTAGTGATCTTGGGTATAGTTTACCCTATTTTTAAACCGTAAATCAGAGCAGTTGAACCGGACTAACGTGAAAAGATTAAAACTCAAATCTTCTCAAAACAAACTAGGCCGATTGGATTGAGAGAGGCCCTGACCATAGCCCAGGTTTTGGGCCTTTTGGCGGCATTTTTATTTTGGTGGCGGTTTTTTTTTTCTGAATAAAATTTGGTGGCATTTTTAGCTGTTCACCGATCATCACCGAAAACTGGTGAGAGATAGAGATGGGAAGGAGGATACTAAACGATGCGTTGTGATCAATAGTGAATGCAGAGAAGAGAGGCAAAGCGACGGTGGAATTGAAGCCGATCTCCACCGTCATATCTTCCTTTCTCACTATCATGAAATATCGAGGTAAGCTTTTATTTTTTATTTTGAATTCGTTGTTTTTGCTTATGATTTTTGTTTATTTTGATTAATCGTAATCGGTTTTTGCTTGAATTTTAATAACTATTGATTAATTCTCAACTTCGGTTGTAACACTGAAAAAATTATGAAATTTGTTATTTACTGCACAGAATTATTAACTTAGTGTCATTTAATATAGATTTTTATAAATTGACATTTTAATAATTTCCATTATATAAATTTTGATATATTTATGATTTGTGTTGTGTTCATGATATTTTTTTATTGAAATCATATTAAACACATATTTGGATATGAGCATAGGCGTATGGTATCATCTTCCCAATATATAAAATTTTAGGGAAAAAAAATGCTTATTTAGATAAATACCTGTACTTGACCATCATCTCTGATTCCGAGCATAATATTTTGCCTATTTTTTCATCAATATTATGTGGATGCAAATTCTCGGAAGTTTCGAATAGCTATGTTACTCGTGTAAGTCTTAGATATAGTTATGTGTTTAACAGTGGTATATTAAAAAATTTTCGAGTTTTTTCATATATCTGGAAGGTTCTTAGAAGTTCATATCCTCGTACCGGAATTCAAAAATCCGAGTTAAATAGTTATTTTAAGAAGAATAAAGAGTTGAAAGAACATAGTTATGGACTAAGGGTCTAAAGATGTTGAATGTTTAGACTTGTGGCTACTGCCTGCTACCGGACCATGGATCTGTTGCTTGTTTTTCGGTCATTAACTTGCTTGTATTTCTTCTTTCGGAAGGATACATCAAGAACTTTGAGCTTTTCGATCCGCATAGAGTTGGGAAGATCACAGTCGAACTACAAGGCAGGGTAAACGATTGCCGAGCACTCACTTACCGGCAGGACATCAAAGCGAAGGATATCGAGAAGTACACAACATTTAAACTTCCAACTCGGCAGGTATGTTCATTCATCGCCTATTATATAGAAGGTGCTGGCCAGCTTGGTATAGGATATGCAAATGTACCCGGTTATGTCTATAGAACTCTTCCCAAACTTATGTCGTTTTTCGGTAATCTTGATTCCGTGCAGTGGGGTTATGTCGTGATTTCAACTCCCGATGGTATTTTGGATCACGAAGAAACCGTTAGAAGGAATGTGGGTGGGCAGGTTCTTGGTTATTTTCATTAGACTTCATTTTTTATGCGCACTTTCAGATAGAAAAAGGGGAAGAATAGTTGTTCAGGGTCGGGTTTATCCAATAACTATCCGAAGTTTTCATTGAATATCGATCACTAGAACATAACATAAACAATGTTCAGAATCAATTTTTTTATAACAATCTAGTATTCTTTATTGTGATGCTTTGATTTATTATTGAAAGATAATAGTAATGAAACTGCAGGATAATTTTCTTAGAAGCTAAGAAAACATCAACGAATGCGCCTGCAGATGGTCAACCCATCACCTGACGGAGCGAGAGCGATTTCGATGCGTTGATCGATTGAAACCGATTTGTTAAACTCTATGATCGACCTCCTCGATTCCTTTCTATCTTCCGAAACCGCCTCTTCGGGTTGAGCCACCGTGCCTCCCCAAAGCGTGTTGTCAAAGACGATCAATCCGCCAACTTTTACCAGTTTCAGAAGTCTCTCGTGGTAATTCAGGTAATTTTCTTTATCCGCATCGACAAATGCAAAATCAAAACTCCCTTCATTATCTTTCTGCTGAAACGAAACAAATGAAGATGAGTTCAATTGATTGAACTTGAAGAATCTGTTAAAAAAAAAGGGAAATGGAGATAAAAAATAAAACCCGGGTATTTAGTGCTTAAATTTTGAAGAAGCTTGTCCAGAACTGGTAAAGCTTGGGATTCAATGAAGTTGATTTTGTGTTCCACACCTGCTTTTTGGATAATGGGAAGGCCTATCTCATATGTTTCCTTGTTTGGATCTATGGCTATAATCTACAAACATTAGTTTTATTACTGAACAAAGTAGATTTTGATAAATAAACTTGAGAAATATTTCAACTTTTAGTCTGTGTATATATATGTTTGTGTATGTGTGTGTGTGCGTGTGTTGAGGGAATAAAGCCTTTTCTACGATTAGTTTGCTTAATGTCATCCATTCATTCAGAGGCGGTGGAACCCTCAGCATGTTTCGTATGTCTTTGGTGGGGGTTTTATCTCATGACTCTAATGAGAGCTTGAATGTTTGAAGAGATGCTAGTGGCTGGTTCAAAGAGCAAGAGCGCCTTGTTAGATGCTTGAACAGGCAAATAATGCTCAATTGTGCATGGTCTAATTCGAGCCCATACCCTAAAGCTTATAGTTTTTTTCTTGCCCAAGTGATAGTATAGTTACTGACTATTACCTTATATGCTATAGTGCATGGGCTCAAATCCCACTAAGTGCAAATATTAGATTTCTTTGCGCTGGTTTGCCTTTTAAAACACCTGACAAGACGCTCTAGCTTTGTGAACTTGTCATTGATGCTTCTTTAGGTACTCAAGCTCTCAATAGAGTTGGGAGACAAAATTCACCATTGAGGACGATATTTACCCATTGAGGAGTCTGTTGGGAGTTTGATATTTCTTATACTTAACCCGGCTCCCTCGACAAAGAAAATATTTTAATGAATTATATTTTGAAAAAGAAATTATTTTATTTTAAACAATTTCCACTAATTGAAAAATATTTTTATATCATTAAAAAATTAATAAAATTTATCTTTGGTTCATTCGGAAAATCATTAAAATTTTCTTTTTTTTTTTTAAACTTATGAATCGAAAACCGATGGGAATAAATACCATAGCATCGTGAGGGATTGAAAGAGCAGTCAGGAGAAGAGAATAGCCAGTGTAAACACCAATTTCAATTGTCTTCTTTGCATTAATTAGCTTAAGTAACATCCCCATTAGTTGACCTGAATCTGGTGCTGTGCTCATTAAATTCCTGCTTAATTCGAGTTAGAAGAGAGTAATCAGTCCGTTGAATTAAAAAATCAATTTGATCGATAAATTTTACATTTTAATCTATTAATTGATTGGTTTAAGTAATCGAATTAACATCAATCAAACTTTGATTGACGTTAAATCGATTTTTGTTTTTCATTTTAGTCACGAATTAAATGAAGTCAAAGACACTGTTACCCTGGATGCTTTGCGGTAACTTCTCGGAGCTCCTTTAGAGGTGATGGTTCCCTAGGGTAGACGTTGGTCTTCAAGATGTACTGTTTCAAATTTTGTCCAGTTAAAAAGAAAATCCGAACGATAATCTATATTTTGTTCGAATTATTTATTATATATCAAATTTATGATTTTTTTTTAAGTTAGAAAAAATTTTAAAATTTTATTATTGAAGGAAGTTGACTCTTATTCTCGTTCTTTCAAAATTGGTGAATCTTTCAATAAGTTAGTATTATCTTGATCACAGTTTTGTCACCCAATTCCAAAGAGAACTCGAGTGCTTGAGGCAGTGAGTTCAACCAAATAGGAATACCTTGTCAAGATAGATCTTGCTTGACATCTATACTTGGAAGGATTTGAGCTTCTGCCCTAGAGCAGATAAGGTTCTGCAATGCTTAAAATAATTCTAAACTCTGATAAGTAGTATAGTTACCCATAAATGTCTTATATGCTGTAAGAGATAAACCCGATCAAAGATAATATTGACTCATTAAAAGTTTATCAACTCTGGATGAACGAAGCATATTTTTTTCATAAAAGTCAACCGTCCCTTCTCAATTTTAATTTTTTCCTTCTAAATTTTATTATATATGTTGAGATATATACATTTAATTTCAGGGGCGAAACCAGAACAAAATTTTAAAGGTATTGCTAATAGCCTCCAATTCAATTATTTAAACATTACAAAAACTTAATTATATTTTCGTTATTTAGGAGATTCAAATTCCGATAGTATAATTTCCATAAAGGGAAAAAATAATGAAAAATAAAATACCTTAGTTAACTCGAAACTCTGCAACAACCCTTCATGGAGAAATGATTCGGCTGTTGTAAATTCCATACTCTTCAAATATATGCTTGAGAAACAAATAATGCAAAACCCGGTTGAAATATATATATATATATATATATATATATATATTATGAATTAAGTTCACACCAAGTTGATGCATGTCTTTTAATAATCCATATTAGTCGTGTACTACTGTATGATTTAAATGATATAATTTGATCTTTAAATTCAATAATTTTTTTAATTTTGATTTGTACGATGACTCTGATATTATAAGATTGTATCACATTATTATCAAATTTTTAAAAAAAAGTTATATTCTTTTAGGCACAATTAGGGGTGTGCAAAATTCGGGTAAAACTGAAAAAATTCAATTAACCGACCGAATTTGGTTAATTGGTCGGTTAACCGAATTTTTTGGTCGGGGGTCGGTTAATTATTTTGTAATTTTTCGATTAACGGTTAATTCGGTTCGAAATCGGTCGGTTAACTGAATTTTTTCGGTTTAACCAAAAAAATTAATAAATAAAATTGTAATATATAAATAGGCCCACTAAACTCAATCTCTAAACCCAATCTAAATCGATATATCCAACCCAACCCAACCCAATCATAAAAATTACAAATAATTTACTAAATAAAAATAAAATTCTAAAACTAAAACTAAAATCATGTAATCTTTTTAATTATGTAGTGATTCATTTCGGGTAATACGGGTAATTCGGTTAATTCGAGTAATTCGGTTAATTTTTAACCAAAAGTAAAAAATATATAATTTTCGGTTAATTCGGTTAACCGACCGAATTAACCGAAAAAATTTCGGTTCGGTTAATTTTTTTAAAAAAATTCGGTTCGGTTAACAGTTAAAAATTTTAAAAGGTCAGTTAATTCGGTTTATTTCGCGTCGGTTAACCGATTGAACACCCCTAGGCACAGTATGATATTACATAAGTAAAAATTTTGAGAAAAGCTGCTAAGTTTCTAGATTAGCATGGGTAAAAAAAAATTCAATGACTAAATTAGGTAAATATGTCACATTCAGTGGTAAAATGTTATTTTATCTGAACTTAAATTATTAAATGTATCAAAATTTTAATACTTTAGTTTAATTTCAATATTGAATTTGATACCTGATGCCATTTGATTAGGATATTGAATCAAACACTAAAGCTAAACTCAAAAACTAAATAAAATATATACCCTAGTTTTAAATATAAATATGATTTATGAAGCTAAATTTATTAATTATTTACTAAACGTTCCGTATTTGTATTGTGTCGAAATTTATTAGGAACTTCAGGAACTCACAAGCTTTACATTCTCCTTAATTATTTAATTAATCAAGCAAAAATAATTATATATATTATTTTACAAATTAGAGAGATGTTTTATTTTTTTCATTTTACATATAGATAAAATAATTTATATTTGTAGTTTATACAGGAAAAAAAGAAAAAAGATTCACAAACATCCAGATTATCCTCGCAAGACAATAATACAAAAGCTACAACATAATCGCAAAAAAAAAAAAAAAAAGCATTCAAAACACCCAGAAAATCCTCACAAGACAATAATACAAAAGCTACAACATAATCCAACAGCAGCCTCCAAGTGAATACATAATCATGTTATTGTTAAGTTAATCCTTCAGCTCCGGCACTCACCGAAACATGAAAAACAGTGACACTCGTTCGATCAAAGCTCGGGCCAACCTGCCTCGACCTATCAGTGCTGCCAACACGTTCCATTTCCCTTGACTGTTCTGCGGCAGTACGAACCATTGCGGGTTGGTGCTCCACAAATGGATGTACCCGTACTGTCATTGTACGGGATTAGCGGAATAAAATTATTGCTGCTGCTGCGGCTGCTGCGGCTGTGCTGCCCGTGCTGCCAACACCTTCCATTTCCATTAACTGGTCTCTTGCAGGGAGTACCATTGCTGGTTGATGCTCCACAAATGAATGTACCCGTACTGTCATTGTTCGAGATTGGCGGAATAAAATCATTGCTGCTGCTGTGGCTGCCACTATTTTTTAAGTGCTGCCAACACCTTCCATTTCCACTAACCGTTCTCCTGCAGGGAGTACCATTGGAGGTAGGTGCTCCACAAATGGGTGTACTAACATGGAATGGACTCGAAACAGCATATGGCATAATCTCGGAACCGGAGCTAGAAATTCTCCTCCCTGTATGCAAATCACATCTTTTTCTCCCGGAAACGGGTTGCCTTCTACAAAGAGAACCATCATCCATGTCAACCCCACAAATAGGATTAGAATGCTCGATTTCGGGATAGTCTTTCATACTCGACCTCGTGGAAGACTCCGTAGTTTTCTTTCCCTTGTGTTCAGCGCATCGTTTTCTTCCTTCAACCGGTGGCCTTTTACAAATCGAACCATCGTCTAGAACCACCCCACAAGAGAAGGTTTCGTTCTTGTCGGAGCCACCGTGATTCGAAACCAACCGAGGCCGGGATCCGCTGCGGATGAAAACTTGAGGCAAAGAGTTGAGGTTCTCTCCATTTTTTATGCCTGATTTCATAGGATTTGATGCATGCTTATCTAGTTTTTTACGGATATCATCAGGACGACGTATACCGTTCGAGCCTTTATTCCATGCATAATCATAAGTATCGAGAAGATCTTTTTCGGTTCTCCGAACATCTTCCTTGTTTTCCATCTATTTAACATGGGAAAGTAAAATAACATTAGGAATTAGATTAAAATCCAAAATTTGGATACAAGGATGAACATGGAGTAAGAACATTGATGAAAAGTGCATTTTCAAAGCTTCTTGGCCTTCAAAAATCATATCATCTGCAATTCATTCAAGACAAAAAGCTTATAACAGTATAAAGAATATATATGTCCATATGGAAAATAATTGTATAAATTAGTAATGCGACATAAAACTAATAAAAATAAATAATATTTCTATTTCGTACAATCCATTTTCATGCTCATATTACTTTACCATTTGTGAAATTGGCCTTAACTCGTATATAAGCTTTTATTGTTCTAAGTCTTGTTCCTTAGACTCTTAATTTTTTTTAATATCACTCTTGTCTAATATACGGATATAGGAATATGACCTCTAAAGATCCTCCAAATACTGAAAAAATCTTCAAAAAAAAAACTAATCATATTCGTGAGGTATACATATCTATATCTAACACTCACATTTGAGAGTAACATAAATTTTTGGAACATATTTTTTCCTATGATTCTTAACATTTTCACCTCTTAAACAAAAAAAATCATAGTTATAACAATGGATCAAATCTTATTTTTTATTTAATTTATAATTAATTTTAAATTTTTATTATACAAAATAAATATTTTATATTTAAATAATAGAATAATTTAAAAAAATTATAAACATCATGCAAGTGTTATTGATTATTTTTATTTACTTAATTTAAAAAGTTATTTATGAAATATTTTTTTGAATTCCAAATGCAATAAAACAAAGCTTGATTCAAAAAATCAAAATAAAAAATTAATATGAAAAATAAAAAATCAAATATAGTTTTTTGAAAAAATTAGGAAAAAACTCCGCTAAATCAAACCTGATACTACATAGAGATATATATACATAGTTTTTAAAACTGGTAAAACTCAGATCCAGATTCGATTTCATAAATTATTTTAAAAATTATAAAGGTTGAAAAAATATTTAAAAAATAAAATTAATTCAATAGTTTATTCAACTGATTTTTATCCCGAATGAGTAAAACCGAAACCTCTTTTTCCGAACTACTATATCATCCGATTTTCAATCTTATCGGGTAATCCTGTACAGTTCCAACAACCGACTCCAATAAAGTTGGAAAGTAAGAAAAACATATACTCACAGGAGCCCATCTGTAGGCAATACAGCAGCCCCTTGCAAAAATGTCATCAAACAAAGGACATTCTTTTTCACCAGAAGGACATCCTCTTTCACCACATCCATTTTTTCTACAAAGATGAGTACCATCACGGCCATATTGTTGGAGTCTCGCTCTTATATTTTCAGCCCCCCCAACATAAACCCCCAATACAAGCTTGCCATGGCGGTCCCTACTCGGCAGTAACACCGCAAGCTCATAGACTCCTGGACCTGAACTTTTCGGAAGATTTTCAGACTTGTATCTGGTCTCCGCTCCTCCTTTCCCATTTTTCCAGTCATGAGGACAAATAAGAGGCTTAACAAATGAAAAAAACCAAAAAGACCAAGATCAGGTTAAGGTTTATAAATCAAATTTAAACTGGGCATAGATGATCTTTTTCAGCAAAATCAAAAGCATGATTAAAGTTGGATTAAGGCAGATTAAAAAACCTTCCATTCGGAGAAGCGGTGATCGTAGTCGGTCTTCTTGTGATCTTCTCTTTTCAATCTGTCGGGTTGAACGGCCAATAATTCCGTTGAAATCTCATCTTCTTCGACCATAAGCACCATTATGCAATTGTTTGTGATTGCACCACTTTATGGATGGGCATTTCTTATTTATAATAAGGTTGAAATTGCCTTCTTTCTCTTTAATTTTATTTATTTTTTACTTTAGACTTAATTCGTTTTATTTTAATACTTAAATCTTAAATTTTTCAAAATAAGAATTCACGTACATCTCATAAGAATTTAAAATTTCAAAAAAATATTAAAAATTCTAAAAAAAATTTAAAAAACTCATCCATATTTTAACAACTCTATATTTAAATTAAAACAGTTTAACTAATATTTAAAGATTAAATGACAATAAAAAACTTTAAACCTAAATTTATCATCTTACCTTTATTTTTTTGTCCATGCCTTCTCCATCTTTCCCTTAACTTACTAGTGAAATATTTGACTCCTTAATACTTAAGTTACAAGTAATCTGCTGGCAGTCATCATTAAAGTGATAAAATTATTGTACGTTGATGATGTGATAGATGTAAGACTCGCGTCATGATGTGATTGGATAGAGTGAATTTTAGCGTCCTTTCTTAAGCTGCCCTCTTGTAGTCTAGTGACTATTTTATCAATCTACTTTAACTTTTTTTATATTAATAAAAATGATTCAGATTAAAAAAATAATTATTAAAATAACTTGAAATAAATAGTAGATTAAGATTTTTAGAATTCAATAGTAGGCACTAAATAGTATTTTAGCCGTATGATTGTCTAATGAATGTGTCAGATTTTAAAATATTATTTTTTTGGAATTCAATGGCCAACACGGGATATTTTTTTAAAATCGTATCATACTGATATACAAAAATATCAGTATTTTAAAAAAAATTATTCTGGCCATGTAATGGCCGGCACCAGAGATGTAAAAAGAATTTTTTTTGTGCTAGCCAATAGATGGCCGACACCAGGTATTTTTTTCGTGTCCTAATGCAATTTTTTTACTTTGGCACACTGATGACCCACACCAGATACTTTTTTCGTGTCCCAATACAATCCTTTTTACTTTGGTACACTGATAGACGGCACAAGTTAAATTTTAAAAAAAAATTGGGTCCTAGCCATGTAATGGCCTGCACTACGTATTTTTTTCATGTCCTAATACTTTTTTTTGAACACTAATTGCCTGTAGAGTGTAAAATTTTAAAAAAAATTACAAATTACATTTCACTTTACATTCATTACAAATTACATTTCATTTCATAATCGTCATTTCATTTTGCATTCATTTAACTCCTTATTTCATTTCATATTCATTACAAATTACATTACATTTCATATTCACATTTCATTTAACATTTCATTTCATTAATTTTTTTCATTTAAATTTATTTTTTTCCTAATATACAAAATATTTTTTCATATTAATCACAAGTAATCTCAATTCAATTTATCTTTTTTCAATTTAAATTTTTTTTCAACTCATTTCATATTTTTTCGTATTAATTAAAACTAGTCTCAATATTAGGATCATTTAAAAATTTTCATTTTTATTTAATTTTTTTATCAATTTAAATATTATTCCATTATAAAATTTAAAATTTCATTTAAAATAAAAAAAATTCTCATTTCACTTTTTTAGATTTTTTTTTGAGTTTTTTAAGCTTGAAATGTTAGGTCAAATCCTAGGAGTAGGCCTGCCGGTGCAAGCCAATAACACCATTTCACTTTTTTTTTTCATTTTATTTCAATTTCAATTTCATTTAATTTGAATTTCCATTACATTTCATTTGAATTTTTATTTTCATTTCATTTAAATTATTTTTTTCATGTAAATTTATTTTTTTCTTATTCCATTTAAATTATTTTTTCCATTTAAATTTAATTTCTTCCTCATTTCATTTAAATTATCTTTTTTTATTTCATTTAAATTTTAGAAAAATATCCTGCTGCTGGCCATTGAATTTTCAAACTCAAAAAAATAAATATTTTAAAACCTACCACAATCATCATGAAATTATGGGGCCAAAACACTATGTAATACAGTTCATTGGGTTCCTAAAACTCTAATTTACTGTTTATTTCAAGTCATTTTGGTTATTATTTTTAAACTTGAGTCATTTTTATAAATATCAAAATTCTTTAAATTAGATTAATAAAATAACCTTCTCTTATCATCTTTTACGTGTGACAATTAATTTTTTTAATGTAATTGTAATAGCCCAAATTTCAGTGATGTCAAAAATAATGGTTCGAGATCACCAAATCTGACAAATGAACTCGTAGGCTATATTATTTAATATTTACGAGCCAAATGTAGCTTTTAAAATATTTTTAAAATAGTAAATTGTATTTTATAAAGATTTATTTGGTCAAGAAATCGAGAAAAAGAGGTATCGAGATCTCGGTATTATAAACCGAGTCATAAATATTTTTATGAATATTTACGGAATGTCAATAAGGTAGTATTAAAATTCCGTTAGAAAATTTTGACGTTTAGGTGGTTAATTAAATAAAAAGGACTAAATTGAAAAGTGTGTAAAAGTTGCTAGAAGGATTAAATAGCTTAATTTTCAAATGAGGAAGGATCTAAAGTGAAAATAAGCCAAAAGGAGATATTTTGGGCGAAAATAGCTGAGAAAAATCAGGAAATGGATAAATAAGGGCAAAATTGGAAAATTGCCAAAATTAGTTAAATAAGTATGGGACCAAATTGGAATTATCTAGAATTCTCTTCATTTCTCTTCATTTTCATTAGCTGAAAAACAGCCATGGAAGAGAGTTCAAGCTGGTTTTCATACTCAAGCTTCATGTAAGTTTAATTCTTACTTTCTCCTTGAAATTTCTATGTTTTTAGACTTTTACAATTGGGTCCAACTTACTATGTCATTAGTTTTTGATTCTATGGCTAATTTTTAAAGTTGATGTGGATTAGTGCTGGAAGAATATGATGAATAAATATTGAATTGAAGCTTTAATTTTGTTATATGATGATTTTATCAAGTAAAATTGATGGAAATTGGTTTTAGGACATAATTGTGAAAGAGTTGAAATTAAGGCCTAGTGTTAAAATTCTGATTTTCAAAGGTTATGAAGTAGTTTAAAATGATAGAGAAAAGTATTAAATGAGAAAATTAGCTCAATTTAGGGGTTAATTGAGCAAGGATTGAATTGTATGAAATGTGGAATTTGAGACAAAATAGAAATCAACATGTTATACTAAAGCAGTTTTGGACAGCAGCAATTGTCTAACTTTGAAAAATCACCAAAAATTGTAGAAATTGAATTAGAAGTTTAGTGTGACATGGAATTAAAGCTTGTTGAGTCTATTTTCATATGAAAGAAACAGAGCAAGCAAAGGAAGTCTACATTTTGAGATATTTAAATTTTGGTAAGACTGGTTTAGAATAACTTCGTGATCCCCTGTTCTTACTTTAGAAATTCAGTAAAAATTTTATAAAAATATTTATGAGTTATAATTTATATTTCTGTATTCCTTAGTGAACCTATTTTCATTAGAAATAATCGGAAACACTATATGAAAATTGTACTATGAGATAATTGATTTTTAGCGAAGAGAGGTCAGAGCAGTAGGATTGTGTAACAGGGGAAAACTTAACTAATAAACTGTACTAATTGGCCACACCAAAAATTCTGGAAAAATTATGGTAAGAAGATATGTGAGTCTAGTTTCAAATAAAATTAACGAATCTTAATTTGGAGTTCTGTAGCTCAAGATAAAAATAATTCAGTGACTATGACAAGGATGGACAGCTTGAATATTCACATAAGTAAATAGTGAAAATTATAGATAATGTTACTTACAAGTGTGTTGTTTATACTAAGGATGTGGATGGAGAGGAGGAGGAAGAAAAATAATAAATAAATGACTTGTGTATGAATTGATCACATGCTCGATTATAATTGATAAATGTTGAATTAGAAACGATATAATGTTTTATTTGGAATATTTATTATGAAATTATGATTATCGTTATAATACAAAAATTGAACTTGTGAGTTTATATGGCTAAATTTTAGTGATCAATTGTTAATTTTATGAACTTCATGATGTGTTATTTCATATGTAATGATGATAAAATCGTGGATAATGTAAAAGCATGAAAATTGAATAAGCGATCAAATTGAGCACTTCAGTTCAGTGACAAGATGGATTTGACGGAAAATACTATGGTTGAACCATGGCAACAAGTGATAAGTGATAGCTTCGGCTACACTTATTTGATCAAGGATAAGTGAAAGTGATAAGTGATAGCTTCGGCTACACTTATCTGATCAAGGACAAGTGAAAGTGATAAGTGGTAGCTCTGGCTACCTGATCAACGAAAAATGGTAGCTCCAGCTACCTGATCAAAGAAAAGTGGTAGCTCCAGCTACCTGATCAAAGAAAAGTGGTAGCTCCAACTACCTGATCAGTGAAAAGTGGTAGCTCTAGCTACCCGATCAGTGAATAGTAGTAGCTTCGGTTACAAGTGACAAGTGATTTCCGTGTAAGACCATATCTGGGCTACGGCATTCTAGTGAAAAGTGATGAATTGACGGATAAGACCATGGGTGATCCATGGAAAAGTATGAAACGTAAGTATGGTATTAACCATACCGAGTTAAGAAACGTAGGAATGACATTTCCTATACTGAGTTGCGAAATGTGGCACTGAGCAACATCGTGTAGCTTGTCATGATCGACAGCTTGTGTGAGCAGACCAGTTCTATAAGACGTTCACTAATCTGACAAAGTTTGGTAAGTGTTACATGGAATTATGTGATATAAGGAAATACGAGTTGATGAGACATGAACATAGAACTTGGTTGATGAATGAGTTCATTTGTGATTATATATTTGTATACCCTTGAGTGTATTATCCGTATGAATTGGTATTCCGAATGAGTTAATGAGAAAAGTTCTAATATGAAATAATCTAGAATTTGAAACGAAATATTATGAAACCGTACTTGAAATACATTGGTATATCTTGTATATGTTATTTGAGTTCATAATGTGGGAAGGAAATGCTTGTGGAAATTTGAGATGATGATATCGGTACACGGAATCTATTGGTGGATATTTACATCCAAACTTATATGATAGATTTTAGTGAACATTGAAATTGGACTCAATAAGTGATTCGTCAATTTAAATTGTGATTGGCAGGAAGAGTTAGTGAGTTGTGTGTCTACGCATTGTTATACGTATTTGTCTGAAATACGAGAAATGGTGGTATTTGATATATGGAAATATGAGATTGTGATATATATAAAAACATGGAATATGTTTGATAAATGTGTTTATTCATAATTATAGAACTGTACACCTCAAGTGCACTATTTCTGTAAAGATCATTATTTCAAATTATCTATAAGTGTTATGTACTCATTGGTAATGCCTCGGACCCTGTTTCGGCTTCGAATACGGGTAAGGGGTGTCACAGTAATAATTTATTATATTCTATAAAATACTTGTTAAATTTCTAACTCTATTCATAAAATTTAAAAACTCTATTATGCCGAATATTTTCTCTTATGTTTATTATTTATTAATTTTTAATAATTTTTTAATTTTATATAATTAATGTAAGCAATCATACCTAAAAAGATAAGTAAAATATATAAAATATTCTAAAAAAAACAGTATTTGTATAATGTTTAAAAAATAAAAATGTTACAAATTAATAAAGAAACATTTTTCCTATGATTATCAAGTTAAAATTAGCAAAAGAAACTTCAAAATATTATCAAGTTAAAATATCACCAGAACTCCTTCACTGTGCATGAACTGAACTTACCATTGTTATATTTTACTACTAAAATCTACACCTGATATAAATACAGAAAGTACTCACAGGAGCCCGTCTGTAAACAATGGAGTAACCTCTAGTAAGAATGTCCTCAAAGCACCCACATACTTTATTATCCCCAGAGTCATTTCTGCCCAAATGAGCACCTGTACGGCCACATTGTTGTAGCCTTGACCTGACATTATCAGCCTCCACAAGATAAACCACCAAAACCTTGTCTGAATCAAGCTTGCCATTATGCTTGAGAAACAAATAATGCAAAACCCGGTTGAAATATATATGTATATATATGTGTATATATATTATTTTACAAATTAGAGAGATGTTTTATTTTTTCATTTTGAATAAAAAATTTCACTGACTATAGATAAAATAATTTATATTTGTAGTTTATACAGAAAAAAAAAAAAAGGATTCACAACATCCAGATTATCCTCACAAGACAATAATACAAAAGCTACAACATAATCCAACAGCAGCCTCCAAGTGAATACATAATCATGTTATTGTTAAGTTAATCCTTCGGCTCCGGCACTCACCAAAACATAAAAGACGGCGACTCTCGATTGATCAATGCTCAGGCCAACCTGCCTCAACCTATCAGTGCTGCCAACACCTTCCATTTCCCTTGACTGTTCTCCGGCAGGACGAACCATTGCGGGTTGGTGCTCCACAAATAGATGTACCCGTACTGTCATTGTTCGAGTTTCGCAGAGTAAAATCATTGCTGCTGCTGCGGCTGCCACTATATTTTAAGTGCTGCCAACACCTTCCATTTCCATTAACTGTTCTCTTGCAGGGAGTACCATTGCAGGTAGGTACTCCACAAATGGGTGTACTACAATTGTTGCTATCGAGACTTGAATTCGAGTCAAAAAAATGGGATGGACTCCTTTCATCTAATCTGGAAACAAGAGTGGTAATCTTCATCCCTGTATGATTTTCATAAAAAACTGAAGCTTTTTCATCAGAAAATGAATTGAAAACCGCATATGGCATTGTTTGATATCTTGTTATCTCGGAATCGGAGCTATAAATTCTCCTCCCTTTATGCAAATCACATCTTTTTCTCCCGGAAAACGGTTGCCTTCTACAAAGAGAACCATCATCCATGGCAACCCCACAAATAGGACTACAATGCTCGATTTCGGGATAGTCCTCTTTATGCGGTTGTAATTTCGTACTCGACCTCGTGGAAGACCCTCTAGTTTTCTTTCCCTTGTGTTCAGCGCATCGTTTTCTTCCTTCAACCGGTGGCCTTTTACAAATCGAACCATCGTCTAAAACCACCCCACAAGAGAAGGTTTCTTTCTCGTCGGAGCCACCGTGATTCGAAACCAACCGAGGCCGGGATCTGCTGAAGTTGAAAACTTGAAGCAAAAAGTTGTGGTTCTCTCCATTTTTGTATTTGCCAAACTCATTGTCATCCGAAACTAGCTTGCTTGCTTTGATTCTGATGCCTACTTGCTTTTGAAGGAAGGGCAGATGCTTTTTGGAGAAATTGGCTAATTTCATAAGATTTGATGCATGCTTATCTAGTTTTTGAAGGATATCATCGTGACGACGTACACCGTTCGAGCCTTTATTCCATGCATAATCAAAAGTACTGAGAAGCTGAGCTTCAGTTCTCCGAGCATCTGCCTTGTTTTCCATCTATTTAACATGGGAAAGTAAAATAACATTAGGAATTAGATTAAAAACCAAATTTTGGATACAAGGATGAACATGTAATAAGAACATTGATGAAAAAGTGCATTTTCAAAGCTTCTTGGCCTTCAAAAACCATATCATCTGCAATTCATTCAAGACTAAGAGCTTATAACAATATAAAGAATATATATATATATATATATATATATTAGTTCACCATTTGTGAAATTGGCCTTAACACGTATATAGGCTTTCATTGTTCTTGATTATGTTCCTTGGACTCTTAATTTTTCTTGAAGTATCCGACACTCTTGTCTAACACATGGATATGGGGATATGACCTCCAAAGATCCTCCAAATACATGAAAAAAAAATTAAAAAGACTAATCATATTCGTGAGGGATACATATCCGTATCCGACAATCACACCCGAGTCCGGGTAACATAGGTTCTTGGTACACATTTTTTCCTATGATTCTTACCATTTTCACCCTCCTAAGCATAAACATTAACAGTTATTAAGTGCTTAAATGCTACAACTAATCAATTAAAGCCAGAAAAGGGCCGTTGTAGCATAATCAGCAAACATTAGAAAAGCTTAAAAATCTTATATATATGAACTAGAAGATCAAACATCACCAGAACTCCTTCACTATGTATGCACTATGAACTTACCATTGTTATATTTTGCTACTAAAATCTACACCTGAAATAAATTACAGTTTCATTTCAAATTTTAAACTTTCTCAAATTTCCGTTCAAACATTCATATGATACTAACCAAGTTAAAAAATTAGCCAAAAAACTTCAAAATATTATATATTTCGTGTGTATATATATATATGAACTAGAAGATCAATAAAACATCACTAGCACTCCATCACTATGCATGAATTATGAACTTAACCATTGTTATAGTTTACTACTAAAATCTACACCTAAACCTCATATAAATTACAGTTTTATTCCAAGTTCAAAACTTCTCAAATAGGTTCCATTCAAACTCTCATATGATATCAATCAAGTTAAATTTAGCAAAAGAAACATCAAAATATTATATATATATATATATATATATATATATGAACTAGTAGATCAATAAAACATCACTATCACTCCACTAAGTATGAACTATGACTGCTAAAATCTACATTCGATATAATTTACAGTTTCATTTCAAATTCAAAACTTCTTAAATAGGCTCCATTCAAACTCTTATATGATACCAATCAAGTTAAAATTAGCAAAAGAAACTTCAAAATATTATCAAGTTAAAATTTCACCAGAACTCCACTGTGCATGAACTATGAACTTACCATTGTTATGGTTTACTACTAAAATCTAAACCTGATATAAATTACAGTTTAATTTCAAATTCAGAACTTCTCAAATAGTTTCCTTTCACTAATATGATGCCAATCAAGTTGAAATTAACAAAAAATTTGAAAACAAAAAGTACTCACAGGAGCCCATCTGTAAACAATCGAGTAGCCTCTAGCAAAAATGTCCTCAAAGCAACCACATACTTTATTATCCCCCGAGTCATTTCTGCCCAAATGAGCACCTGTACGGCCATATTGTTGTAGCCTTGACCTGACATTATCAGCCTCCCCAAGATAAACCACCAAAACCTTGTCTGAGTCAAGCTTGCCATTATGGTCCCTGCTCGAAGGTTTATTTATAGCAAGCTCATAAAGACCTGAGCTTGCAGTTTTGGGGAGATTTTCAACCCTGTATCTAGCCACTCCTTCTTTCCCCACTGAATGGTCTTCCCAATCATGAGGACCAATTAGAACCTAAACAAATGACAAAAACAGAAGGACCCAGATGAGATTAAGGTTCATAAATCGAATATAAAAACTGGGTTTACGTAATTTTTTATCAAAATCGATGAGAAATGGGACAGGGATTCATTTTTTTGCTTTAAAAAAAAAAGCCTGTTGTCAATGGATGATTGAATTAAGAGGAGAAAAACTGAGAAGAATTTATGGAATTTGAATGGGGGCACCTTCCATTTGGAGAACTGAGAGTCGTGCTTGGTTCGTTTGTGATCTTCACGGTTGAATCTGGTGACCACATCGGCCAATTTAGCCGCTCCCATTGGGATCGGATCTTCCTTGTGGGAAAGAACCGTTGTATTTGTTTGCGCCACTTTATAAGGGGAATTTTTTTTTCATTATAATATTGCCCTAGTTGCCTTCTTTGTTTTTGGAACTTACTTTATTATTAAAATATTTGGATTTTTTTTTCTTTTAGGAATAAAATATTTGAATTATTAATAATTTGTTTTAAACCGAATTAGTCATCCAACCGGTTAAGCTATTGGTTCATCGATTCAATTAGTCTGATCAATCCAACCAGTTCAATTAAAAGATTAAAAAACTGATTCAACTTATTTGATCGTTGATTCAACCAGTTTTTAGCCAGTTCAATTATTTCATGCCGATTCTTAATCTAACCAGTTCAAAGTCAATTTTCGAATTAGTTCATGATTCAATCGGTTCAATTGATTGGTTTGGCCCGATTCAAAGAACACTAATTCTTAAGACTTAAGATACTATATTTTATATTCTCAAAAAATATTTCTTTTATTGTTTTTTTTAAGAATGGTTTTTTTTTTTAAAAAATTGTCTAATACCAAGTCAACTTGTCTACTTTCTTTCTTTGGATCAGTACCCTTACCAATTTCAAGCTAACTTTTCTAATTCAAGTTTTTATGGTTTTTTTTATAATTTTTATAAGTTTATATCAATTTTAATATTTTTTTCATAATTTTTACAAATTTTTATTTTTTTAAAGTAATATGTTTTTAATTTAAATATTGTAAATAATTTTTATTAATTTATAATTTTTCTATAATTTATTATATTTTTATAGTATTATAAGTTATTATAAAAAATTATAATTTTAATATTTAATATTTTTTATAACTTGTTTTGATTTTTTTATTTTATTTATAATTTTTTTATTTTAAATATTTTTATGGGAAAATATTATATTAGACTAAAAGTTGTCACGTGTCACCATTTAATTGGTTTGTAAATTTATTTTAATGATCAACGTGATCAATAATGAAACCCGGGGGGATTGATTAATTGTTTCAGTTATCA
The DNA here is from genome assembly GCA_005393395.2 of Gossypium australe. Taxonomy (NCBI): domain Eukaryota; kingdom Viridiplantae; phylum Streptophyta; class Magnoliopsida; order Malvales; family Malvaceae; genus Gossypium; species Gossypium australe. Next base: position 887,379 of record CM016621.1, on the reverse strand, counting down.
TCAAGGGCTTAATTAGGTGCAAATTTAATACATGAACTTAATTGATCTTTTTGTATTTTCTTAAGGATTTTTTGACATATAAATCTATTATATATATTATATTATAACTTGTGACATAATTGTATCGCGTTTAAAATTATCATTTTTTTATAGAATGATTGTTGAGCATAACAAAATCAATCAAGAAATTTTAACACTTAAATTCAAATTTCATCATATATAAATATATTTAAATTTTCCTCCAAATTTATTCTAATTCATTAAATTGAGTTGAATTTATTTAATTTAATGCTTGTATCCATAAATTCCGATTAGAATAATCAATATAAATACCACGGAAAATTAATTAATTAACTCTATATTACAAAAATACCTTCTTCAATATTCCATTACAAATACCAAGCTTCACTTCACTTTAAATACAATAACTTTATTTTTGAAATTTGCACATAATATTCCCAACAACCATACATCCAAACACAAAAGCTACAATGTAAATCCACCTCAAGCCTAACAGTCATCCGGTAAAAAGAACCATTCTGGTCATAGTTAAAAGTACCACGAAGTAAAATAACCACTGCTGCTGCTGCTGCTGCTGCTGCCGCTGCCGCTGCTGCCGCTGCTGCTGCTGCTGCTATAATCCAAGTGTTGCCAACACCTTTCGTTTCCACTAACCGTTCTCTCGCAAGGAGCACCATTGTTGGTGGTTGCTCCACAAATTAATATAATATCATCACCACCACGGTCCAACCACCGCTGAGTAAAACTGCTGTCACAGCCGCCATAATTTAAGTTCGGTGAAGTAAAATAACTACTACTGCTACCATAATTCGAATGTTGCCAACATCTTCCATTTCCATTAACCGGTCTCTCACAAGGAGCACCATCGCAAGTGGCTGCTCCACAAATGGATGTAATATCACCACCACAACCACCGTAGTCCAACCACCGCGGAGTAAAACTGCTGTCATAGCCGCCATAATTTAAGTTCCGTGAAGTAAAATAACTACTACTGCTACCATAATTCGAATGTTGCCAACATCTTCCATTTCCATTAACCGGTCTCTCACAAGGAGCACCATCGCAAGTGGCTGCTCCACAAATGGCTGTAATATCACCACCACCACCACCGTGGTCCAACCATCGTGGAGTAAAGCTGCTACCGCGGTCCCCGCCATAATTTAAGTGCTTCCGGCATCTTCCATTTACTTGCTTGTTTGATTTGATTTTGGTGGGCAAATGTTTTTTGTTGGATACAAGTTTACCTAGTTTCCGAAGGATATCATTGTGGCGACGTGCACCATTAGAACCTTTATTCCATGCATAATCGTATTTTTCAAGAAGTTGAGCTTCAGTTCTTTGAGCTGCTGCCTTACTTTTCATCTATTTAACAAAGAAAAAAAAAATAATGTTTGGAAGTAAAAGGATAGTTATTAAATTCCACAATTCAGTCCATATTAATTTTGTAATTTAGTAGCACTCTCAAGCTAAGCAATAAAAATAAAAAAATCTAAAAATCCATCCAAACCAAAATGTTTCAACGATTTATAAAATGTAAATTGAAAAATCATGGTTATAATAACCGGATCAAATCTTATTTTTTATTTAATTTATAATTAATTTTAATTTTTTACCGTACAAAAATAAGTATTTTATATTTAAATAATAGAATAATTTAAAAAATCTATAAACATCATGTAAGTGTTATTGATTATTTTTATTTACTTAATTTAAAAAGTTATTTATGAATTTTTTTTTCAAATTTTATCAAATAATGTGGAAATGCAATAAAACAAAGCTTGCCAAAACAAATCCAAAAAATCAAAATAAAAATTAATATAAGAAATAATAAAAATCAAATCTAGTTATGATAGTTATTTAAAAAAATTAGAAGAAAGAACTCTGCGAAATCAAACTCTATACTTCATAGAGATATATATACATGGTTTTTGAAATTGGTCAATTCACTCGATCTAGTTTCGATTTAATAAATTATTTTAAAAATCATAAAAGTTGAAAAATGTTAAAAAAATATAAAATCAACTTCAACTCTCGATTCAACTTATTTTTATCCCGACTCAACCGATTTACTCAAAAACCTAAATCTCTTTTTCCAACAACTATATCAACCGATTTTCAATTCCAACAACCGATACAAATAAAGTTGGAAATTTGAAAAACATATACTCACACGAGCCCATCTGCAGATAATAGAGCAACCCCTTGCAAAAATTTTATCAAACAAAGGACATCCTTTTTCACCAAATCCATTTTTTCTACAGAGATGAGTACCATCACGGCCATATTGTTGAAGTCTTGCTCTTATATTTTCAGCCTCCCCAACATAAACCACCAAATCAGGTTCAAGCTTGCCACGGCGGTCCCCACTCGGCAGTTTACACACCGCAAGCTCATAGATTCCTGGACCTGAACTTTTCGGAAGATTTTCAAACCTGTATCTGCTCATCGCTCCTCCTTTCCCATTTTTCCAGTCATGAGGACAAATGAGAAGCTAAACAAATGAAAAAAAACCAAAAAGACCAAGATCAGATCGAGGTTTATAAATCAAATTTAAACTGCGTATAGATGATCTCTTTTATCAAAATCAAAAGCATGAATGCATTATTAAAGTTGGATTAAGGCAGATTAAAAAACCTTCCATTCGGAGAAGAGGGAATCGTGGTCGGTCTTCTTGTGATCTTCTCTGTTCAATCTGTCGACGGAAACGTAGAATAATTCCATTGGAATCTCATCTTCTTCGACTATAAGCACCATTATGCAATCGTCTGTGATTGCACCACTTTATGGAAGGGTATTTCTTATTTTACTTATAATGGGGTATATATAAATTGTCATGACAATGTCATTATTTTTAACAACTCTGTATTTAAATTAAAACAGTTTAATTAAATTTAAAGATTAATGGTTTTATTTAAATAAAAAAAGTTTAACTAAAATTTAAAAATTAAATGACAATAAAAAACTTTAAAACCTAAATTTATTATCTTACCTTTATTTTTTGTCCATGCCTTTTCCATCTTTCCCTTTATCTTACTAGTGAATTATTTGAATCCTTAATACTTAAGTTACACGTAGTCTGCCGACAGTTACATTATTAAAGTGATAAAATTATTGTACATTGATGGACTCGCGTCATGATGTGATTTGATCGAGTGAATTTTTAGCGTCCTTCGTAAGCTGCCCTCTTGTAGTCTTGTCTTCTTTTACGTGTGAAAATGAGTTTTTTTTTTAATTAATAATTTATTATACTCTATAAAATATTTGTTATATTCTTAACTCTGTTTATAAATTTAAAAACTCTATTATACCAAATATTTTCTCTTATGTTTATTATTTATTTTCTAATATTTATTAATTTTATATAATTAATGTAAGCAATCATACCTAAAAGATACGTAAAATATATAAAATATTGTAAAAAAACAGTATTTGTATAATGTTTAAAAAATAAAAATGTTACAAATTAATAAAGAAACATTTTTCCATGTATTTTTTTATTGAACTTTTTTTCCTATATTCTTGGACTCTTTAAATATTAAATACCATGAAAACTAACACTATATTACAAAATACCTTCCTCAATATTTTCACTATGTGAAACAAAATTTTATTTTACATACACTTGCAATTTGTGGAAAAAAGGAAGCAACAAATAAACCAATCAATTAAAGTGGGAAAAAGATTGAAATGAATTACCTTATAAATGGAGGCTATTACACAAAGCTCATCTAACCAAATATCAGAATGGCAATGCGGCATCGGAGGATAGGGAGAATCGTATTTTATATCGCTGTTCATACGTCGTTGCCAGTCGTTCCCCGATCGGTCTTTGCTTAGTCAGAAATTAGTTAGAAATTTGTATAGATTCGCATATCGTATGAACAGCTTAGCAACTCGAAAAGAACCTGTTCGCTCAATCGACTTGCTTTTTTGCACGTTTATGCACCTGTCCTCCAGAGTATAAGAACCTCATCAGGTAAAAGAATGAAATTGGCAAAAGAAAATTGGGTTCATGTATTTATTTTTTTAATATCATGAATCATGAGAGCCTTGGACCATCAAAGTAACACGCTTTGCGCTGTCCGCCCGAAGACTATCTCCTTTCAAACCAATCTGGGAGGAGAATCATATTCAACATAACCTCAAAAGACTTGTCCCGACAAAAATTACGATAACAACAATTTAAAAACAGATGATGCAACCCTCTCTCCGGTGATTTGCTATCAGAAGAGTTATATGATTATTCGACAAAGTTCGTATTCAAAGGCAGATTGATTACCTCAGGACTATCAGCTGGGAACCACCGTAATAGTACACCAAGACGAACAACAGCTGGAATCAGCTTGAAAAGCAATGGAGTAGTCACCTGCATGGTAATTTTATGAGTAAAATCTGAACCTTGAGAGTTAACTACGAAAGAACTTTAAGAAATTGGCAGTAAAAGTACCATGAAGGCCCCTGTAGTGAGAGTCGGGTTGCATTTTTTCTCCTCCACCCGGAAAATGAGTGTGCCTGTACATTAGATCGAAGAGCAAATTGGTCATTTATTAAATTTCCATCCATTTCTATTATTAACAAAAATGACCAATTTGCTCTTTGATCTAACATATAGGGCTTAATTTGCCCCTTTTTTGAGTAAAAGAGAAAATATAATTTGACTCGTATAGGGATCTCCATGGTACTTTTACCTGATTTTGGCTAATTACAGATACATAAGGAATTTAATAGTAAAAGTTTCCATTCTGATCGGGAAATGCTTAAACCAATTGTATCATTTTTTATGGGATACTGTTCGTGAACCAATAAGAGAAAATGCAACTGCAGCAAGACTTTTATTGCAGTCGTCCATTTTCAAACTACCCTCCCGTTGCATGTTTGGTACTCGTGATTAGAATGGTAAACTATGGTGAACAACAAGAGATTCTCAAGTGTCAGTTTTTTAATAAATGCCAAATGCTAATGACACCACGTTTAACGGCTTACATACCAAACTAAGAGCTGTTGTGCCCAGAAGTAGTAGGTAAAGTTTACCCTGCAGCAATGACAAAAATTTAGAAATGGTGATTATATGAAGAAAGAGCAATAGAGTAACTTCAATTATATGAAGATTTCAACAATGGAGGACAAACCTCTACGAGATGGAGATTAGATGCACGACTTAGAAGTACGAAAGCAAATTCCCCAATTTGGGCCAATGACATCCCAACCTACACATTAAGTTTAAAGGAAATAAGGCCCCTTTACTGAATAATGTAAGGAAAAAAAATGTTATGCTCAACTCATACAAGAATTGAGGTTTTGTTGCTGTATCTGAATCCCTTGACAACTGCAGCAACTACCATCGTTTTAATAATAATCACCAATATAACAGCTGCTAGCAATATATCAACGTGATTCCAAAGGAAATGCACATTAATCAACATCCCAATACTGGCAAGGAAAAGAGCAGCGAAGAAATTGCGAATGGGCTCAACCTGTGTGTAAGAGGGAAAAAACCAAAGAGAATTTCATTGGTTAACAAGGCAAGAACACCATGGGGTCATACTATCTTGTACTAACCGAACTAATATTGACAATAATGCTCTCAAACATGCATCATAAATGAAATTAAACTCAAGGAGAACAAGATGCTTAAAATAGTGCCTGACGGACACAAGACTTGGCTAATGGCAAAACTAGCACAGGCAGGACTTTTAATTGGCATCCTAACAGAAACACTCATCTTACACCATCAATAATTGCCTTAAACTGATTTGATAACATTAAGACTAACTCAGTCTGGAAAAAGATTACAATATTTACTGTGTAGAGATGGTTAATGAGTTCACGTACAGTTGACTTTTGAGTAGGAAGTTAAACTATTGAAAATTCAATTATTGAAAGTTCTTTCAGAAAGGGTACAAAAATCTAGATATCTTACTTGTTCAAGTGTATGTTGACCGAGATCAGTGGTTGATATCATCACTCCCGCAGCAAAGGAACCCAGCTCAAGGCTTAGACCCAGCTTATCACTACACTGGAGTATCACAACAACCTCTGTTATATGCATATACAAATGAACGTAGACTGCTAACTGAACGAAAGGCACGTGGGTTTTATTGGTAGAGTAAAGAAAAAAAAAAGTTGCAAGTGAAAAAACTTGCAGCAATCTATGCAACAAAATGATAGATCTTTTCCAATGTTATGCTGCAATTAGATGCAAAGGTTAATTACAATGCAAGAAGTAAGAAGGAAATGAGCAAACCCAAGCAACAAGCAAGCAAAAAGCCACGGATGCCAACTGATAGAGTTCATTAGTCTGCAAATAAATATCTGGGTTAATAAATGTCTACATAGATTAAAGAACTGAAAAAATAAGACAGGTTTGTTATATAAAGGTGTTACGAGAAAGAAACTTGTGATGCAAGAAAGAAAAATTAAGGGAAGAAAAAAATAGACTTGAAGTGTAATTCACAACTCAATTAGGCATTATTGAGTTTTAAATATAGGCATAGTACATAACTTATGGCACAAGAAGTGCCCCTTTTTTTACCTTTAAAAATGTAGGTAAGCCCACTTATCCAATGGGCTAGGCACCCAACTCAATTATTTAAGTTCTAAAGAATTGTATATTCAAATTCTTTATACTTGATATTTATAGCAATGTGGGATTACTAACATTGCAAACTACTAACGAGGTTACCTGTGATGATAGGCTTATCATGAGCTTAAGAAACCATGGCACACAAGTCCAAGATACTATTGTCAAAATGGTCAGAAATGTAATTAAAACCACCAACCTGAAAATCAAAGGAGAAAATGTATTATTAGAAACCTAAAAACTGTAATGATATTTCCCTCAACTGAATCAAAAAGAGTAGATCTTAGAGATTTTTCATTTACGATTTAGTCATGGATAATACTCCTTGAAGGACTCCAGAATTGCCACCTAGAACTGGAAGTAAAGCAAACAACAAACCCACCGCACAGTCCTGCCATGACAAAACTTCATACTGTCTAAGCACAAGTGAAGTTCTTTTAACTGATGTGGTGACAAAGAAAATAAATACCTGCAGGATAAGAGTTCCAATTGTAACTTGACCATGAAGGGCACTTATACTATTCCTTTCCATCAAAAATTTCAAAACCTGAAACCATTAAAGACAATAAGAGTAAAAGGAGACTACATGCATATGCAAAGCAAAATATTTGTGAAAGTGTTTCCTCGAATAAGCAATTCTCTCTAAAAGTTTTCACCAATCCAAGAACATGCAGTTCATAGAGGTTTACCACAGCTGTAGAAGACATAGATAGGAATGCACCAACAAAAACCCCCTCTGAAGCTTTACCCCCACATAACTGCAAAAAGCAAGTAGCTGCATTCATCAAAAACTCATAACTAATTTGGAAGGAAAATACTATAAGAGATGAAGAAAAAATAGAAACCATCATATCTTCTCAATAGAAAACGTGAAAAACAATTTCGACATGCCTAATTAAACAAAACATAAAAAAAAGGTCCTCGCCCAACTGATATAAAAAGAGTGGATAACATCTTGCCCAAGCGCCAGATAATGATAACATGGCGCTCACTTATGTGGTTGCACCAGATGTTTTATAAGTACAGTATAAAATACAAACCATATATGCTAAATTTTAGAACCAATAACTGCAAAGCTTATTTTATGTGGTAAGATTTAACTATCAAACATTTACAGAAAAATATTTCTAACAATAGCACACATACCGAGACTGTTATACCACACAAGCACATGAACAGAAAAATTTGAAGAAGACCTCCAAGGACAGCAACTGCTCGAACAACACGAAGCTGCATAAATTGCAACAAGGTGAGTACCATGAATCATAGGAATGAATCTAATAGGGCCAGTACAAGGCAACAAGCAAACCTTTGTTGCTGAAAATTCCAAGCCTAAAGCAAAAAGAAGAAAAATTACACCAAATTGAGCCACTGTTTCCACCTGAATTCATAAGCCAATAAAGATATGGACACGGTAGTGAAATTATTTAAAAAATGAAAAGAGAAAAATAGTACACAGATGTATAAGCTTCTACCACAGGTTCCTTGAATAGAATTCTTTAAGAATTAATAAAGATTGTTTTGTTTGCTAATCCAACACAATTGCGCTAGTATTAGCATGTGTATTATTACCAGTTTATGCATATAAATGCATTTCTTAGACTGCTTTTTCTAGGAACCCATGCATGCAAGCAAATATGAAATAAGTAGGAAGACTGATAACTATACTTTAACCAATTTTGAAAATTTGAAAATTCGCATACATCTGTTACAAGCAACTTACAATGAGACAGTAGGTTTTCAGTTCTTGCAGTATCAAGTAAATACAGTAGCTATACCACATCATGCTTATAAGCTTAGAAGGATTACTTATGTTGCTGTAGTTATGCATTTAAAACAGGAATTTCTGTTTATTATAAAACAACAGCCTTGTTGAGCATCATGATCTTTAGACATCTAAAATGAGTTGGAAATTTTTCTAACTCAATCGCCAATTCTGCAAACCAACACCCCACTTTATATGTCTAGAAGTCTCATCCAAACAAAACAAAACCCAAGCCAAAGACAAGTAATTGCCAGCTAGTATGAAAGTGGAAGCAACATACTTGCACCATTTCACCAACAAAGCTAAACCCACCGGGCCCAATAATAGATCCTGCAAGTAGATATCCAGTAATAACCTGAAATTTAAAAATGCAAAGGTAAAACTCTCCTATAGAGAAAACCTGTAATTCTGAATCAATAACAAGTTCTGCAAAGCATTTAAGAAGAGACTGAAAATAAATCTATAACCAGAACACTGTGGTAGAGGGTGAAAACTAATGGAATGAAGAAAATAAAAGGCACAACAGCAATACCGGTTGTCCAGCACAAGCAAAAGCAATGCCACCGCATGTAGCAGAGACGATGACAATTATCAGATCCAATATTAATCTGCACAAGAATATTGGGAAAATCAAAGTTGGTCCCAATACAACTATGACGGCATCAAACTAAACTAAATACATAAAATATACAATAAAAGTTTAACCTTAAGTCTAGTTGTAGAACAGGATACTTCGACTTTGGGTTGGATATTATAAAGACATTGTCCTGACAAGAAGTATGCCAACATGGTCAGCATGTAATTTACTTAAATATAACTACACTAAAAATACAATTGCCTGAGGCAGCATTATCATGATTCAATGTCAACAGCAAGGAAAATTATCAACTGAATAGAAATTTTAGAAGACTTTTACAAGACATACATTTCGATCTATCAACGTTGGTGCATCATCAGCTCGGTTTTCATCATCCAAATGGAAAACGTCATGGAGCTGAAATGACCTGGCACAAGGCTCAAAAAAAATATAAGCTGTCAAGTAATGTGGGTTAGGCGAAGAAAAATGCCCACAATAGCAGAAGAACGGTTTGACTCTTACTTCTCTTCCTTGGTCTCATTTTTCTTGGTCTTAACTCTAGCAACAGTTTCCAAGACAGCCTAAGAAAAAATAAACCAATTATGTTATCACCACCCAGCTCCGAGCTTCTTTAACAATTGATAGAAAATTCATAAACAGACAGGTAAATTCTCATCTTTATTGCAAGAGTAGCATGGTTCAGCATTCTGATCTCAAAAGTTTTTCTCACTTGAAAACTAGAATGTAAATCATAACTAAACCCATCTGATCCAATAAATTGTTTACAGCTTTAGATCCTTCAACCACTAAAGTCAATATTGAAATTTAAAGGCAGCCGACAGCCGGCCTCTACACAATAAAAGAAGCTCCACTTTTAAGTGCTTAATCAATGATCAATTTCAAAACTAAAGGTCATAGAAAATGAATAACATTATTAAAAAATATAACTAGCCTACCACCAACCTGCTTCCCCGCGACACTATTGTTGAAACTATCAGGATCAGTAGCTGCAAAAAAAAAAGCGAGAGAGAGAGAGAGAGAGAGAGAGGTAAGAATTCAATAATTGAAACGAAAAGAGCCAAATTAAGATTTCTATTTTATAACTTAGAACAGAGGAATGAATTTCGTTTTCTACTTCTCGTGTTCACTTGTCACTGCAATTTTTAAAGCTCTTTACGCAAATGCGGTAAATTTTCTAAATAAAATACAGCGAAATAAACAGAAATGCTCATAATCAAACATCAAACGTTAAACATTTTAATGAAAAATACAAAATTAAGAAAAAAAACTGAGTGAAATAACAGCTTATCCACATGCTTCAAAAGCCTAACTCAACTAACCACCATTGATACAGAAATAAATGCCGAATGCAGATGGAAAAAGAGAGAGAGAGAGAGAGAGAGAGAGAATAACGAGAATTCAGATCTGGTAGTACGGACCTTCATTTTGGTCGGTGTCATTGAATTCCTTCTCAAGAGCACGATCGATCATGCCGACAAAACTATCCTCTCTGGATCTAGGGTCCGAGACATTGGCCAGAACGGCGGTGACATTGATCTCCACCGCCGACCGGGCGTCAATGACGGCGACGGAAGTGATGAATACAATGAGATCACAAATGAAGAAGAGAGCAGAGAATCCTCTCATTTCCAAGGTTTTAGTGAATGAAAAAAAAAGTGAAAGAAAATGGAGAAATTAGCAGAAGCGTAAGTTAACGAAAGAGAGAGTGAAGCGTAATGGAATCGCGCCTTTCGCCTTTTTTCGTTTCCTTCTCCACTCTCCCGCTTGTTTGTTGGAAAAAATAATAATATTTGTTTAAAGTTAGTTTTAAAAAAAAAATGGAGGTTGATGAAAAGGATAAACTGTACCACTCAAATCAGGTGTTAATCCTACTCATACGCGCTCAACGGCACCGCGTGCAACGAATGCCTTGTGTTGTAGCCTTGTAGGTGTTCATTAGTTCTGTACCCCGCCCAACCCGCCCATTCGCTTTGGGTCAGATTTGAGCTTGGGATGGCAAAAGAATCCGTATTCAGTAGGTTTCGACCCGAATTAATAGGGTCGGATTTTTTATTTTTGAAATTAGATTTGAGGCAGATCAAAGTAGATAATTTTTTTATAGTGATTGGATTAGGGTCGAAAAAAAGCAAAGGCGACACGGGGGGCTAGCAAGCTAAGGGCCTTGCCCCCTAAAAATAAAATGTTTTATAGTAAAATTATATTTTAGCCCTTTAACATGAAAAAAAATCTATTTGATCTCTCCAAAAATAATGAAATTATAAATTAATACATAATAAATTTATATTTTGATCTATCAAAAATTTTATAATTTAGTTTTAACCCCTAAAAGAATTTCTAGCTTCGTCCCTAAAAAAATTGTATAGGCAAGTTTATAAGGGATTACATTTTTTTTAAGTCAAGGTCAGGACAAGTAAAAAATTGACCTATCTTATTTCGTTGTCATCCCTATTTAAGCTTGTAGCATTAACTGTTTAAAGATAATATAAATAATTTTTAAAATGAAAAAAAATGAATTGTTTGGACATATTGGGCTAACCTCTATTTCAAGCTCAGTTTTTTTTTAAAACTAGATCTCAACTTAATTTAGCTCATAAACACCTCTATGTTGTACATTACTCCTAAACATGTCCATGAATCAGGTTGATTTTGGTTCGGGCTTATTTTTTATTACTTATTAAGTTTAAATTTATTTTGGTTTTAGGTTCAATTTCAAGAATTCAAATTATCAAATTCTTTTACGAACAAATCTAATTGAGTCCAACTTGAATTTTTGGGCTTGTAGTTTTTTTCTTAATCATGCATATTATTTCATTATCGAAAAGAAATATGTAGACCAGGCTTAAACTATGTTCAAGACATGTACCTAAAATAAAAGCCAATTACCTGTACAATACAAAGATTCGGAGGCCAGTGATTTAAACATCAAAATCCGATGACAAAGATTCGATAAGCATCCAACGCAATTAACCATGTCTAGTTTTTTTATCATGGGCGCTAGTGGAGATCTTCGCTTGTAACCTTGACCACGTACCCGTGACATACAGAAATGTCACACTTTTATCAAAATTGTGGCTATTTGACAAAAATATCAAAAATAATAATAATTACATAAATGACTCAAATTTAAAAATAATTATTTAAATAACTTGAAATGAACAATAAATTAAGATAAGGGGACTTAAATGGTCGACATCACCTAAATTTTTGTGCCAATCATCACATGATAATTTTCTCAAGTGTTAAAAAAATATTTTTTAGGGATGGGGACCTTAATGGTCAGCACCCTTGTATTTTTTTCACCCGTATTATATTGGTATATTTTACACGATTCAAAAAAGTGGCCATCTAGTACTCTCAACCTATTTTTTTTTTAAATACTTGTGTAAATTTTTTTCATTAATTTTAAGGGTGATTTGATAAAAAAATACATGTTTAAAGATTAAAAAAGACGAAAATTTAAAATAAAAACTAAAATAATTTTTTTATAAAATTAAATGGCGAAATAAATTATTATGTAAGTTACTTAATAAGCCAAAATTTATATATAGTTGTGATGTTTATACAATGAAGATTGTTTGGTAATTAAATTCAAAGGACACAACTACACAAGCAACTTAACTAAGGTCTTAAATTGTTAGGTGAAGATGGTGGGGCCACCACGAAACTATAAGGTAACTTCGCGGAAGATTCAATTTTTTGTGTCAAAACGAAAAATATGTGTTCAATGTATAATAAACAAAAGTTTGCAAGCTTGCATCAACTATGTATACGATTAAAGAATTTTCTAGGAATTGTTACGTAGCTATAGGTGCCAAAAATAAAATTACACTTTGACTCCTTAAGAATAATAATAATTTAATTTAATAATTTAAAAATTATAAAGATATAAACTATTAAAATAATAAAATTACATTTTTATTATCGTAAAAATTACAATTTAATTTCGACCTCTTTAAAAAAAATTTCAAACTTCACCCACTCTAAAGAAAGTGTGAATCTATTAGAAAAGAAGTCAAAGAATATACTAAAATATGCAAATATATGTTAAATATTAAATAATATATTTAATTATGTAAATAATATGATGAAATCCATTGACATTAACAAGAAATTATTTATTTTATTCAATCAATATGTAAGACGTTTGATGACATTTAAGTAATGATTTTAGGAGAAAATATTATTGAGAAGAAAAAATCTCTTATTTGAGGATTTAATTTTATTTGGTTCTGAATTTAATCAAGATTTAATACATCTGTTACATATTTAAAAAGTTTAAATATAATTTATTCTATTAAAATTCAAATGAAATAAAATAATATTTATAATTTTTTTTATATTGATCTCTAGACTTTTTTGTTGGTCCGTATTAGTTTTGGAATTTTGCAACTTTTTATAAATTGATTCTTGACTTGGATTTCGTTAAGGTATGGTAGCGTGGCAGTTTGAGAAATTTAAATATTTTAAATATTTTTTAGATTATATTTATATTAAAATTTAAGTAATGATGTGACATAATTTCATAATTTCGCTTCACCTTATCTTAATGAAATTCAAGTTCAATGACCAATTTGAAAAAAAAAAGTCAAGTTCTGAAACTAATATGGACCAAAAATTCTACAACCAAATGATGTAGAAAAAAATGTGTATGAATTGCATTTATTATCACACTATTTACCATGCAAAGACATGGTTTTATACAACGTACAGAGGAAAAGGAAAATAACAGAATAAACAGTCTAACAGTTACTAACTAACTAACAGTTAACTTAAGTCTATATTACTAACAGCCCCCTCAAGTTGGAGAGTGTATGGAAAGCAATCCCAACTTGGACAACAAGATCTGAAAAGGAACAGCAGCAAGAAATTTGGTAAAAATACCAGCTAGTTGATCCTTGGAGGAGCAAGGGAGCAGTTTGATGACACCGGATTGCACCTTTTCACGAACAAGATGACAGTCAATTTCTATGTGTGTTAATACGTTCATGAAATGTGGGATTGGCAGCAAGCTGAAGAGCGGAGTTGTTATCACAGAACAAGGCAGTAGGACCAGAAAGAAGTATGTGCAAATCACGCAAAAGAAACTGAAGCCACTGAAATTTACAAGCAGTAGAGGCGAGAGCTCGATATTCTGCTTCGGAGGAAGAACGGGACACAATGGTTTGCTTATTGGCCTTCCAACAAATAAGGGAGTCACCATAAAACAGACAATAACCAGTCACAAATCGGCGTGTCAAAGGGCAGCCAGCCAGTTAGAATCACTAAAAGCCTTTAAAACAGGTGATGAAGAGGCAGAAAAGAAGAGACCAGAAGCAGGGCAGCCATTCAAGTAACGAAAAACATGATGAGCAGCTTGCAGATAAGTGATTATAGGCTGGTCCAAGAATTGACTTAGTTGTTGAATTGCAAAAGCAATATCAGGTCTAGCAGAAACCAGATACAAAAGTCTGCCAATAAGTTTCCGGAAAAGTGTATTATCAGGAAGTAATTCTATAGAAGCATCTCGAGAAAGTTTTGTAGTCATTGGAGTTTTAACAGGCTTGCAATCTAAGAAACCAAAATCAGACAATATGTCTAGAGCATATTTTCGTTGACAAAGATGAATACTAGCAGAGCTTCGAGCAACCTCAAGTCCAGGAAAATATTTTAAAACACCCAAGTTGTAACACCCCTAACCCCGAACCATCGCCGGAACAGGGTTACGAGGCATTACCGGACATATCAGACAATTTGCAAATAATTCTAAAAAAAATAACATTCATAGTATAATTTTAATAACTGATCCTTATTATGAACTTTCAAAGTCTAAAATTTGTATTAAAAGTGAAATGGGACTCGTTTAAGTATTTCAAAATTTATTTTGTTTAATATAAATTTCGGCAGCATTTCTGCTTATTATCATATAAAACCCCCTGTAAATTAAACCGTATTCATTTCAATCATAACCAATTCAACCAATTCATTTCATATATTCATTTTCTATTCTAAATACCTTCTAATCAAACTCAATCAATATAATATCAACTTAAATTTATCAAAATATTAGTTAGATTAAAATAAATATACTTCTTTCATTATAATTCTTAAACTTGTAATACTAACATTTTTAACCATTTACATTCAAAACATAATAACCTTTATACACAACCTACGTACATGCCACATTATGAAAAGGAAATATACATCACCAAAAGTTTGCTGAAGTCGGGTTTGGCTTCGGATGCTGGTTCAGTATTCGACTTCTACAACCTGCGCACGGAAACAACCGTATGCTGAGTGTACATATACTCAGTGGTATTACCATAATTCAAATTATAAACATAATAATCATATCATTAATTCATATAACTTTAATTTAACTAAACCAATTCAAACATAACTTGCATATAAGTTTGTCCTTCTCAATATATTCATACAATTCAATTTTAGCTATTCAACAATTGAAATAATACATAATCATGTTGAGCCACTATCCATTTCTTGAACCAATGGTTCATACTTTCTATTCTCATACTCATATTAATCACATTTTTCAGTTCATGTTCTATTTTCGCATTTCTTCCAATGGCTCAACCATTTCATTATATTCAATTTAACCTTTTCCTTATTTACCCCTATTAACAGACTCGGACTTTAAGGGATACATGGATTCCAACCCAAACACACCAGTACGGCACATTGTGCCTAAAACGGTACATAGTACATGATCAGTATACGACACATAAGTGCCTGAAACGACACACGAGGTGCCTGATATGACACACGAGGTGCCTAAAATACGACACATAAAGTGCCTGATTTACGACACATAAAGTGCCTGATTTACGACACATAAAGTGCCTGATCGGCAAAGCCGATAAATCCCGTACTCTTCGAAATCCTATGGCATGCCAATTATATCCGACTCAGCCCGACTAGTTAATAGGGTATTTCAGTTCTCAATTTCATTTTCATTTCCATAACAAATTCAATTTCAATATCAATTACACTTTTCCATTTCAATCCAGATACAATTCAATAAAAACACTTACCTTATAATTTACTTACCATATACATAAATTAATCTAACATTTGATGAATAAATAAATAGTTTGAATTATAGTAATACAAACCCAAATTTGCTTGATTATTCCTCGGTAACCTTCTCCTTTCCTTTGTGGGTTGATGCCTCGAGTTCCTTTTTAGCTACGAAAATAATAATAATTTACATTATTAATTAAAAATTAAATTAAAATAAATAATTGAATTTTATTCAATTTCTACTCTTCCTCTTCATTCCACATCCTTTATACAAAATTCTATTATTTACTTATAAGTTCTTTCAAAGCTGTCTACCTGAGTCAGTGTCACTAAATTATCTATACCTTGAGTTACAGAATTCCGAATTAAGATCCGTAAATTTTATATGAAACTAGACTTACATATATTCTTGCCATAAAATTTTCAGAATTTTTGATTTATCCAATAAGTACAGTTTATTCTTTGAAATCACCCCTATTCTGTTGTCTGACAGTTCCGACCACTCTTTGCTAAAATTTAATTATCTTTTTATACAGAATTCAAATGATGTTCTAGTTTGTTTCTTATAAAAATAGACTTATTAAGGAATCTAACCATATAAATTATGTCCCCAAATTATTTTTTTAAAATTTTTAATGATTTTTCCAATTCAGAACAGGGGATCTCGAAATCACCCTGAACCAGTTTCACTAAAATTTAAATATCTCATAATACAGAACTTATTTGCTTTCTCTGTTTCTTTCATATGAAAATAGACTCAATAAGATTTAATTTCATATCTCACTCAACTTCTAATTCCACTTCTACGATTTTTGGTGAATTTTCAAAGTTACTCTACTGCTGCTGTCCCAAAACTGTTTTCTTATAACTTATTTTGCAATTAAATCCTAATTAAGTTTACTTATTTCTTAACTTAATTCATGCTTTGATTCTACTTAAATTCCTTCCATATTCAACTTGATTATATAATTTTCATAATAAAACCCTAATTCATAATTTCTTCCAAATTAATCCCTATAGTAGAAAACTTATAGCTTACTTTACAATTTAATCCTTTTACTAATTCTAACTTAAATTTCATTCAATTTAGTCTCTAATTCATCTTTTTCTTCAACATCAACTATACTTGAAAACCAATAAACTCTCAAAATATCAACTTAGTTTCATCAAAATCTTGCTTTAAAGCTTCTAAAACATCAAAATTAAGAGAATAGAACTTGATTGACTTACCTAATTAAACTCCAAGCTTTAAAACCTCAATTTTCCCTTTTCTTTTTCTTTCTTTCTTTCCTTTCCCCTGTTTCAAAAACTTCTCTGTTCTTTTCTGTTCTTCTTTGTTTCTTTTTATTATTTCATTTACTTTATTTTATAATATAATATCTAATATTAATAATAATATATTTTAATACATAAAAATCTCAGATTTTTATGCATGTATGCCGCCTCAACTTATGCTAAATGGCATATTTGCCATTTTGATCCTTTTTATTTTCTTTTAATCTACAATTAGACTTTTACTCCTTATTCAATTTGATCCTTTTTCCTAATTACTTTAAATTAAGCTAAACTCACTAAATAAAAATCTAATTAAACACACTATTAGACTCATAATTACTCCTAATAATTATTTACTAACTCGGTTTACTAAGACGAAGGCCCGATAACACATTTTTTTCTGGTGCCCACAGATTTCGGGTCGTTACATTTCTCCCCCCTTAATAAATTTCGTCCTCGAAATTTACCTGAGAATAGGTGAGGATACTGTGCTCTCATAGTTTCTTCCGATTCCCAAGTTGCTTCTTCCACACTATGGCTTCTCCACAATACTTTTACCAAAGGGACTCGTTTGTTTCTTAATTCTTTCACTTCTCGAGCTAGTATTTGAACCGGTTCTTCTTCATATGATAAATCCGGTCTAATCTCAATGTCTTCAGTAGAAATAATATGAGATGGATCCGATTGATACCTTCGTAACATAGAAACATGAAAAACATTATGAATTTTCTGTAATTCCGGAGGTAAAGCTAATCGATAGGCAACCGGTCCGATTCTTTCAAATACTTCATACGGCCCAATGTAACGAGGACTTAATTTTCCTTTGCGACCAAATCTCAAAACTTTCTTCCAAGGCGATACTTTTAAAAACACTTTATCACCCACAGAATATTCTATATCCCGTCGCTTCAGATCTGCATAAGACTTTTGTTTGTCAAAAGCTACTTTCAACCTGTCTTTGATCTTTTTAACTACTTCTTCTGTCTCCTGAATTAATTCCGGTCCAACTATCTTTTTCTCATTCAACTCTGTCCAACATACCGGTGATCGACATCTTCTACCATATAATGCTTCATATGGAGCCATTTGAATACTAGATTGGTAACTATTATTATAAACAAATTCAGCTAACGGCAAGTATCGTTCTCAACCTGATTCAAAGTCAATAATACAAGCCCGAAGCATGTCTTCTAAAATTTGAATTACCCGTTCTGATTGTCCGTCGGTTTGTGGATGAAATGCAGTACTGAAATTAAGCCGAGTACCCAAAGAATCATGTAACTGCCTCCAAAATCTTGATGTAAATCGTGGATCCCGATCGGAAATGATAGATACTGGAATGCCATGCAGTCTCACAATTTCTCGAATATAAACTTCAGCAAGCTTCTGTAGAGACCAATCAGTCCTGACTGCTATAAAATGAGCAGATTTAGTAAGCCGATCAACTATCACCCAAATGGCATTCTTTTTGCTCGCTGACGGTGGTAACCCCGTAACAAAATCCATAGTAATACTATCCCATTTCCATTCAGGAATACTAATAGACTGGAGTAATCCTGTCGGTACCTAATGTTCTGCCTTTACTCGTTGGCAAGTCAAACATTTACTGACATATTCAACTATATCTTTCTTCATCCTGGCCACCAATAAAGCTCCCTTAAATTACGATACATTTTTGTTCCACCCGGATGCAACGCAAAAGTACCATCGTGTGCTTCTTGAAGAATCATCTTCTTTAATTCAGAAGTAGTTGGAACACAAATCCGATTTTGAAACCTCAAACAATCATGTTCATCAATACTAAAACTCTCGACTGTACCATTCTGAACCATTTCTCTTTTCTTTAATAATTTATCCTCTTCCATTTGAGCTGCTCTAATCTGATCTAACATCATCGGCTTAACCCTTAACTCAGCTAGCAAACTTCCATCATCATTAACACTGAGCCGAGCAAACATTGCTCGTAATTCAATCGCAGCTTTCCTGCTCAATGCATCAGCTACCACATTTGCTTGTCCTGGATGATAATCTATAACACAATCATAATCTTTTAGAAGCTCGAGCCACCGTGTTTGCCTTAAATTTAAATCTTTCTGTGACAGAAGATATTTGAGACTTTTATGATCTGTATAAATGTAGCATTTCTCGCCATAAAGATAATGCCTCCAAATCTTTAAAGCAAAAATTACTGCAGCTAGCTCCAAATCGTGCGTCGGGTAATTACGTTCATGCGGCTTCAACTGTCTAGATGCATATGCAATAACCTTTCCATTTTGCATCAATACACAACCCAAACCACTCAAAGAAGCATCACTGTACACAATAAAATCTTTCCCCGACTCTGGTAATGTTAATACCAGTGCCTCTGTCAACATTTGCTTCAAAGTCTCAAAACTATTCTAGCACTGATCATCCCAGATAAAAGGAACATTCTTCTGTAGTAGTTTAGTCATCGGCATTGCTATTTTCGAGAATCCATTTACAAATCTTCGATAATATCCAGCCAAACCGAGAAAACTACGTACCTCAGACACATTCTTTGGCGCTTTCCACTGAACAATTGCTTCGATCTTCTTCGGGTCAACTCTAATCCCATCGGCAGATACCACATGTCATAAAAATACCACTTCAGACAACCAGAATTCACATTTACTTAATTTCCCATACAACTGTTTTTCCCGTAGAATCTGTAAAACTTTTCGAAGATGCTGATCATGTTCTGCCTCTGTCTTCGAATATACCAGTATATCATCAATAAAAACCACCACAAACTGATCTAGGTACGGTTGAAAAATGCGATTCATCAGATCCATGAAAGTAGCTGGAGCATTGGTCAATCCAAACGGCATCACCAAAAATTCATAGTGACCATAACGAGTACGGAAGGCAGTCTTAGGCACATCATTTTCCTTCACCTTCAGCTGATAATACCCGGATCTCAAATCAATTTTAGAAAATACTGAAGCTCCCTTAAGCTGATCAAACAAGTCGTCTATACGAGGCAAAGGATACCGGTTCTTGATCGTCACTTTGTTCAACTGTCTATAATCAATGCACAACCGCATAGAACCATCTTTCTTTTTAACAAACAATACTGGAGCTCCCCAAGGTGAAATACTCGGTCGGATAAAGCCTCGATCTAATAAATCCTGTAACTGCACCTTCAACTCTTTCAATTCAGTAGGCGACATTCGGTACGGGGGTATAGAAATTGGTGCTGTACCTAGATACACCTCAATAGCAAATTCAACCTCTCTATCAAGTGGTAAACCCGGTAGTTCTTCTGGAAATACATCTGGAAACTCACATACAGTCCTAATCTGGCTACATTGGCTCCCCACTGAATCAGAATTAATAACATATGCCAAATACGCTGAACAACCCTGCTGTAATAATTTGTTAGCTTTTATAGCTGAAATGATACGTGTCGAACCACTGGTACGGATGCCATTCACTTCAATTCTGTCCCCGTTTTCTGCCTGAATACTAAATCTCTTTTTATAGCAATCCAAAACTACCCCATGTTCAGATAACCAATCCATACCCAAAATGATATCGAAATCGCCAAAAGGCATAATCAGCAAATCCACAGGAAACATTTTATCATGTATTATTAACGGGCACCTCCGGCATACTCTGTCTACTAACACTGTTTGTCCCAAAGGGCTAGACACCTTTATGAAAACTCTAGACATTTCAGATTCTAACTTCCCCGATTCAACTAATTTTAAATTAATATATGAATGTGATGAACCCGGGTCAATTAAAGCATAAATAGGCTCAGAATGCAATAAAAATATACCTGTCACGACATCATGTGCATCACCTTCTTCCTGAGTCCGAACTACGTAGGCCCTGGCTGGTGTTCTAGCTTCCGACTGCTGTGTAACTATATCACTGCCCCTTCGTACACCTCCACCTCTGGATACAGAACCACCTCTGCCCGAACCTCTGCCTCGAGCAGTAGACACTGATCTTTGAGATGTTGTAGGTGTAATATTTTTATTCTTCGGACAATCTCTAACAAAATGCTCTACCGACCTGCAACGGAAGCAGCCTCCGGTTACTTTCCAACATTCACCTAAATGTTTCTTGCCACAATATCCACATTCTGGAATTTCTGTATCCCTGAGTGGACCTCTTACACTACCAGTAGATACCGTCGTCTGTTTTTCTCGGCTTATATCCCCTCGATCAGATCTAAAACTAGGTCTCCAACCACCTCTGAATTCTTTAGATCTTTTTGGTAGTGGATTTGAACTAGTTGCTCCTACTCGTTTCCTGGTCAATCCAACTGTTTCTGACTTTTTGTCTAGTCCCAAGATTTGCTCTATCATTTTGGCCCGCTCGATCAAATCAACAAATTTAGTAATTCGCTGGGACACTAATTGTAGTTTTATTTCATCTCTCAATCCCCGTAAAAACCGTTTACAACTATCAGCCTCTGTTGGAATATATTCTGAAGCATACCTGCTCAATCTAGTAAACTCTCGATCATAATCCAATACTGACATATTACCCTGTTTCAACATTAAAAACTCTTGCTTTTTCTCTTCAATATACATTTCCCCAATATACTTCTTTTGAAATTCTTTTTTGAAACAAATCCCAGGATACCTGATCATCCGGTAAATGTCTAACAACAGATTCCCACCAGAGATATGCTTCCCCTTGTAACAATGATACAGCACATATCAGATTCTCTCGGGGGGTGCAATCTAATTGTTGCAAAACTCTTTTTGTTGATTCTATCCAATTCTCAGCAGTAGACGGATCAAGACCTCTTGGTCCCGAAAACTCCGTGGCACCATATTTTCTTAATTCTTTAATCGGGGCCCGTCTAAGAGTAGGTACTGATGTAGTAGCAGGTACAGTTTCCGCTACATGTTGTAATGCATCGGCTATAGCTCTTAACAGTTGTGAGTTATCTCTTTCTCTTCCTACATTAGGAGGTTGATTATCTAATGGATTTGCAGTAGGTGTAACAGATTCAGTTTCTTCAATTTCTCGATTTCCAGTATGCATTTCCTGTTCAACATCATACATTCTTTCGTCTGACATTTTATCTATAAAACAAAATCAAATAAATATATATCAGCATCCAAAAACCCGACTCAGCTTCGACTCAACAGTGGCATGTACTTCTAGACTCACTTTCGAGCCTGATTTAACCCGAGAATCGACTAAACCTGATAGCTCTGATACCAATAATTGTAACACCCTTAACCCCGAACCATCGCCGGAACAGGGTTACGAGGCATTACCGGACATATCAGACAATTTGCAAATAATTCTAAAAAAAATAACATTCATAGTATAATTTTAATAACTGATCCCTATTATGAACTTTCAAAGTCTAAAATTTGTATTAAAAGTGAAATGGGACTCGTTTAAATATTTCAAAATTTATTTTGTTTAATATAAATTTCGGCAGCATTTCTGCTTATTATCATATAAAACCCCCTGTAAATTAAACCGTATTCATTTCAATCATAACCAATTCAACCAATTCATTTCATATATTCATTTTCTATTCTAAATACCTTCTAATCAAACTCAATCAATATAATATCAACTTAAATTTATCAAAATATTAGTTAGATTAAAATAAATATACTTCTTTCATTATAATTCTTAAACTTGTAATACTAACATTTTTAACCATTTACATTCAAAACATAATAACCTTTATACACAACCTACGTACATGCCACATTATGAAAAGGAAATATACATCACCAAAAGTTTGCTGAAGTCGGGTTTGGCTTCGGATGCTGGTTCAGTATTCGACTTCTACAACCTGCGCACGGAAACAACCGTACGCTGAGTGTACATATACTCAGTGGTATTACCATAACTTGCATATAAGTTTGTCCTTCTCAATATATTCATACAATTCAATTTTAGCTATTCAACAATTGAAATAATACACAATCATGTTGAGCCACTATCCATTTCTTGAACCAATGGTTCATACTTTCTATTCTCATACTCATATTAATCACATTTTTCAGTTCATGTTCTATTTTCGCATTTCTTCCAATGGCTCAACCATTTCATTATATTCAATTTAACCTTTTCCTTATTTACCCCTATTAACAGACTCGGACTTTAACGGATACACGGATTCCAACCCAAACACACCAGTACGGCAAATTGTGCCTAAAACGGTCCATAGTACATGATCAGTATACGACACATAAGTGCCTGAAACGACACACGAGGTGCCTGATACGACACACGAGGTGCCTAAAATACGACACATAAAGTGCCTGTTTTACGACACATAAAGTGCCTGATTTACGACACATAAAGTGCCTGATCGGCAAAGCCGATAAGTCCCGTACTCTTCCAAATCCTATGGCATGCCAATTATATCCGACTCAGCCCGACTAGTTAATAGGGTATTTCAGTTCTCAATTTCATTTTCATTTCCATAACAAATTCAATTTCAATATCAATTACACTTTTCCATTTCAATCCAGATACAATTCAATAAAAACACTTACCTTATAATTTACTTACCATATACATAAATTAATCTAACATTTGATGAATAAATAAATAGTTTGAATTATAGTAATACAAACCCAAATTTGCTTGATTATTCCTCGGTAACCTTCTCCTTTCCTTTGTGGGTTGATGCCTCGAGTTCCTTTTTAGCTACGAAAATAATAATAATTTACATTATTAATTAAAAAATTAAATTAAAATAAATAATTGAATTTTATTCAATTTCTACTCTTCCTCTTCATTCCACATCCTTTATACAAAATTCTATTATTTACTTATAAGTTCTTTCAAAGCTGTCTACCTGAGTCAGTGTCACTAAATTATCTATACCTTGAGTTAAAGAATTCCGAATTAAGATCCGTAAATTTTATATGAAACTAGACTTACATATATTCTTGCCATAAAATTTTCAGAATTTTTGATTTAGCCAATAAGTACAGTTTATTCTTTGAAATCACCCCTATTCTGTTGTCTGACAGTTCCGACCACTCTTTGCTAAAATTTAATTATCTTTTTATACAGAATTCAAATGATGTTCTAGTTTGTTTCTTATAAAAATAGACTTATTAAGGAATCTAACCATATAAATTATGTCCCCAAATTATTTTTTTACAATTTTTAATGATTTTTCCAATTCAGAACAGGGGATCTCGAAATCACCCTGAACCAGTTTCACTAAAATTTAAATATCTCATAATACAGAACTTATTTGCTTTCTCTGTTTCTTTCATATGAAAATAGACTCAATAAGATTTAATTTCATATCTCACTCAACTTCTAATTCCACTTCTACGATTTTTGGTGAATTTTCAAAGTTACTCTACTGCTGCTGTCCCAAAACTGTTTTCTTATAACTTATTTTGCAATTAAATCCTAATTAAGTTTACTTATTTCTTAACTTAATTCATGCTTTGATTCTACTTAAATTCCTTACATATTCAACTTGATTATATAATTTTCATAATAAAACCCTAATTCATAATTTCTTCCAAATTAATCCCTATAGTAGAAAACTTATAGCTTACTTTACAATTTAATCCTTTTACTAATTCTAACTTAAATTTCATTCAATTTAGTCTCTAATTCATCTTTTTCTTCAACATCAACTATACTTGAAAACAAATAAACTCTCAAAATATCAACTTAGTTTCATCAAAATCTTGCTTTAAAGCTTCTAAAACATCAAAATTAAGAGAATAGAACTTGATTGACTTACCTAATTAAACTCCAAGCTTTAAAACCTCAATTTTCCCTTTTCTTTTTCTTTATTTCTTTCCTTTCCCCTGTTTCGAAAACTTCTCTGTTCTTTTCTGTTCTTCTTTGTTTCTTTTTATTATTTCATTTACTTTATTTTATAATATAATATCTAATATTAATAATAATATATTTTAATACATAAAAATCTCAGATTTTTATGCATGTATGCCGCCTCAACTTATGCTAAATGGCATATTTTCCATTTTGATCCTTTTTATTTTCTTTTAATCTACAATTAGACTTTTACTCCTTATTCAATTTGATCCTTTTTCCTAATTACTTTAAATTAAGCTAAATTCACTAAATAAAAATCTAATTAAACACACTATTAGACTCATAATTACTCCTAATAATTATTTACTAACTCGGTTTACTAAGACGGAGGCCCGATAACACATTTTTTTTTCTGGTGCCCACAGATTTCGGGTCGTTACACAAGTCTTTGATGCGAAATGTAGAATCCAGAAAAGCTTTAACCCTTGCTATTTCATCGAAGTTATCACCAGCTAATATGACATCATCAACATAAACCAGTAAAGCAGTGAAGGAAACAACATCCTTTTTAACGAACAAGGAGAAATCAGAACTGGATTGAACATAACCAGGAGAAAGAAGAGTAGATGTGAGCTTAGAGAACCACTGTCGACTTGCTTGCTTGAGACCATATAACGATTTCTGTAACTTGCAAACCTTATTGGGCGTGGATGAAGTAAAACCAGGAGGTAAAAGCATGTAAACTTCTTCATTCAAATCACCATACAGAAAAGCATTGTTAACGTGGAGTTAGTGCAAATACCAATTTTTAGAAGCATCAATAGCAAGTAACAAACGAACAGTAGTGATCTTGGCCACAGGAGAAAAAGTATCAAAATAATCAACACCCTCGGTTTGTGTAAACCCCTTTGCAACCAAACGAGCCTTGTAACGTTCAATGGAACCATCAGCCCTATGTTTAATCTGATAAACCCATTTACAACCAATTGCGGTCTTGCCTGGAGGTAAATTCATAATGATCCAGGTGTTATTTTGTTCAAGAGCAGAAAGTTCAGCCTGCATTGCTTCTCTCCAATGGGAATGTTTACTGGCATGTAAATATGTTTTAGGGACAAAAGAAGCACTAATGGCAATGGTGAAATGTAAATGGGTTGAGGATAGGTTGGAGGAAGGTGTTGAACATCGAAGATGATTGGTAACAGCCTTGCTTAAAGAACAATGATATTGGTCTAAATAGAAAGGTGGTTTTCGAGTACGAGATGGCCTGGAAGATTGTATGGGAGGAGTAGGTGTAACTATGGGCTGAGAAGGTGGTGGAACTTGGTGTTGAGAAGGCAAATCATAAGTGGTGGAAAGATTAAAACTCAGTTTTGGGGTGGAGGAATGAGATGATAAAGGAGAAAAAGGAAAGGTTGACTTATGAAAGATAACATTTCTTGAAACAAAAATGACATGGGACAACAGATCAAAAAGGATATAGCCTTTAACATTAGGTTGAAACCCAAGGAAAATGCATGCTCGAGCTCGAGGATCAAATTTATGACGATGGGCAGTAAGGGTTGTAGCAAAACTAAGACAACCAAATACTCGTAAATGCTGAAAGTCAGGCTTGGCTTGGTAAAGCTTGTCAAAAGGAGTGAGATTGTCCAAAAGAGGTGTTGGGGTACGGTTAATAAGAAACACAGCATGAAGAACAGCATGGCCCCAAAAATACTTAGGTAAGTTAGAATGAAACAAAAGTGCCCGTGAAACATTAAGAATATGTTGATGCTTTCGTTCAACAAGATCATTTGTTGTGGGGTTTCAACACAAGATGTTTGATGAATAATGCCTTTAGAAGCATAGAAGGCTGGAATATCAAATTCACAGCCATTATCAGTTCTAAAGACCTTAATTTTTGAGGAAAATTGAGTTTCAATAAGTGTATAAAAGTTTTGAATATGAGTACGAACTTCAGATTTGGCTTTCAAAAGAATAATCCAAGTAAAACGACTGAAATCATCAACAATAGTTAGAAAATAACGATGACCAGTGACAGAAACAACATCAGTCGGACCCCAAATATCAACATGAACAAGGTCAAAACTTTTATTTGAAACAGAATTACTTACAGGAAAAGAAAGTTTCTTTTGTTTAGCCAGATGACAAGCTTTACAATCTAAATTATTTACTATGGACAAAGAAGGAATATAAGTAGAAAATAACTTTAGTCTTGAATCAGAAAGGTGACCAATATGGTGCCAACGATGGGAGGAGGTAGTGGTGGTTGACAAGGCAGTTGGAACAATAATGGGGAAGGTTTGAGCTGGTGAGTCCAAAATGTAAAGACCATGAAAAACTTTAGTTGTACCAATCATCTTCATAGAGGGAAGGGCTTGCAGTGAATAATGAGTTTTATAAAAGGTGAATGAACAAGGTAAGGTAGCATTAAGTTTAGTAACAGATAAGAGATTGAAAGGAAAGTGAGGAATGTAAAGAACATTTGTAATATAAAGGCTATCACTAAAAATAATTATGCTAGAAAATCGAGCACAAACCTTGGTGCCATTAGGTAGAGTGATATGCACAGGTTGAATTGGAGTAAGAGAAGCAAACAAGGCTAAAGAATGTGTAATATGATCAGTTGCACCAGTATCTATAATCCAATGGTGGGATTGAAAGAAAAATGAGTTACTTGTAGATGTGAAAGTCGTTTGGTGTAAAGAAGATGCAGTGTTGGTAACATGAGGTGGGGAGGTAGAGTTTGAAGATGGAAGCAATGCGAGCAACTGTTGTAACTGTTCTTGTGTCAAATTAACACAAGGATCAGGCGACAAGGTAGCAACAGACTGTGAAGGGTGCAAAGATTGTGCAGCACCATCATCAAATACATTGTGCGCACGAGAAGTCTGGCCACGAAACTTATAACCAGGTGGATAACCATGCTTCTCATAGCATGTTTCAACGGTGTGCCTGGATTTGCCACAAAAAGTACATTGCCGTGAATCAGTAGAGGATTTTTTCTGAGATTTCTTGGAATAAGAATGGTGGCGCATTGTGTTACTAACAAACACTTGAGAAGATCCAGTAGTAAGATGACGTTCTTGTTGAATGACCATAGAAAAAGCTTTATTTATCGTAGGCAATGGATCAATGAGCATAATCTAAGAACGAACACCAGCAAACCGATCATGGAGGCCTTTAAGAAAACGAATGACATAATCATTATCATGATATGTTTGAAGAGTAGTAAAAGCACTACAAGAACAAGGTGTGCGACAAGAACAGGCAAGAATGGGTCGAAAATTCAACAACTCATCCTAGAGAATCTTTAACTCAGTAAAGTAATCAGTAACCGAGCAATCATCTTGCTTGAAAGAAGAAATCTCTTCTTGGAGATCAGAAATGCGAAAAATATCTCCCTGAGAAAAACGTTCACGGAGATCACGCCAAATCTCATAAGCAAAATAGAGCCAAAGAATGCTATTCATGATCGAATGCGAGATAGAGTAATGCAGCCAAGAAATCACCATAGTGTTGCACCTTTCCCAAGCTGGATAAAGAGGATCCGTTTTGATCGGAACTGTGATCGTACCATCAACAAATTGGAGCTTGTTATTGGATAAGAGTGTCAGTTTCATAACTCGAGACCAAGAATGATAATTCGAGCTTGATAAGGCAGGAGAAACCAAAACTAAGGCTGGATTTTCATTTGGATGAAGGTAATAAGAACTAGAAGGTAGCGTAGGATCATGGAATGCCATTGGAAAGAAAGAAATTGATGAAAATCAAAGAAACAAAGTGATTTGGAAGCAAGAAAATGCAGAAAACAAGTTTTACATCTGATACCATGTAGAAAAGAATGTGTATGAACTGCATTTATTATCATACTATTTGCCATGCAAAGGTTTTATACAACGTACAGAGGAAAAGGAAAAAAACAGAATAAACAGTCTAATAGCTACTAACTAACTAACAGTTAACTTAGGTCTATATTACTAACAAATGATGTTTTAATCCAATTTAAATACATGTAATGATATATCAATCTTTTTATCAAATTCAAATGAATCCTTAACTTTCAAGAGATCATCTCATTTCCGAGTTATCAATCATGCAAACTAAGTGCAAACATGCCCCATAGAAAGGATCCACTAGTTCCTAATAAAACTTGTGTATTAATAAACTTATTTAAAAATTGTCTATTAAATTGTGCTCGATAATTTAAGTTCGAGTCTCATCATATATAATTATTTTAAATTTAAGTTAATTATATATAAGTTTTGTCTAAATTAAAATTAATTGTATTTTATATTAATTTTATTCTAATTATAATTATTCAAATATGTATTATCTATGATTGTATCAATAATTATACTTTATTGAATTTAAGTTCAAATTAAAAATAAAAAATAATTATGATCATGAAAACCTCAAAATAATAACATACTCAAAATTTAGATCAGTAATAATTGAGCCAAAATTAATATATAAAAAAAAAGAGAGTAAAATACAAGTCCTTGTATCTCATTTACACACAAAAATAAATTATTAAAAAACCCATAGCTGCCCCTCATGATTCACGAAGAGGGAAGAAAATCATGGAATTTCTACTAATCTTGTCTGCTATCCAACATTATGATTAGATTAGTTTCAATTATTATTTTATTATCATGCATTATGATTCTTTTGTTTGTTTGCATCTTAAAAATGTTTGAAATTGACTTCACCTCAATAATTTGGATGTAAAAGGCCAAAAAGACAGAAAGTTACGTGCTTATTCAAGGACTGTGCTACTTGCTTTGTTCTAATAGGCTGGTTTTATATGAACCAAACTTTCAATATATTTTGAATTTATAATTCAAATGATTGAATTGATTAAAACTTTATTATTTAATAAAAATATTTTATTTTATTTAAATTTAGATATTTTCAAATTTTCGATTCAACTGTTTGAATACTCTCTCGTTATAAGTGACAGAAAATTAAAACGATTATTTTTTATTGACATATTAATAAATTTAGCTCTCCAATATTTATACGTTCTATTAATTTGATCTTAAATCTAAAAATTCAACAAATTTAACTTTCAATTTTTACAAAAATTGTTATTAAAATTTTTTTGGATAAAAATTTATAAAAGTGATTTAAAAATCTAAAAAGCATAATAAATTGTAAATAAAAAATAAAAAATATATCAAATGATTCAAAAACAAACATCTAATGTTTAATTTGTATTTAAATGTTAAATAAACATGTGGCAGTTATTTAGTAGTAATTTTTTATTCAATTTTTATTTTTAAATTCAAACTTTTAACTCTTTAATTAAATTAAAATTTAAATAGATTCGAGCTCGAATTTTTTCCAACTTCCTTCAGAGAAAACAAATAATAGTATAATTAGATATTTAATAAAATAAAAGTACTTAATTGCTGCTCTGATATCCAAATGCCGTTATAAATAATAGCCACTCGCTTCGCTCCTTTTCGCGCCTCCCCTCGCTACTTCCCTCTTAATTTTCAGGAAAATATCGCCGCCGTGATCCAAAACTCAGCCCACCGTCTCCGACCGTGTCAGCCCCTAACCCAACCTCTCAAATATGGATCGACCCAGATTCGTAATCGACGCCGTGGAAGCCGAGCAAATGGCCAAACAATCAGGCAAGACAGTGCTCCAACTCCTTCCTTCTTTGGTCAAATCAGCCCAGTCCGTAGCCCGCCCGCCGATCTCGAAGTACCACGTCGGGGCAGTCGGGATCGGGTCATCTGGTCGGATCTTTTTCGGAGCCAATTTAGAATTCCCGGGTCTGCCACTCAACCATTCGGTCCACGCTGAGCAGTTCCTTATCACCAACCTTTCCCTCAATGCGGAGCCGCGTCTTAAATACTTCGCCGTCTCCGCCGCTCCTTGCGGCCATTGCCGCCAGTTTTTCCAAGAGCTCCGCGGTGCTCCCGATGTCAAGATGCTCATAACTTCCTCCGATGATGAAAAGGAAAACAAAATAAGCAACACTTGTAATGATAAAGACCAAGAATTTACCCCTTTGTCTCATTTTTTACCTCACAGGTTCGGCCCCGATGATTTGCTAGGAAAAGATGCTCCTCTCCTCCTCGAGCCTCGCCGGAACGGCTTGTCGTTTACCTCCGACGGTGGCGAGAACGACGAGTTAAAACACGCGGCTCTCGATGCGGCGAACATGTCGTACGCACCTTACAGCGGGTGTCCATCCGGAGTGGCGTTGATAGACGTTGAAGGGAAGATATACAAAGGGTCTTACATGGAATCCGCCGCTTACAACCCGAGTCTACCGCCGGTTCAGGCGGCAATCGTAGCTTATGTCGCCAGCGGCGGGGGAGGAGGGTACGAGAGGATCGTCAGAGCAGTTTTGGTGGAAAAATCCGACGCCGTTATCAAACAAGAACACACTGCAAGGCTACTTTTACAGTGCATTTCACCAAAATGTGAAGTCAAGGTGTTTTCAGTGTAAAAAACTGTGAGTATTTAGCTTCAATTTCTTGCTTATTTATGAATTTAAAATGATGAAATCATGGTGAAAAAAATGGTATCTATGGATTAAATGATGAAAACCCAGAATGAACATGTAAATCACCAAGTGAATAATTGTGATGATTTGTTATCTTTTGTAGCTTGAAATATATTGTGTCCTGTGTTTTTGTTCTTTTGTCTCTGTTCTTTAATGGATGAATGGACTACTTTTAGATGTGATGCTGAGGAACTGTTGGATAAATGTAGTCATAGAAAAGTTTTTGATTGATTGATGAAAAAAGGTAAAACCAAAAAAGAGGCAAACATGAGATTCCCAGTTCCACTTTTGAACTTGGTCCATTTTTTTAGCTTTTGCTTTCATTGGTGGATGGTGGATCCCTGTTGTTATTAAATTGCTGCCATCAAAAGCCATTAAGCGCTCTCTCATTACAACAGATCATATGAATTGGTACTATAGATTTGACTCTGGTAATCCTATCCCTCTCTTCGTAAATTGTTAAATCTTTTAGATTAGACATAAACAAAACGAGTCTGCTGAGTCACTATGGTCTCGAAAAAACTCGAGTCATCAATGGTATGAGAAACATGAGTCCTTATAACTTGAGAAAACCTCCATCAAGAGAGGAGCTGAGGGACAAAACCTCCAGTTAAATTTATTATTCCGAGAAACCATGGCCCACCTATGTCGGGAAAAAAAAAAGGAGGCTGATGGAGGAGAAGGAAGTGGTGGTGATGGTGGAGATGAGGGAAAAGATGAAAGAAAGAGGAAGTGGACAACGAAGAAGGAAGAGCACTGATGTCTGAACCAGTTTTTTTAAATGAAATTTTAATCGAATGGTTCAACCAGTAAAATTCAATAGAGTAATAAATAAGTGAATTTAATATTTTTTTTCTTTTAAAAAAATGAACTCAAATAATTTGTAATCATTTTAAGGCTGAAAAAAGGATGGAAATTGATCGATCTTATCCACCAAAAGTGTCGATTCCACTATTTGGCTTTATCATAATATTGTGGCTTTTACTTAAAAGGGAAAAAGAAGAAGAAAAAAGTGCAAAATGTATACCCAATTATTTTTAATTTTTAACTTTATATAATTATTCAAAGGGTTAAAGTGAATTACTGTCGTCTGAATTCAGTTTAGAAATTATTGAAATTCATTTCTTTTCTAAAACAACAATCATTATTATAAATATATTTGTAAAATCTAAAAGATATATAATTAATGAAATTTAAACCTGCCAATATCTCGAAACATAAAAGTTCAAAGCTAAAGGCTTAGAATAGGGAGATATGTCTCGAGATATAATCATGTATTTTGATATTTTGACCCATAAATTATAAACTGTTTACATATTTGATTGTCTATAACCCGAAACGTCGTAATTTGGCCCATTTGAGTTCGATTAACACTTATAACATCCTCTAATTAACCGATATCTTGTTTAATGTACTTTAACCTTCGAATTCCATAAAGTTGCATGCATATATGTTCGTTTTGAGTAGTTTTGAAATAGATATAGTGCTTTGCATCTTGTCATCTTTCGAGTCGAGTTTAAATGCTATCTTAATTTTATCATTTCAACTAAAACCTCATTTAATTTTCACATCAATTTCTATAAATATATTTATTACATAATCAAGGAACGAAGCTAAAAATAATTTTAGGGGTTGAAATTAAATTGTAATATTTACGATAGTAAAAATGCTATTTCACCAGTTTAATAGTTTATATCTTTATAATTTTTAAAGGATTAAATCATTTTTTTCTTTTTTTTTAAGGACAAAAGTATTTACCTTTACCAATTTAAAATTTTAAAAATGTTGAAAGACTTAAATAAAAAATTTTCCAAGGCTTCCAGGGGCGAATCTAGGGGGGCTGGCATGACCCCAGCCCCCCCTAAAATGTAAAATTATTATTTAGGCCCTTATAAGTTTTTAAAAATTTTAAATTAGTAAAGGTAAAATTGTACTTTGACCCCCCTAAAATTATAAAAATTCGTTTTAATCCTTTACAAATTATAAAGATATAAACTATAAAAAATTTTCCAATGCTTGAATCTTAATATACCATAATCTTATTTTTTTATTTTTTTATTTTGTGATAATGCTATGGAGAATAATTAGTCAAATTTAAATTGCCATGATTTTAATCAATATCACGTTTATCACAATATTTTAACTAAAGTCATTACCTTTGATTATCTATAAATTAACTATGTCTTATATCATTATTACTATGAAATATGTTGGGTATTAATCCAAAATTGACATTGCAGCTTGTAGTTTCCTTCTGTATTTTAGAACCAAAGGCTTAGTCTAAGTGCAATGGATGTAAAAAAGATGGTCAAAAAAGAGTTAAATATGCTTGTCGTTATGATTTCAATCTACAACTCATGATGTTTATCTTCATCTCTTTATATTTCTTAAAAGGTATTTGTAGTTGAATATAAATATAAAAATATATATATACAAGTATAAAATTATTATTTTCATTTTAAATAAATATTTATATTTGATATTTATTTTGAAATTCGAGTAACATAAGTGCCCAGGTTAAGTCTTATAATGTGTGTAGGTTTTATTTTTAGATTTATTTTAAGTATAAGCCTTCCGTGTGTAAACTTTATTTAAATGTACTTTAATTATTAGTTTGATTGTACTTTACAGTGAGTTGATTTTAATTATAAATACTCAAATATGTGTGTGTTTGTTGATACTAAAAATCAATAAGGGAAGAGGTTGGCAAAGGTACAAGGTAGTTCACTATTCACCTTGGGAGGGCAAAGAGTCGTTGTAGATGGAGAAGTGATGAAGGAGGTAGAAGAGGAGAAAATGAGAGAGAGGAGTTAAGAGAGTAAGAATTGTCTATTTTATCTTTCCTTTTTACTAAGGGGAGAAGGTTTTTATATGAAAAGTATGCGATGCCATGTGTAAGTATCTTATTGACGAATGTGTCACGTCCTTGCCTCTTTAAAGAGGTGGCGATGTGACACTATAAATCCGTAATGTGACAATGTAGAATGTGACAATGTAGGATGATTTGAAAAGTAAAAATTATCTCTTCATGATTGAAGGGTTCAAAGTGTTGTATGCCAGCTGATCTCGTTTTTGGCAAAAATAATTGATGTTAAAAGTACGCTTGATTAAGTGGTATTTAAGAATGACGTGCGAATGTGGTAAACAATGTCTATATATAATTTAAGAAATGCCACTTTTAAATAAGAAAGTTAATAAGTAAAGAAGTTGAAAACTTGAAAGCAAAATTATCTTTATTTTTGCCTTTAATATAAAGTTATAAACATGAATGACTGGCCTTATAAGGAGTTATCCAACAGGAAGTGATTGCTTTTTTATTGTTAACATTTATTCAATCATCCTATTGACATTTAATTAGTTACAATAATTTTTTAAATATTTATCAAATTAATTTAAATTTAAATATAATTTAATCTGATTTAATTATAAAAGTTGATGATTAAACA
This sequence comes from Gossypium australe, assembly GCA_005393395.2. NCBI lineage: Eukaryota > Viridiplantae > Streptophyta > Magnoliopsida > Malvales > Malvaceae > Gossypium > Gossypium australe. Next base: position 852,387 of record CM016621.1, on the reverse strand, counting down.
TGTTCAATCTAAAAATTAACTTAAACTGGAAATAATTTGAACTCAAAACAATCTAAATTCAAATTCATCAAAACCCAAATTAATATGAATTTATAATGACTTGATTTGAAAACCAATTCTCAAATCGAATGACTCAAACTCAAGATACTATAAATTAGTCTAAAATCCAAACTCGAAATAACTTGAAAATTACTCTAACAACCCAATTGATACGCATCTTAGATTTAGTCCATTATCTCTTTTGTACCAAAACAGTTGATTCACAGTAGATAAAAAACAAAATTTTAATAGAGAGGAAGATAGTATATGGTGATACATATTAAACCTAATCAACAAAGAAATGACTTAATTCTTTCCATTTATAGTATATGATTATAAAATTGAAACAACAACAATGGAGGCATTCAAGAGGAAACAACATTCTTCAATGCCGTAAGCAGCGGCGGCCACGGTGAATGGTCAGTCCATTAACATTGCGATGCATTGATGTCCTTTTCATCTCCGACGAACAAATCATCGGTAGTTCTAAAGAATCCGTGTGCCAAAACGACCGTCAATCCGAATGTAATGCCGCTCATGATATTACTCATCACATCGGTCAAGAAAAACACGGCGATGGTAAACAACGTCAAGACCGTTATGATCATGTTACGGTCGATGACAAAGCCGTAAATCGATAAAGGGTTGTCGCGTAAAAAGTATTGTACAAACCACGCGATCATTATGACGACAATGATGACCAACGAGGTTGGGTGGAAGAACAAAGTGAGGAGGAGGAGAAAAAGCACGACAATCACGTAGTTCGTCTTGAAAAACATGATGTTCGTTCTGATTCTCCGTACCGCTTCGTTTACATTCGGGGGTAAGTTTAACGCTCGAATATTGATCATGTCTTCCCATTTTCTTCGTGAGCCAAGGCCTGATCCGATAAATTCTCGTGCTTGAACAATTAAGCTCAATGACTGTTGTGGCAACTCGGCCGGAATGGTTCCATATGTTGTCATTTCCTTTTAATTTTAATTTTTGATATGCAAAGAGGTTTTGGCCTTAAGGGCTAAATGTCAAATAAGGAAGAAAGATGGAAGAAAATAAACAAAAATAAAGGGAACAAATTGGTTTGTTGTTAATTGCTAAATTTGAGGTCAAGTTTTAATGGAAGAAAATAAACAAATTTTTTTTTGTTTAATTTTGTGGTTTAAAGTTAACCCACGTTGGTTAAGTGTTTAGGTGAATTCGTTACATAAATTAGCTCAAGATCTTATCTTATTAGTGTAATTATTTTTAAATGGTGAGATCTAATAAGTTTAAAGTTTGAATTTCGATATTTATAACATCATGTTATTAGAATCTGATTCAATTCAATTTGACCTTAAAAGAAATTTATAATGAAACTCATTATTTTCAGAATCGGATAAGATTAGTTGGTTAAATCGAGAACCGATACTAGTTTAGAATACGAGGTTAGATTGGTTGACTTATGAATCGATTAAAGCAATTAAACTGACGATTAAATCGGTTGAACTGATTTTTTTCTTTTTCTTTTGAAGTTTACCCGTGTTGCGTTTCTTGATTACTTTTAGATTTCGTTTTGTGAAATCGGGGGATTGGATCAACTTGAAGATCACACTATTTGACTATCCGACTATCTTTTAATAGATATTGAAATCAATATATTTTAGTTCTGTGGCGTGTAATAGGAATATCTTGTAATTATATATAAACATTTATTACAAGTGGCATGTTTTGAGCTTGTATATAAGTGTATGCTTGTGGTTAATAATGTGATTCATCATGGATTAGTATATGATGATATAATGGTTTGGACTTGTTTTGGGAAGCTATAAGTATGGTAGATAGAATGGTTGAGTGTTAAAGGTATATTTGGTTATTAGATGCTTGGTTAATGGTTAATGAATATGAAATAGTACTTTGATTGTTGATTTTGAAAGTTTTAGTTGATTAAGTGAAATGGTATATGTTGCTAAATGACAAAAATTAAAACTAAAATAAGTATACGTGGAAAATAATAAAATAAGCAATACATTAAATTAAAAAATAACTCTTAATTTAAAATATAAATGTAATTATCTAAAAATTTTAACTCCGTAGACAAATTTTTCAGTAAACAAACGTATGAAAAATTGAAACCTTTTGAAGGAAAAGAAAGGTTAAAACCTTGAATTTGTTTATTAAACCTGTTAGAAAAAACAGTTTGAAAAAAAATTTAAAGGTTGATGATTAAAAAATGCTCAAAATACAATTAAAACCGTTTTGACAAAACATATAAACGTTAGTGGCCAATTTTATCTTTAAGCCTTTTAAATTTATTGTTTACTTAAAAATATTGATGTGAGCTTACATTCTGAACAAAATACTCACTGAAGCAGCTACGAATAATTTTGTTTTTGATTTATTCTTAATGATCTGACATATCTTGATTTATTAAATTTTATATTAGATATTATTTGATGATTTTAACTATTTTTTCTTGGTAACCCAAACAAACTAAAAGGTAAAGCTCAATATAACAAGTTAGCAACCATATGCAAAAGATTAGCAGGTCAAGACTAGAGTAACGGAACTTGTACGTGGTGTCAAATTAGCAATGACTCCCTCGGGTTGATGTGCATAGAGAAGCCAGTTGGAAAAAAAATAGATTTTTTTGGAAGCTTTGAGACATATTCGTAATTAGTAAAGGTAGATATTTGAATATAAAATTATGATTTTATATTCTACCCCATGAGACATTTACAACGGTATATCATATACTCAAAATGGTTGAGTGATGAATGAGAAATTGATGCTCAAAAATAAGCCACTTGTGAATTATGTTGAGGAAAATGGAAAATATAGTCTCACATTAGTTAGATAACAAGTGTGGAATATATTTATATATATATGAATTCACTTAGTGGTTATTGAACCTGTTTTCGGGCTGGGCCTAAAATTTTGGTTGGATCTGATCCAACTCATGTACACCTCTAGTGAACACTGCGTGTATATCTTTTTGGATAAAAAAATTTTATTATTTTTAAAAAAATAATATTTTAATAGTTTTATTTTTCCAGTTTACTATTCCAAAAAATATGGTATTTTTTACTAGTGGCCATGAAAATAGTGGGGTTGCTTCAAACTGTTCTTGCATTTTTTTACTTTTTTGCTCCTATCTATTTACAGTTTTGCCTCTCCGTTGCTAGTATAAATAGAGGGTCAATTTTCTATTTTTTACAGAGAATAGAAAACACAACCCTCTCTGAAAATCATTATAATAATTATTTTTAAAAAGTTCATAATATTTATTTACTTTATATGGGATCCATGTGATTTGATCCCTTCTTTCACATTTAGTGGTTTATTGCTTCAACTTTTGCATCTATTTGTATTGTTTTGTTGGGTCCTCTAATTCAGTGGTGAGAAAAAGGACTGAATCTAAGCCATTAAAAGGCTATGGTTCATTTTGATTGAAAAGAAAGTTAATACCCTTGTAAAATGTTGAGAAAAAAAAATCAAAATCATATCTTAATATTTATAATTTTTATTTTATGGATCTAATTTTTAAGTTATTCATAATTTTTTAATCTTTAAAGTGAAAGTTATTACTCGTTTTAATATGTTTGAATGCACGTCTTTTAGGTTTTTGAAAAAGTATTTGAGATCAGTTTATATTTTTTTTCAACTTAAATTTTGTTGGTTGGTTGTCTTTTGCTCTCTTTTCTTTGCTTGAGCACCAAAAGTATTGCTATTTCTTTTGAATCGATTGTATGTTGTTTAAATCGATTCTTTGCTTCTTTAATTTGATTTTTTTGTTGTTGATTGAATCAATTCTTTTTACTGTTTGAATCGATTCATTGGTATTTAAACTCGATTCAAATGCCAACAAAAATAAATAAATAAAATGGATTTCTATGAATGATAGCAACAAGCCGTAAGCATATTTTAACCTTGAACACAAGGGTATTAGTAGGTATATTAGATAAATTAAATGAGCTAAATTCTTAAAAATAAAAGTATAGGGACTAAATTCTAAATTTGTAAAAAGTACATAGATTTATGACATTTAACCTTTATACTACAAAATATTTATTATTAATATATTTATAATTGTAATAAATATTTATTATCAATATATTAATATTAAATATTTTTCAATAATATATGAAGAATATAATTTAAAATTTATTATTGAAATATTAAATAATTTATTAAAATAATAAAACATTATATATAGATATAGATAATTAATATGTATGTTTAATAATAAAAGTTATAAAATTTTATATTAATATTTTAAAAATAAAAAATTATTATTAATATAATGGTATTAATCATGATTTAAGTTAATTTTTATACAAAAATAAAATTACCCATAATGGAGTTGTTGTTTCCACTGTTTTACTATAGTTTTCTTGTTGTGTTTTGTTGTTGTTTTGTTTTCATTTCGCTGTTATATTATTACTATTTGTTGTTATTGTTGTTATTGTTTAGATATTGTATAATTCCTGTTTTATTGTTAATTTTGCTATTATTTTAGAGGCATTTATTAAAGCTATACCTATTTTAATATTCAATTTGTTGAGAAACATTTATTTTAATGTTTTTAATGTTTATAGTGTCTTTGATGTATTATATTTTTAAATTTGTTTTAATATGAAAAACTTATATATAAATAAATTTAATATCGGTGGGCTGGGCTCGGATTTTAGCATATTTATCAAATTGGCCTAAAATTTTGTTACAGTCCAACCCGACCCATGATCACCTCTACCAAATTTCTATCTACTTACAAAAAATGGTTTGGTTTTACACAATTGCCCTTATTTTCCCTCAATTTACAGGTTTTTGAAAAAATCAGTCCATAACCGCTGGATGTTTTACCTTCAGTATGTCATCATTGGTAAGATTTATTAAGAAGCCCTCTTGCACACTTGAGGTTTCGAGTAGATAGTAAACTATTCTCCCTTTTTTTAAAAGGTTTAGTCGTAAAATATTTAGTCTCTTATTTACATTTGATTTGTTTTGATAGGGGTTTACATGTGCAAAAAGCCAAGTGCTAACCTGTATAATCAGGTAAGCTATCTTCAAATATAAATAATTGAAAACATTTTGTACTTGTTTTTTTTATTTTTATCAATATTTTATAGGCAGTGGAATCTTTTCTCGTCCTATGACTTTCTCTCTTTGGCAGAGTATTTTATAAGGTAGGTTCTCTTTTACAGAATAAAATTTTTGTTGTTGATGATATAAGTTACTGTTATCTTCTTCTTCTTCTTCTTCTTCTTCTTTTTTTTTTTTTTGTTATTAGCACATTAAAATCAATAATTGGTGGAAGCAAGAAGACCAAATAGACATGAAGTTCGAATGGGCCCCTACCCTAGATATTTATGAAGGAACATATATCGTGTCCGAAAATAATATGGTTTGTTCTTTCTTTAAACTAGTTTTGTTTTTTTTTTCTAAAACTATTTAAAATAATATGGTTTTATGATTGGCAAATTAACATTGAAATCCAGCACAGTAGTTTTGATGATATTTTAAAGATCAACCTTATGTAGGTTTTTTGTTGGCTTTGTTTTGGTGTCAGTTTTTGGAATTTTGTCTTGTCAGTCTGATTAATTTATTTGTCTATATACAGATCTGAATTTGAAGGTTGAACTTCTTTGAAAATATCACACATGCTACTGAAGGATGCGAAAAGAGAGCTGAATTTGTTTAGTATTAGGGAGTGCAGGGAACAATACTCAAACTTTAAAATTTACTCTTTTTTGACATTTTAATTACTTTTAAAAGTTACGCAACAACATTTTACTCTTTTTTTTTTCAAAATTTTCATTTTAGGCTGGACTTCTTTGAAAATATCGCACATGCTGATGCTGCTGAAGGATGCGAGAAGAGAGCTGGATTTGTTTAGTACTAGGGAGCGCAGGGAACGATACTCAAACTTTAAATTTTACCCTTTTTGACATTTTAATTACTTTTAAAAGTTATGCAACAACATTTTGTTTTATTTTTTTCAAAATTTTCATTTTAAATCATGCCACATATGGGAAGGGAGTCCTCTATTTATAAGCAAAGTCTTAAAACATCAATGGGTGAGATTAAGTTACATGGTCCACTAAGGATGGTGGAGATCTAATCTCAACTAACTCCCAACCACTCATAATAAATGTTATACAAGAAGTGTGATCAAGTGTGGACAAGCCTATGCACATCCATCTAGAATCTTCCAAAGGTTTTGTAACACCCACACCTGACCCGATCAATAGATCCGGGTATGGTATGTCACAACTTAAAGATATGTGAATTTAATAAAGAACTCTTAAAATTTTTAGAAGCACTGAGGCATTGGCGTATCTCTCGAATTTGGTATAACACCTAGTAAATTATTAAAATTTTATTTAAAAAAGATTTTATTGTTGATTCATCCAATTCGAGTTGATTCAAACATCATTTATTGTAATGTGATAGTGAATATTGATTTTGATTTAATCCAAAAAGAAATATGATAAATTTCGAATACACCCAAGGTTAATTTAAAAAAAAAAAAAGTTTGAGAGAACTTCAATTCTTCAATTGTTCGGGTCTAATAGGGTTTAAGTTAATCCTCTACCCCATAATAATTACCAATATAATAGTTGTTTAAAATATTTCTAATATGATCACTTCTAGAAAACAATTATTATCATTAAAAAAAATTAAAATTTATTATTCTATTTTGATAAATAAATAAAATAAAACTGTGGCACAAATTGTTATAGAATGGTACATTCGAAAATGACGAAGGAGCAATTGTTTGGAAAATTTTAACGCATCTTGCGATTGAAGTCAAAGAGGATTTTTGTTTCAAGATTTATCTTCCTCATTGGAACATTCATCTAATTTGTTTGACAAAGTAGGTTTTGTAACACCCACACCCAGCTAACATCATCAACAATGGCAGTCCAAGATTTGCCCGATGAGCGTCTTTGCCACATCCTTTCTTTCCTTCCCTCTCATTATTCGATAAGAATAAGTTCTTTATCCACGAGATTTCGATACATATGGAGGTCGGTTCTCATTCTTGATCTGCCGGAAAATCATTATAATTCTAGCTATCCCTTCGACGGTATCATGAACCATGTCTTGAACAACCACGAAAACTTGATAATTGTCCGTAGGATTTTTCTTTCGTTAGAAACCGCTATGAGTGGATCCATCTCTCTACCACTGCTACTTCGACCCTCTCAACTATTCCATTAATGTACCTCGTGCGATCTTTACGTGCCAGAAACTCAAAACTTCCGACCGACGTCCGTGTTTTCTTTCCATGTCTCGAGACCGCCCGGCTTGAATCGGTTCCGATAGTGGGTGGTAACACGCTGAGTAGGTTTTTCTTTAGCTGCCCACAGCTCAGGATTTTCGACGTCGAAGATTGCGTTCTTCACTCAGATAAGATCCCCTTGTCGGCCACGGTTACTGTCAAGAAACTATGTTTATAATACCATGAAGATGGTGATTCAAATCGTGTATCATCTCAAGCTTCAGCAAGCACTGATGTTACCGAAAGTTGTAAAGACGCCTTTGATTTTTTGAAGTCCATCTCTACTATGATAAAGCACTTGGAGATGAAGGTAAGATTCCGAAATTACATATGAATTTTGAATAGAACCAATATTAATTTCAAAAAAGAAAAAGTTTGAGGAAGCTTCAATTCTTCAATTATTCCGGTCTAATAGGGTTTAGGTTAATCCTCTACCCGAATAATTACCCATATAATAGTTGTTTAAAATATTTCTAATATGATTATACTTAGAACAGGGACGAAGGCAGGGGTCTGGCATGGGCTTCGGCCCCCTGTAACACCCCTTACCCGAGACCGTTGCCGGAGTCGAGCACGAGGTATTACTAGACTTAACTTACTAGTTCTGGGTATAAAAATTGAAACTGTCCGTCTGCGTCATGTTCACTAAATTAATTATAACTTGAGCTATGAAACTCGAAATCTAGATCCGTAAATTTTCCTTGAAACTAGACTCATATATCTTCTTACTATAATTTTTCCATAATTTTTGGTATGGCCAATCAATACCAGATATTTCTTAAAGTTTTCCCTGTTTTACTATTTGACTATTCTGACCTCTCTTCACTACGAATCAAATTACTCTTAGTACAGAATTCATATGATCTTTTTATTTATTTCATTTGAAAATAGACTCATTAAAGATTCTAAACATATAAAGTTAAACCCCTAATTATTTTTCTCCATTTTTTTATGATTTTTCCAAGTCAGAACAGGGGAACCTGAATTTATTCTGAACCAGTCTTACAAAAATATAAATATCTCAAATTACAGAATTCCTTTGCTTTCCTTGTTTCTTTCATATGAAAATAGACTCAATAAGCTTTAATTATATATCTCATGCACAACCTAATTCAATTTCTACTATTTTTGGTGATTTTTCAAAATCACGTCACTGCTGCTGTCCAACTATTTCCCTGCATATAATTACATAATTTCTTTAAAATAACTATCAACTAGGCATTTCATAACCTCCAAAGCATGTTCTTAATTAGTGAACTTAGCCGAAACAAAGCTATATGATAGTACCCAATTTTTCCGATTCGGCAGTTAGTTCGATCTATGATTTATCATTCATGGACGTTGATAAGATCCTTCCATTTCATTTAGCAGCACCTTAGGATGGCATAGCCTTAAATTAAAGTAAAGTTAAGGGCGAGGTTCAAACGAGGAAAGGTCTTCATTTCGAAATTCTTGGATTCTAGTGGAGTAATGTATTCTATGAATAACACCTTTTCAATCAAAATCAAACAAACATTTCAATAATCCCCATGTTCGTATTTCGAAAGTAAAAGGGATCCGGATGATAGGCAATTAAAAAAAAAAAGAATTCTTCCTAAATTTTATATTTTGATGAACCAGCTCTTACCAGAGTTATAAACGGACAATGAGGGGACAGCCCGGCAAATAGACATCCACGGGAATTAGCTTATCGACCCCCCGAACAGTACTATAAGAATCAGTACTATAAGAAATGTACGAATGCAGCTCGAAAGAGCGGTCTTCATCTCGTGCGAAAGACTCATCCCAGGAAAGTCAAAGAAAAGGTCCGACAGAGCAGCGCCTTCGAAGGGCCAGGGCCTAGAAATGGAACTCTTCGGGATGCTAAAGTAAAGAGTCGGTCTTTTTCCCTCTACTCCAGTCGATTTGAAGAAGAGCTGGCTTCTGACTGTAAGCTATCAACATATCTGGGAATAACCTTTATCGAGTCGCATCGAGAAAGAGTTAAAAGATCTCTCCGTCGTTACGCCCCTTTGATTCTCTTGTTTCGGGTGTGGGATCTTTACCATCTAGCCATTGAAAGCAGTCTAGTTAAGCCTTTGGTCCATAATAAACCATATCATAAGGTCACACACATAAAATGGCTAAGTCTCTATACATGCCATAACTTAAAACGTTAAAGTCACAAAATACCAATATAATCCTTTGATAGTGTGTAACGATCTCCGACGTCCTTTCGATCCCCGAGTTAGCTTGTAATACTATAAAAAAAAATAAAGAATAGGTGTAAGCATAAAGCTTAGTAAGTTTACATGTAAATATATAACAACATTCTTAGTGAATTATCTTATATTTTTCTTGTCAAGATCACTTAAGCTTTTAACTCAATATACTTAAAACTTGTATACTTGCCTTACCTTTTAACATGAATTTATCTTACCTTACCTTTTTAGCTTGAACTTGCCTTACCTTTACTTTAGAATACTCCTTGAATTTTCCCGTTGAACCACTTGGAATACTAAGGATACGCGGGTACCTTTCCTTATGAAACTTAACCATTGCCATGTCTTGACATGGTCTTACGTGGTATCCTTGCCTTATGAACTCACCAATGTCATGCCTTGGCATGGTCTTACATGGGACCTTTGCCTTATAGTAACATATCAATGCCATGTCTTGACATGGTCTTACATGATTTCCTTAAACCCTAATGTCATGACATTTGTATCCTACACATTCCTAAGGTTCAACCGGAGCTTTCTGAGATAGTTTTTCCATCAATTCATACTTGAGTCTTTAAATAATAAATTTACAGAATAAATATGTAAATGCTGGAATTTAACAATATTAAATGTAAAATAATAGAATATTGCATTTATTTACTGCAAACTTACCTCGAAACGAAATACGATCAACTATATTGATTTAATCCTCTATCTTTTTCTTTCCTCGATCTAACTCTGGATTTCGTTCTTCTTGATCTATAATAGAAAATTTAGCTTATTTAATACTCACATTCATCAAAACAGTCCTTAACTCTTAACTTTGGCAAAATTACAATTTTGCCCCTAAACTTTTACATATTTACACATTTGCCCCAAAGCTCGAAAATTAAACTTTATCCCTTATTCTTATGTTTTATGGCATGCTGATCATTTTTCCCTTCTATGGCAACATCAAATTCTCACTCTAACTTGTACTTATGAACATTAGGTATTTTTACCGATTAAGCCGTTTTACTCGTTTTCACTTAAAATCACTAAGCAAAAGTTGTTTAACATAATTTTAGACTTCATATTCTATCATAAAACATCAAAATAAACACATTTCACCTATGGGTATTTTTCTAAATATGAACCCTAGAATAAATTATTAATAGAATAAGCTAAATCGAGCTACCGGGGCTTCAAAAATGTAAAGAACATTAAAAACGGGGCTTGGAATCACTTACTATGGAGCTTGGAAGCTTGAAACAAACCCTAGCTATGGTGAACACTTGAAAATTCGGCCTAATGAAGAAGATGAGCATATTTTGCCATCTTTTTCCCTTTTAATTCATTTTTATTACCAAATGACTAAATTACCCTTCATTAAAAACTTTGGTTCTTTCTTCCTATATATGTCCATTTTTGTCCATGAAAATATAATGGTCTAATTGCCATTTAAGGACTCCTACTTCAAACCCCCATTTTAATCAAGTACTCTATAAATTAGAACCCCTATTTAGCAACTTTTGCAAACAAGTCCTAATAGGCAATTTAAGCATGAAATAAATAAAATTTCTTATCAATACTCTAACACATGTATTTAATCACTCAATAAATCATAATAATTAATCATAATAAACTTTTATAGCAATTAGATACCTCTAGCTTCTAGAACTCAAGTTTTGCACTTTTTATAATTTAGTCCTTTTGACTAAATTGAGTGCTCAAACACCAAAATTTTCGAACGAAATTTTTACGAAACCATTTCATAAAGTTGTAGATCATAAAAATATAAAAATATTAATTTAATTTTTTTTATCAGATTTGTGGTCCCGAAACCACTATTCCGACTAGGCTCAAAATCGGGCTGCTACAACTCTCCCCCCTTTAGGGATTTTCGTCCCCGAAAATCTTACCAGAAAAGAGGTTTGGGTACTGTTTTCTCATGGCTTCCTCTGGTTCCCACGTAGCCTCTTCTACTCCATGTCTTTGCCACAACACTTTCACTAAAGCTATACTTTTATTTCTTAACTGTTTAACCTCTCGAGCCAAAATCTTAATTGGTTCCTCATCATATGTCATATCCGGTTGAATCTCAATCTCTGTCGGAGAAATCACATGTGAAGGATCAGAGCGATAGCGTCGCAACATTGACACATGAAACACATTATGAATTCTTTCTAACTCTGCTGGTAAAGCTAGCCGATATGCCACTGGTCCAATCCTTTCGATAACCTCATACGGCCCAATGAAACGAGGACCTAATTTGCCTTTCTTGCCAAATCTGAGAACTTTCTTCCAAGGGGATACTTTCAAGAATACCCTGTCACCAACTTGAAATTCAATTTCTTTTCTTTTCAAATCTGCATAGGATTTCTGTCTATCTGAAGCTGCTTTCAAGCAATCTCTGATGACTTTTACTTTCTCTTCTGTTTCTTTGACTAGATCAACCCCGTAAATCTAATTTTCCTTAAGCTCTGTCCAATACAAAGGTGTGCGACATTTACGTCCATACAAAGCTTCATAAGGTGCCATCTTCAGACTCGATTGATAACTATTATTGTAGGCAAACTCTATTAACGACAAATATTTCTCCCAACTACCTTGAAATTCCAATACGCAACATCTAAGCATATCTTCGAGTACCTGAATAACTCTTTCTGATTGACCATCGGTCTGAGGATGGAAAGCTGTACTAAAACTCAACTTTGTACCTAAAGCTTCCTGTAATTTCTTCCAAAACCGTGAAGTAAATCTCGAATCTCTATCTGAGATAATCGATAATGGTACTCCATGTAGTCTAACTATCTTTGAAATATACAACTCAGCCAACTTGTCAAGTGAATAATCCATACGAACTGGAATAAAATGAGCTGACTTCGTTAGCTTATCAATCACAACCCATATTGCATCTTTCTTTCTCAGTGTCAAAGGCAATCCCGTCACAAAATCCATAGTAACTCGGTCCCATTTCCACTCGGGAACTAATATAGGCTGCAATAAACCTGAAGGTACCTGATGTTCAGCTTTTACCTGTTGACAGATCAAGCATCTAGAAACAAATTCTGAAATATCTCTTTTCATTCCTCTCCACCAATACATTTTCTTCAAATCATTATACATCTTTGTACTACCTGGGTGAATAGACAAGGAACTGCTATGTGCTTCCTGTAAGATATTCCGAATAAGCTCATCATCCTTTGGTACACATACTCTGTCTCTGAACATCAAACAACCGTCAGAACCGATTTGAAAATCAGACTCTACACCTGACTCGCACTGAACTCTTTTGGCTTGCAACTCACTGTCATCCTTCTGAGCTTCACAAATTTCTTTAAGAAACGTCGGTTTAGCTCTCAACTCAGCTAAAATAGAACCATCATCTGATAAGTCCAAACTAGTGTGCAAGGCTCTCAATGCAAATAACGATTTTCTACTCAAAGCATCAGCAACAATGTTTGCCTTACCCGGGTGATAATCGATCACTAGCTCATAATCTTTAATCAACTCTAGCCATCTTCTTTGCCTTAAGTTCAGATCTTTCTGAGTCATCAAGTATTTCAAACTTTTATGATCAGTGAATATTCGGCATTTCTCACCATACAATTGATGTCTCCAAATTTTTAATGCAAATACAATAGCAGCTAACTCTAAATCATGTGTCGGATAATTTTTCTCATGTGGTTTTAACTGTCTAGAGGCATAAGCAATTACCCTTCCTTCTTGCATAAGTACACAGCCTAGTCCATTTAAGGATGCATCACTGTAAATCACAAACTCTTTACCTGGTTCTGGTTGTACTAAGACAGGAGCTTTAGTCAACAATACCTTTAACTTGTCGAAACTCTGCTGACACTTCTCAGTCTATTCAAACTTAACATCTTTCTGTAGCAATCTTGTCAACGGAGTAGCTATCATGGAAAATCCCTCTACAAATCGTCTATAATAACCGGCAAGACCAAGAAAACTTCTGACCTCTGATACATTCCTGGGAGGTTTCCAATCAACAATGGCTGAAATCTTATTCGGATCAACTTTAATACCTTCACCTGAGACAACATGTCCAAGAAAACAAACTTCCCGTAACCAGAACTCACTTTTGCTAAATTTGGCATAAAGCTGATTATCTCTCAAAATCTGTAAAACTGTTCTCAAATGCTCTGCATGCTCAGTCTCATCATGAGAATAAATCAAGATGTCATCGATGAACACAACTACAAACTTGTCCAAGTAAGGTCTGAAAATTCGGTTCATTAAATCCATGAAAATGGCAGGAGCATTAGTTAAGCCAAATGGCATCACAAGAAACTCATAGTGACCATATCTAGTTCGAAAAGCAGTTTTTGGAACATCTGACTCTTTAACTCGCAACTGATAGTATCCGGATCTCAAATCTATCTTAGAAAACACAGTGGCTCCTTTCAATTGATCAAACAAGTCATCTATTCTAGGCAATGGATATTTATTCTTTATGGTAACCTTGTTAAGCTGCCGATAGTCTATGCACAATCTCATTGAACCGTCCTTCTTTTTTACAAATAATACTGGTGCACCCCATGGTGAATAACTAGGTCTTACAAAGCCTTTATCAGTTAATTCCTGTAGCTGAGCTTTCAATTCTTTTAATTCTATTGAAGCCATTCTATAAGGAGCAATAGAAATAGGTGTGGTACCTGGAATCAATTCAATACCAAACTCAACTTCTCTGATAGGAGGCAAACCTGGTAGTTCTTCCGGGAACACATCAGAAAACTCATTTACCACAGGCACTGATTCAATTTTCAACTCTGGATCTTTAGTATTCAACACAAAAGCAAGATAAACTTCACATCCTTTCCTCAAACATTTCTGAGCAGACATAACTGAAATCATGGTAATTGCACTATCTGACTCATTTGAATTAACTCGAAGGATTTCACCATTTTCACATTTCAACTCAATGAATTTCTTTCCACAATTCACTATCGCATCATGTGCAGTTAACCAATCCATACCAAGAATCACATCAAACTCATCAAATGGCAATAGCATGAGATCAGCCGGAAAACAGTAACCTCTAATCATCAAAGGGCATTTTTTACATACTTTGTTTACTAACACATGCTGACCAAATGGATTTGATACTTTAATCACAAATTTCGTAAGCTCTATGGACATGTTCATACTAGGCATTAATTTCATGCAAACATAGGAATGGGTTGAACCCGGATCAATCAAAGCAATAACATTAACATCATGAAGAGAAAATGTACCCGTAATTACATCGGGGGAGGATGCCTCTTCACGATTACGGAGAGCATAAGTCCTTGCAGGTGCTTTAACATCTGATCTCGTTGCTGTATCTCTAAATGCAGCTCTACCTGCCCCTACTCCAGGGTTTCTCTGATATCTGCCTCTAACGGGGGCATTACCTGATCTTGCACTCGGTATTACTTCCCTTTTAACCATTTTGGGACACTCCCGAATGAAATGATTCGGTGCACCACATCGGAAACAACCAATCTCAGTTGCTCGACATTGACCTGGATGACGTCGACCACATTGAGGACACTCGGGTCTATCAGGTTGAATACTGCCAACACTCGCAATCGAAGTGGTTTGAGCTTTTGAATCCATAAATCTTCCACCTCTGCTCCGGCTAGAATACCCAGCTGAAAAATTAGATCTCGTAGAAAACTCTCCAGGCCTCTTGGATGTAGACTGAAATGACTTGCTCATCTGTCTTTTCTTCGAGTCTTGCATCTCAATTTCAGATTTACCCTTTCTTTTTAATAACTCTTCTGCCTTACAGGCTCGTTCAACTAAAGCAACAAACTCTTTTATCTCTAGAACACCAACTGACAGTCGGATATCATCATTGAGCCCATCTTCAAATCTTTTGCACATGATAGCCTCTGTAGACACACACTCTCGAGCATAATTGCTGAGTCGAACAAATTCACGTTCATAGTCGGTTACAGTCATCTTACCTTGTTTTAACTCAAGAAACTCTTTTCTTTTCTGGTCAATAAACCTCTGACTGATATACTTTTTACGGAACTCCTCCTGAAAGAAATCCCAAGTAACTCTTTCTTTCGGTACTACTGATACAAGTGTCTTCCACCACTGGTAGGCTGAATCTCTAAGAAGTGACACTACACATTTAATACACTCTTCCGGTGTGCAGGATAACTCGTCAAAAACTCTAATAGTATTTTCGAGCCAAAATTCAGCTTTTTCTGCATCGTCATCTTTGGTAGCCCGAAACTCTTCAGCCCCTTGTTTTCTGATCTTGTCAACGGGGCTTCTCTCTTCTGACTGTATCTGTGACTGGGGAAGCTACATGGTTGGTCTGTGGATCATGAGGGGGTGGAGGTCTAACGGCCGGGTTCGTACGAACGAACTCAGCAAACCATTCATTCAAAGCTTGGAAGAAGGCTTCTCGAGCCCCTCCTCCCTGACTAACTGTAACGGGCCTTTCACGACTATCTTGTGGCACCGTCCCTTCAGCGGGAGTGGGTGCACTACTCTCTACATCATCTGCACCAGCTCGTTCAGGATCCATAACTAAAAAAAATTTAAATCGTCAAGAGTCGTCACACTATCAAAATATAAGTATGGCATGTATAGATAGACTCTTACTCATACTAAATATTCCGGGAACCGACTAAGCCTTGCTCTGATACCAATAAATGTAACACCCCTTACCCGAGACCGTTGCCGGAGTCGAGCACGAGGTATTACTAGACTTAACTTACTAGTTCTGGGTATAAAAATTGAAACTGTCCGTCTGCGTCATGTTCACTAAATTAATTATAACTTGAGCTATGAAACTCGAAATCTAGATCCGTAAATTTTCCTTGAAACTAGACTCATATACCTTCTTACTATAATTTTTCCATAATTTTTGGTATGGCCAATCAATACCAGATATTTCTTAAAGTTTCCCCTGTTTTACTATTTGACTATTCTGACCTCTCTTCACTACGAATCAAATTACTCTTAGTACAGAATTCATATGATCTTTTTATTTATTTCATTTGAAAATAGACTCATTAAAGATTCTAAACATATAAAGTTAAACCCCTAATTATTTTTCTCCATTTTTTTATGATTTTTCCAAGTCAGAACAGGGGAACCTGAATTTATTCTGAACCAGTCTTACAAAAATATAAATATCTCAAATTACAGAATTCCTTTGCTTTCCTTGTTTCTTTCATATGAAAATAGACTCAATAAGCTTTAATTATATATCTCATGAACAACCTAATTCAATTTCTACTATTTTTGGTGATTTTTCAAAATCACGTCACTGCTGCTGTCCAACTATTTCCCTGCATATAATTACATAATTTCTTTAAAATAACTATCAACTAGGCATTTCATAACCTCCAAAGCATGTTCTTAATTAACCATTTTAATGGCTAATTATTACCAAACATTTACAAGTCCATAATAAACCATATCATAAGGTCACACACATAAAATGGCTAAGTCTCTATACATGCCATAACTTAAAACGTTAAAGTCACAAAATACCAATATAATCCTTTGATAGTGTGTAACGATCTCCGACGTCCTTTCGATCCCCGAGTTAGCTTGTAATACTATAAAAAAAAATAAAGAATAGGTGTAAGCATAAAGCTTAGTAAGTTTACATGTAAATAGATAACAACATTCTTAGTGAATTATCTTATATTTTTCTTGTCAAGATCACTTAAGCTTTTAACTCAATATACTTAAAACTTGTATACTTGCCTTACCTTTTAACATGAATTTATCTTACCTTACCTTTTTAGCTTGAACTTGCCTTACCTTTACTTTAGAATACTCCTTGAATTTTCCCGTTGAACCACTTGGAATATTAAGGATACGCGGGTACCTTTCCTTATGAAACTTAACCATTGCCATGTCTTGACATGGTCTTACGTGGTATCCTTGCCTTATGAACTCACCAATGTCATGCCTTGGCATGGTCTTACATGGGACCTTTGCCTTATAGTAACATATCAATGCCATGTCTTGACATGGTCTTACATGATTTCCTTAAACCCTAATGTCATGACATTTGTATCCTACACATTCCTAAGGTTCAACCGGAGCTTTCTGAGATAGTTTTTCCATCAATTCATACTTGAGTCTTTAAATAATAAATTTACAGAATAAATATGTAAATGCTGGAATTTAACAATATTAAATGTAAAATAATAGAATATTGCATTTATTTACTGCAAACTTACCTCGAAACGAAATACGATCAACTATATTGATTTAATCCTCTATCTTTTTCTTTCCTCGATCTAACTCTGGATTTCGTTCTTCTTGATCTATAATAGAAAATTTAGCTTATTTAATACTCACATTCATCAAAACAGTCCTTAACTCTTAACTTTGGCAAAATTACAATTTTGCCCCTAAACTTTTACATATTTACACATTTGCCCCAAAGCTCGAAAATTAAACTTTATCCCTTATTCTTATGTTTTATGGCATGCTGATCATTTTTCCCTTCTATGGCAACATCAAATTCTCACTCTAACTTGTACTTATGAACATTAGGTATTTTTACCGATTAAGCCGTTTTACTCGTTTTCACTTAAAATCACTAAGCAAAAGTTGTTTAACATAATTTTAGACTTCATATTCTATCATAAAACATCAAAATAAACACATTTCACCTATGGGTATTTTTCTAAATATGAACCCTAGAATAAATTATTAATAGAATAAGCTAAATCGAGCTACCGGGGCTTCAAAAATGTAAAGAACATTAAAAACGGGGCTTGGAATCACTTACTATGGAGCTTGGAAGCTTGAAACAAACCCTAGCTATGGTGAACACTTGAAAATTCGGCCTAATGAAGAAGATGAGCATATTTTGCCATCTTTTTCCCTTTTAATTCATTTTTATTACCAAATGACTAAATTACCCTTCATTAAAAACTTTGGTTCTTTCTTCCTATATATGTCCATTTTTGTCCATGAAAATATAATGGTCTAATTGCCATTTAAGGACTCCTACTTCAAACCCCCATTTTAATCAAGTACTCTATAAATTAGAACCCCTATTTAGCAACTTTTGCAAACAAGTCCTAATAGGCAATTTAAGCATGAAATAAATAAAATTTCTTATCAATACTCTAACACATGTATTTAATCACTCAATAAATCATAATAATTAATCATAATAAACTTTTATAGCAATTAGATACCTCTAGCTTCTAGAACTCAAGTTTTGCACTTTTTATAATTTAGTCCTTTTGACTAAATTGAGTGCTCAAACACCAAAATTTTCGAACGAAATTTTTACGAAACCATTTCATAAAGTTGTAGATCATAAAAATATTAATTTAATTTTTTTTATCAGATTTGTGGTCCCGAAACCACTATTCCGACTAGGCTCAAAATCGGGCTGCTACACCCCCCTAAAATATAAAATTGCTATTTAGGCTTTTAGAATTTTTTTAAAAATTTTAAATTAATAAAGGTAAAATTGCACTTTGGCCTCCCTTAAAATTATAAAAATTCAATTTAATCATTTACAAATTATAAAAATATAAACTATAAAAAATTAAAATTTTATCCGGCCCCCCTAAAAAATTGTTCTGACTTCGTCCCTGACCTAGAAAACAATTAAAATATTCGGGTCTCAATATGTTTTAACCTTTCTTTTATATTATCTAATTTATATGATATGAAATTAAACTTTTAGTTTTATATTTAAACATATTTGAAGGGTTTAATTAATGGTTATTACAGGAATGGTGGGAGGATGAATTTGCAACAATTGTATTGCCAAGCAACTTTTCATACAGCAAACTTGAGACAGTGATTGCTTTGATAGGTATATTGTGCTACGCTTTTGGGAGAAAGCATCGATTTTGAAGAAGTTGATTATAGGTTATGATCATATCATTGATATGGCTGAAATATTTATTGTGCTCCACTTTTTAAAAAAAACGAAAGAACTGATTATAAGTTTAGGTTACAATATAAACATTGATTTCATTGATAAGAATAATAGGTTCGACTTTTATTATACGAAAGTATTATTTTTGAAGAAGCTGATTATAGGTTATGATACAATGAATGAAGAAATTAAAGGAGAGCTTATGGATTGCTTCCCCTCATTGTGAAATTGTAGTTATTAGACTTCCTTATTTTATTTATTTTATTTCTTATGAGAATAATATTTCATTCGTATTTAATATGTGCATGGTTTTCGGTTTTAAAATCATAATAATTGGTGCATGTTTTTCTTTTATTTTTAAGTTCAGTTTGTTGACTTTTTATAATCAAATTGGATTGGGTCTTAAATTTATGTCATAATTAATAAATTTATTTTCAAATTTTAATGGTGATCAAATCGAATTATATCAAATTAAATCCAAAACTGTAGTATTTGAGTTTAGGTAAGCTCGTTTTTTTCATAATTTTCATTTATTTTGAGGATGCTTAAATTTTGTGCTTAAAAAATAGGAAAAGGGGTTAAGTTGATCGGTTTAATTTTGAATTTTTGAAATTTGATTAAATTTATTTATAAAATTAATTTAATTTAAGTTTAAAATGTAATAGTCAAATTTGATGCATCGTTAAAATTAAAATTAAAAAAATTTAATTGTGTTATAAATATCTTATTAAGTAGATCTCCATCAAAATCAAGATAAGTTTTGATGTACTTTAAATTCTAATAATTATTAAAAGTAGATCAATTTAAATTAACATTCATAATTTCAGGATTTCTAGTGTAATTAACCCAGATAAATAATTCAAGTTAAAATAGTTAATGGGTCCTACCTACCCAACAAAAATGGTGTGCGAATCTCCTAATGTGGTGGATGTCTTTTGGGCTCATTTTCAGAGTACAATTTGGCGAGGTGGCACGAAATGATTGGCTCAATTTGTACTCCATTTTGTTAAATTTCTTTTTTAATAATAGTTTGACAATTTAATATTTTAAAAATACTGAAAACGAGCAAAGTACGAGAAAGGACATTTTGATAGAAAAGAACAAGACACGTGGATGCCAATAAAATTAAAGGGAAAACAACTCCCAAGACCACTAAACTATTAATAAGTTAACGTTGTGGTCACTTAATTTTAAAAAGTTACAAAGTTGTTATTAATCTATTTAAAAATTTTCATTTAAGTCATTGTGCTATTAAAATCGTTGTCGTATGGCATTCTTCATTCATACTGCCTACACCAATGAAAACTCTCATTCACCTTCTCTTCTACAGTTTAATATTTTTCTCATGAAATAGTTTTGAACGTTGTGAACTTGTGAACCAAAATCTTAACAACTTTCTTCTTCAATCTTAAAAACTAATTGTCAGATCGTCTCGGATTTAAGACATGTTCTTCTACTTTTCGATAGGTACTGATCCACTATACCGGTCAATGAATTGTCGTTTGGAGCTCGCTAGCCAAACTTTTAAGGAAAAAAAAAACTTAATAACCCAATAACTTAAATAAAAACTTTCGAATAATTCAAAGACCATTTTGTAACTTTTTAAAGCTGAGTGACCAAAACGTAAACTTATTAATAGTTTAGTAATTTTGTGTGTAGTTTACCCAAAAATGACTTTTCCTTTTATACTTAAAAGAGTTAATTTTATTATAATATTAGTATACCTAATATTTGTTTAAGCTCGGTTCAACTTGAAATATAAGTATCAAATTTTACTTAAATTTATATATATTTGTAAATGATTAACTCAAATTTGTTTTAGATTTGCTCATATTATTTTTTATTTTATTTAATATTTTAATATTTTATATTAAAATTTTAAATATGGGAAATTATGCAAAAAGTCTAATATTTATATTATAGTGTTATATATTATTACAAACTTAATTTTTATGTGATATAAATTATATAATATGTAAAATTAAATAATATATAATACATTATTAGAAAACGAGACGGCTCAAGGTTAGGCCTTAAATGTTGGAATCCAAACTAGATTCATATTTTAATTTTTTTGTTCAAACTCATTTTTCGAATCTAATATTTTTGTCTAAACCCTTTTGAATTTCAAATAAAATTTTGAGATTAAACAGATAATTTGACCCTCAAACAGGTCTGCTCTTGCACTTACCCACATGGTGACATCTCATTCAATAAATAAGACTAATTATGGTAATTTATTTTGGAGGACGGTTATTATTTTAAATAATATATTAATAAAAAATTAAATTATTTTTAAAATATTTTATCCAAAATTTTAATTTTTTTTCAAATTTTATCTCTAACAACATTATAAAAATAAAAATTTGGTTATCAGTGTTAAAAAATTATAAAAATAAAATGACAGAATTATGTAAAATTAAAAAAAAAAAAGGGATTAAAATTTTAATTTCAGCCTAATATGACCTATTTTTTAAATATGATTTTAAATAATGTTAAACAATGATTAGCGATTTCCCTAAACAGAAAATATGGGAGAATGCAGACGATTAAAAGAAATGGAAAAGCAAAATAAACGTGGGAATCTCTCTCTATATATACATATATACAGCTCAGAACACTGAATTTCTCCTCCATTAATTCCTTTGAAAATCTCTGGAAAACACTCAGATTGTTCAAAAGAAAGAGTCAATGAAAATGGAAGAGTCGGCGGCGGAGAAAAAGAGCACCGGCGCCGCCATTCGCGACGGAGACGAAGCAAAGGAAATGAGTGTCGTCGATGATAGGATCAATGGTGGAGATTTATCGTCGTCTTCAACGGATATTTTGGTGAAGCCAATGGAAGGGATAAACGGGTCGGGTCCACCGCCATTTTTGACGAAAACGTTTGAGATGGTTGAAGATCCGGAAACCGACCCGATTGTTTCGTGGAGTATCCATCGAAATAGCTTCATTGTTTGGGATTCTCATAAATTCTCTGAAAATCTCCTTCCCAAATATTTTAAGCACAATAATTTTTCAAGCTTTATTCGCCAACTCAACACTTATGTAAGTCATTTTAATTTAACCCCAATTTTTTCTCTAAATTTTGCAGTGATTTTTTTAAAAAAAAAATAATACAAATTTCCGGGTTTTCTTCAGGGGTTTAAGAAGATTGATTCTGATAGATGGGAATTTGCAAATGAAGGGTTTCAAGGAGGAAAGAAGCATTTGTTGAAGAATATTAAGAGGAAAAATAGATATAATTCAAGTAATATTAATACTGAATTGGAAGCTGAGATTGGCATTTTGAAGAAAAATCAGAGCGAATCGAAGACGGAAATTGTGAAATTGAAGCAAAAAAATGATGAATCTAATGATAAACTGGAAGCTGAGATTGGGATTTTGAAGAAAAATCAGAGTGAACTGAAGATGGAAATTGTGAAATTGAAGCAAAAAAATGATGAATCTAATGATAAACTGAGTGTTTTCGAAGATAGGATTCGATTTGTTGAGCGTAGGCAACAACAAATGTTGAATTTCTTAGTTAAATTAGTGAAAATCCCCATTTTTTTTCAGCAAATGATGAAGAAGAAACAGGTGGAAAAGAAAGAGCTTGATGAGGGGGAATTTAGTAGGAAGAAAAGGAGATTGCTTGAGACACAAGTCACTAAGAGTTTGCTTGAGCTTATGGGAACTGATGAAACGGTCACAAAGAGCTTGAATGAGCCTATGGAGACTGACCGGAGGGGGACCATGAACTTGCCTGAGCCTATAGGGACTGACCAGAGGGTCACCAAGAACTTGCCTGGGCCTATGGGGAATGACCAAAGTGTCACAAAGAGCTTGCCTGAGCCTATGGGGACTGACCAAAGTGTCGCAAAGAGCTTGCCTGAGCCTATAGGGACTGACCAGAGGGTCACCAAGAACTTGCCTGAGCCTATGGAGACTGACCAAAGGGTCACCAAGGACTTGCCTGAGCCAATGGGGACTGACCTAAGTGTCCCAAGGACCTCGCCTAAGCCAATGGAGACCGACCAACGTATCACAAAGACCTTGCCTAAGCCTATGGAGATTGGCCAAAGTGTCATCAACTCTAAAAACCAAGTTGATCAAGTGCTGGAACCAATGCAATCTGATCACTTCTCAAAGTTTTTGCTTGATTGTATGGAGAAAGACTATTGGGTTTCCATGGAAGATCAAGAGAACATCGATGCACAAGAAATGTCATCTGTTTATCATGTTATGGCTGAAAACCTATTAGGCGAAAGCTCATGTGTTGAAAATGCAACAAATGAAGAGTTGTCGGTGAAGGATTCCAAGGTTTATCTTGAATTGGAGGATTTGATCAATTGGAAACCCTCTAACTTGACTGGATTTGTCAATGATCTGCTAGTGGAACAAACTGGCTGATACAACTATATATCCGACACAGGTTTGTTCTATTTCATCCTCTATGTACCATCATATCTCATATCTCATATCTATATCTATATCTGAAGTGAACAAGGATATCGGACATGATTTCTTAATATGATGCCATTGGTTGCAGGAAGGTGACTGCAAGTGTATCGAGGCTTGAAGCTGATAGCAACAAAGGTTTATATAGCTCTCTATATTACTGCTTTCCTTCAGATTGTGAAAATATACAACAATGTCTAGTCCTTCTTAACATATATATACATATATATAGTTATATACCCTTTACCCTTTATTTATCAAATTCTGCAACTTCACTTAAAAGGTTAAAAATTGAAATCAATGGTGTTACATATTTTGATGCTTGGCTTACTTGCAATTCAAGGAACTTATGGATTTTGTATCTCCCTCTTACTTGTGTGTGTGTTCTTTGTACTTCAGTTTTATTCTTATGATTAATTCGATAGTTAGGGGCTTTCTCTTATTTTATTTTTTATTATCCAACCATTTCCTCCTCCTTTTTTTTAATGAAAATATTTGTTTCTTTCTTCTTTCTATTAACATAAAAGAAGTCAAGAATTTTCTGTTTCAAGTTTTTCAGAAAAAAACATTGTTTATGAAATTATCCAAAATTAAAACTCATTGTTTATTAAAAATATATTTTTATTTAGAATCAATTATAAAATTAATATTTAAATATTATTGTGAATAATAATATTCTCTTTAAAATTGTCCAACCTTTGTCCTACCCAAACTATGGCTTGATTCATAAACAAATTTAATTATACATGCCCAGACTTCAACTTAACCCAACCTGACAAGCCATTTTCACTGTAAATTATAAAATATTAAAAATATTTTTGTAAATCTAAATAATTTTTTTAATACCTACCTGAGATAAGAAAATAGAAAATATAGAAAAAGAGAACAAAAATACTGTTGGAGGATAAATACGATGGACAACATTTTAAGCCCAACAAAACTGTTTTTCTTTATTTTCTGTCCAAGACCTACCAAGATGGGCGGGCTGCTCGGCCCGTACCGATATAAACTAGATCGAACCACTAGGAATTATCATAACTAAATTCTACAAATTTTCACTTTATTTTTAACTTATTTTCTTCTGCTAATAAAGCCTCAGTTGA
This sequence comes from Gossypium australe, assembly GCA_005393395.2. Lineage (NCBI taxonomy): Eukaryota > Viridiplantae > Streptophyta > Magnoliopsida > Malvales > Malvaceae > Gossypium > Gossypium australe. The sequence continues at coordinate 827,472 of CM016621.1, read as the reverse complement.
TAAATAAAACTATTACCAAAACCAAAATACACAATTCAAGATTTGATTTTTATAAATTACTAGTACCTTAGGGAAGAAAATTACTAGTGTGATACAAACTATAAAAGGATTGTATTAGGCTTTTCTGGTTTTTAAGTGTTTAGCCACTACTACCATTAGCTGTAGCAGTGAGCTTTACCTTTAGGCCTGGTCACAACTGCGGATTTTGATGAAGATGAAGAGGAGATGGCTGACCTGTCAAACTCCTCTTTATCTTCATGGAATGCCTTGCTTAGTACGTCTTGGAGTTCCATGTATCTCTGCCTTTTAACCACTCGTTCCTCCGCTGTATCGTTCCCTCCGCAAGCTAGCTGCGATAGGTCGTCCGCGTCCATGATCTTGTTCAACACTTCAGAGCAACGGGGAAAAAATCGTTTCCCGAGTTCGACTGCCGGAGATAACACAGAAAAAGACGGTTAGCTTCGATATATTAATGCAAATGATATTTATGTGCTACATATATTCAGACATAAATATAAAAATACAATCTTCCATGACAAAACATATAAAAAGTAGAGCAGCAATACTCAGCTATTTATACATCCACTTATATCATCTCCAAATAGAAGTCTCTTGTATTAAGAGTTGGATTTTATTTTACCTCTTTTACTTAGAAAATAAACAAATAAAAATAGATTTTTAAAATTAATACTTGTGTCTACTCCAAATCCATTATAAATAATAATTAAAATATTTAAATCTAAATATTATCTATCCAAATTCAAATTTCACGACCCCAACCATCTATTATGATCCTAGTGACATTTAAGAGGGCAGCATGAAATGTTGGTGAAAAAGCAGTACCTGTTCTGGAAAGTGCTTTGAGTCTATTTAAATGCTCCTCTTGAATCCTGAAAGGTGCCTCATTCAAGTCCACTGTTGTTTGAGCACCATTTAATTTATTGGAATTGATGGTAGCAAATGTGAACTCCGATGTTCCATCCACTTGAGCTATATCCATCACAACTTTAGCCTCCATTGGGAATAAAAGTTTCGCTAGCCCAACTGCAAAAGTTACACAAATAATAACACAACCTAGTAAGCTATGATCTTTGGATTGTTCATTTTTTCAAAAACATTCGTGTCCGACATCCGTATTTAGCATATGCAAGACATGGGTATATATCAGACTACATGGAAAGTGAAGAGTTGGAGCAAAAAATTTACCTCTATTTTCGAGATACAACAACTTCATCCGAAGATCATCACCAGCCATGGCAAGAGACAAAGAAGCTTCACCATGCAATGGATCTCTTCTTTCAGCTTGCTCTAGTATCTCTATACACAACCTGTCCTTCGGCGAAGCCTTACCTTCCTCGGTCGTTTTATAGTAATCGGCAGCCCGGGTGAGCCGCTTCGATATTTGAAGAGCTTTTCTACCATCGATAGTGAGATCGGATGGTCGTGCACCTTTCGTTAAAAGAGAAACTATAATCTTAGGCTCTTTCCTCATCGCGGCAACGTGCAACACTGTGTACCCTCTCGAGTTCCTATGGTTAACATCAGCGAGTCCAAGGTCGAGCAACTCAGTCGTGGTCTTTGAGTCGCAGTATGCCACAGCGTAGTGAAGCGCATACGCTTCGTCTAAATTCGTATGACCCTCTTTCAGTAGCATTCGAACTAACTCGACGTCATCCGATTCCAGCGCCCGATGAATCCGCCGCACGTGTTTATCGGGAAAACCTACGTTCTCGGGCTTGTCTAAACTGAGTTCCAGACGGGAATCAATGATTTGTTTCACAATGGGTTGAGGCAAGGCTTTGTCGAGTGTTACAATATCAACATCAGATTTCACAACGATTTCTACACACTTTGCCACCAATTTTTCACAAACATTGCCGCACATATTTGCAATGTAAAGAACCACCAAGATATCATCTACGGCGACCCTGTCGATGATGTCCAGTAGATGTCTCTGTAAATTTAAAAACAGAACATAAATTCTGAAAACTTAAAATACTCTGTTCTGTTTTTCTAATTGCTTTTTTATTCCTCATCAAATCACAAAAAGGAAGAAAGGACTCAATTATACTACCATTAGTTCACACATTTATCTCTGAATTCCCATATTTTTTTAGTATTCTTATTTAGCAATCATAATCCAAGTAACGTAGCTTAAATCATACAATTTTGTCATTAAGGGACTCTGATTCTTTAGTTATTCAAATATGTTACTAAAACTCAATAGTAAATATTAAATATGAATATGTGTTGGAGTATATTCAATTTTTTTTTTTTTTCTATTCACAGAAATGCCTATGAATGCTCAATTTACTAACAATTTTTTATATCTGAAAATCAACAAAACTTGCTAATGTTTAACAGTGATTAGTTATTAGAACGATTATCTAATTTCTCCGAAATTGGAAATTCATACAATAAATAATCAATTTAAACATGATTAAGATTCAAGGGGGAAAAAGGAAGCTAAAATTAGTTGAAATTTACTGACCTGATAAAGAGCAATTAATTCAGGGACCTGAAAAACGAACGCTGCATATAAAACTTCAGCAATGAAATCAACGGCCGGTCTACATCCAACGTGCGAACAACCATCGTCTACGCAAAGACAAACGCCTTTAGGCAACGGTTTAACTTTTCCGGTATACAAGTAAGCCAGAACGGCTACAAGCGAATCATAGCCGATCTCATAGTCTCTAGCCAACTCTTTGAGCTCAAACTTAGCTCCACTATCTTTCAGCCCGGAGAACACGGTCTTAAACACCGAACTCCTCGCCGACAAAATGCACCGGTGAACGGCCACCTCCCGGCCTGAAGATAGCGCGATTTTTGCGTCGGAGTAAAAGTAATCGGAATCCGTCGATTCGTAAAGGGACTCGAGGTTCTTGGAGAGGAGTTGAAGAGCGGCGACGTCCGGAGTGTTCAACGGTTCCGATGAAACAAGTGTTTCGGAGGTCGTTGTCGCAGCGGCGGCGACGATACAGCACGTGGTGCTGTTGTTGTTACTGATTTCGTTCGAATCCGAAAATCCATTTCTATGATCCATAGAAAAACAAAAAAAGAAACTATTTGAAACTCAAAGCTACTTGTTTAGGTACCTGAAGAAGAAAGCAACGATTCGCCATGGAAATACTGAGGGGAAATAAAAAGTCAAAGGAGAGAGATAAAAGAAGAAGAGTATAGCCATTGATGAGCTAGCATCAGCTAGGAGAAGAAGAACATGGCGTGACGAAGAACTTAAAAATTAAAAATTAATAAAAATAAAAATTGTTAGATACTCTTTTATTGAAATCTAGGTTAAATTCTTCTATTAGTCCCTGTAGTTATCAAAAGTTATCTATTTAATCCCTGCACTTTAATTTGAACATTTTTAGTCCCTTTACTTTTTAAATTTTCTAAATTTCAGTCATAATCATTGTCAAACTGATTAATTTAAGTTCTATTATTTCGAAAATCTAATGCGTCAACCACATTATAATATATTTAATGACATATCAACTAGTAATTGCGTTTAAAATGTATCTAATTACTATTGACTGGGTCAGGATTAAATTGAAAATTTGCAAAAATTATATGGACTAAAATTGACAAATTTGAAACGTATGGAGACTAATTGTGATCAAATTGAAGTACAAAGACTAAATACACTACTTTCAAAAAATATAGTGACTAATAGAAGAATTTAACCTTAGATGTATTATAATATTTTCTATTTTTTTCATGTTTTAAGATTGCTCTTTATTTTAATACAGATTCATGTGTTTTTCCCCGGCTTTTCGTCCGTACATTAGGACCACCTGTTTTGCCTTTTTTCTCCGGTTACCTTTATGAAGCTGGGATTTGACGGCCCTGATTTAGTAATTTTAGATTCAGAGTGGGATAATCAATCTAGACCAGAAAGAAAATTAAATGTTAAATCATGTACCAAGTCCCTGTACTTTTTATGAATTCAGAATTTAGTCCTTTTACTTTTATTTCTAGGAATTTGATCCTTTAACTTTTTAAATTTCAAAATATAAGTCTAATTGTTAGTACCGTTAAAATCTTTATATTAAAATTATGAGCATGACATTTTGAAATAATATGCATTAGGTTCAAAATTTACTCAATAAATTATTATATTATTCAAATACAACTTACATTATAGCTCAAGCTCAGTTTAATAATTACTGAGTCGAGTTTAAACTTTTTTTAAAAATAATTACGAATTACATGTACAATTGTTCAAATATTCCTTTACCAATATAGATAAACAATTTTACCCTTGTATTAAGAGTCAAATTGTATTTTGCCCCCTCTACTCAAAACATGGGTAAATTAGTCAGTATACGTTAGACTAAAAAGTAAATTGGTCTTTTTTGTTAAAAATTTCATCAATTTCTACTATTAAAAATTGGCGTGGTTGATAGAATAACTTGACAATTTCGAGTGGCGTGCTATGTGTGCCTCATTTTGATGTACATGGACCAATTTTTAACAGTATAAACAGATAGGAGATTTAGCAGAATAATCAATCTGCTCTTGGATCTAACATATAGAGACTAATTTACCCATTTTTTAGCAGGGGGGTAAAATGCAATCTAACTTTTAATACAAGGACTTCTATAATACTTTTACCACTAAAATCATTTTCAAGGATAGGGCGGCTAAAATGCGGCAAAAGTGCAAGGCTGAAAGCTTAACGTCAGTAACGGCAGTTATCAAAGTTCCGTCACTGTTTTCTTCTTAATTCTGGATTTCAACACTATTTTATAAAAATTAATCCATTTGTTTTAATTTGTAATAATTTAATCCTCGTACATCACAAAAAGCTAATAAATTAGTCTAATTATAGGTAAACACGTAAATTTTACCTGCTAACTTGTTGAAGCATATAAATTGCTCAACCACTTTTTCTTTTTTTTAATTCGTTACATATAAATTACCAACAAGGTTTAATAACTTTTACTCAATTGAACTAATTTCTCAATTTTCATAAAGTAAGAAGAACAAATATTGATGGAATTAAAGTAAAAGGACTAATTTCTTAATTTTTATAAAGTAAAGGGATGAAATTTAGAATTAGACTTTTTAATTTGTAATATTTTTTCAGCCATATTTTGTGTAATCGTCACTCTGAGAGATATTTATATAGATGGATTTTTTTATTACTATCTATTAGTTGTGCTTTAATTTTTTATAGTTCTTATCCACTCCAACATGGATTTGCTTCCAATCTAAAGTCATCAAAACTTTGTCCGTTTCCAATCATTATCGTTCAATTTATTTGGTCAAATTCTTTTTGGTGGCTCTATTATGCTCAAATTTGAAATCTAGCCCTTGTATTTTAATTGGGACAATATATTTTTTGGTTCTTGAATTTGGCAACTAGGCTTAGGGCTAGTTTGGCAATGCTTTTGAAAAGTGTCTTGGAAAAGTGCTTTTGAAAATTTTGAGTGTTTGGTATTGCTGTCAAAAAGTACTTTTGAGAAATAAAATGTTTATTTTAGACATTATATTATAAAGTAACAAATATGTATTTAAATAATGTTCAAATTAGTTAATATTATGATATTTAGTAAAAATATAAAAAATAATTTATTATAACTTATTGTTAATATTTTAATATATAATATTAATTTTAAATATTTCTAAGTAATTAATATTAATTATTTATTAAATTTAATTAGAATATTTAAAATATATTTAAATATTTAAATATAATTAAATATTTGTAATTAAATATTGACACAATTATATTATTTTAAAAATTATTTTTATTTTTAATTAATGCTTTTAATAATGTATTGGCTTTTGCCATTGTTCAAAAAGTATGAAAAATATCAGATATTCACTGAAAAACTCTCCCTTTTCTTAGCTTCGTTTTCTGATTTCAAGTTCTTTCTGATTATCTGCTTAGTTTTATCTTTTCTGATTTCAAAACCACTTGAAGGAGAAAAAAAAGTCTTCTAATGTGAAGGAGAAAAAGTGTAAGGTTAAAAAAGTAAAACACTAGCCAAAAGCACTTTTGGCCTGAGAAAAGCTAAAATTTTCTACTTTTTCATCTGTGAAAAAACACTTAAAAAAGTTAAAAAAAATTCCCCACCGATGTCTGTTCTTTATTACTTTTCAGGGAAAAACACTTTTTTTTGGAAAAGTCCATCTGGGAAGCAATGGAGAACGCAACCTTACTTTGGTACTTGTACTTTTTTTGTCCACTTTGGCATATAAACTTGACAACTAGGTCCATTTTGGTCCCTGAACTTAAAAAATATAAAAGTTTGATGATGTGGTACCCTGATATTGCACCATATCGTTACCTGAAAATTTATAAATTTAATAATTGATCCAATGGTTGAACAGATCTGACCATCAATTCTCGATTCAACCAATTCACTTGATTCGACCATTAGACCGACAAATGATTAAAAAATTCATAAAAATCTAAAAAACTAAATTTATAAAAAAAATTATTAAGCTGGTTCAACCGGTTCAAACCATCATCCAGGTTTTCAATCTTTACCAATTTCAAGTAGTTTTTTTATTCAATTGGTTCAAGCCTTTTGCTTGAACTATTATATTGATATGCTCTTGATTTGTTCGATCCAGTCTTATTTCAGTAACATTGGTCACAACATCAAATCTTGATATAATCCACGTTTAAGGACTAAAATGGATCTGGTTGTCAAGTTCAATGACTAAAGTAGACTAAAAAAATTTACAAATACCAAAGTAAACCTAGTTGCCAAGTTCAAGGGACAATAGTTATATTATCCCATTTTAACTTGATATACTTTATCATTTATTTAACCATATCATTTAATACAAACACATGTTTAAATTTTCACACCTAATATGACAGATAGATTGATGGAAAGATCTGGTTGTGACAATACTGATATTTTAAGGATTTAATTAGAATGTTTTGAAATTTTGAGATCAGTTTAAAACATGTGACATCATTTAGAGACTCTGATGAAATTAACCCTTTTCCTTTCGTAGTTTTATATGGATAAACAAAAACATATGGAGGGTCATTGGGGCTCTTTGTGCACAAAAAGAAGCCCACATGGCAAAGCTAGACCAAGGTTGGATTCCGAAAACAAAAAATTTAAGGTTGGGTGTTAAAATTTTAAATCAAATTAAAATCAAGATATGAGAGCAGAGGTATTTATGGGTCGAGCTTACGTATAATATTAGTAAATTTTTTATTTGTTCAAGTTCTACTTGGTCCGGCCCAAAATATATGTTTAAAATTTCGCTCAAATCTGCTCATATTTACAAATGGCTAACTCTTATATATTTTTATTTTTTAACAGTCTCATTGCAAGTTCTAATTATATTTGTTCCTTTTGACACAATGCCTGAAACTAAACATAATCCTCCCTAATCCATAAACAAGAGGATAATCCGCTTCAGCACCCTCGAACTCACGTCCTACTGCATTCTCCTGCATTGGCAACAATGCCCATACCAATCAAGCAAAGACTCAATTAACTTATTGTTAAAATTTATATATAATTTTCTTAATTTTTTTATATTTTCATTATGGTAGTATTATATATTACTATAGATGTAATTTTTAAATGTTAAAAATAACATAATATATAAAAATATAAAATATTATAAATTTTAAAAATTGACCGAAAAAAAACTCAGAAACATAATATTTTAATAAATTTAAAATATTTTTAGGTAATAATATAAATATATATCTCTTTATATACTTGAAAATTCATGAAAAAAAAACTCAAATTTTATATCTTTTAACAATCTGGTATTTGAAAAAACAAAACTCACAAACATTTGAATTTTATTTTCGTCAAACAAGTTCATTTAAAAAAAAGTTTAATTGAGTGAAAAACAATAATTGGTAGAGCTATAAAAAGTCAACTTGCCATGTTCGTTGAAAAATGAGCAGCAAGTGGGAACACATAACACTGGTCAACTAAGTCAGCCCTCATTTAAAAAACAATAATAATAATAATTGAAGTACGCATTTTTTTTTTAAACAGAATAGAAAATATTTAATTAATTAGTTCTATTAATTATAATTTAGATAACGACTTCCTATTTATTTTATAATTTCTTTTTAAAAAATGTATGTGATGTGTTTCAATTTTCAACTCTTTATTAATTAAACTAGTGTGAACTCAAAATACTGGTCAATCAAGTCAAAAATTTATTATTAAAAAATAATAAATTACTAATAATCATTTAGTTTTGCATGTGTATTTTTTATATTATATTAAAATGGTTTTTAAATTTTAATTATACTAATTAATCTATATAATTTTTCGGATATCATTTATTTGAAAAACTATATAACGTTGAAAAAATATCTTGTCCGTATTTGCTTGGACTCGTAATTAATGTCAATTATATATTTGTCACCGACCCTTTTTTTTGTTAAAAAAAAGTTTTAGAATTATAGCTTTTGTTATAATTATAGTATAATCATAATCAAATTGTAATTTAAACTAAAATAATTATAAAAATAAAATATCATGGAGGTCATTGTGTTAAGAGTCAATTTACATTTTGTCCCATTTATTTAAAAAATAATTAAATTAATCTATGTACAAAATAGATGATTTTTATAGTAGAACGATCAGATTATTCTTTGATCAAATATGCATTGATTAATTTATCTATTTTTGAATAAAAAAGGATCAAATATAATCTGAATCTTAACACAATAGCTTCCATGATAATTTTATTACAGATAACTAATACACAAATGAAATTCAAACCTAAATTATTGTTAGGTATGACTCTTATTTCAGTCAAATTTGAGAAATAATCTTCTAGTTAAACTCTGTTTATTTATTTTCAATCAAACACTGATTAGTTTAAATTATTTTATTATTATTTAACCTATGAATTTAGCCTATAAATAGGCTATTTTACAATCTTAGAAAATACGCCCATTAGATATTAGAACTCATAACATATTTAGAGAATATTTTGTGTTTACGTTTTGAGGGTTGTTTATTTTCGGGTTTTCGAGGTTTAGTTTTTATCTCCATCTTTTGTACTTTTCGTTCTTTTGCCATTATAGTAAAATTATCTTTGCCTGTGAATTTTTATCCTCTTTGGAACAGTTTTTTCACGTTAAATTTATGTGTTCAATTTCTCAATTTATTCCGCTATTTTTTTTCTCGTTGCTTATGCGGGTCCGATCCTAACAATTATTATATGGTCCAAATTATTATTATATCTACATAATTAATTTTGAAACATATATTATTTAAATTGTTAAATAATAATCCGAACTATAAATCAATTTGAATTATGCAACATATGATGTAAGACCGGATCCAGACTCATACAGAGTTTGTTTGCAGTTACCCTTTTTGGTAATTTCGCATTGCCTTCTCTCCCATTCTAACGAAACTTCTTACCAACTTTTCCTTTTGCCGACGTGTCCTTACCACAGATTTCTTTGAAAACCAATGACCACTCTACATCTAAAACCATTTATATATATATATATATATATATACTCGAATCAATTTTGAAAAATTTCAAATCGAATTAAAATAATAAAATAAAATTTATTTTAAAATAAATTTAATAAATTTTATTCTATTAAACTTAATACAATCGAATATTTACCCTTACATTGAAAGATTTGAGTATCACTACAATTAAAATTTAATTATATTGTGACCAAGATAGTATCTGAATAAAATATACTTAACGATAAAATCTGTTACCATTTCTTCCCATTATCTATGGGTTGATATTGAATCAAAATTAACATTTAAAATCATATTTAATATTTATTTAATATCGAAATTATATTTAAATTTTATAATTAAATTGATTTAATTTTGGATCCACCATTTTTATTCCAAACCGAGTGGTGTAATATCTTTTTAATAACAAAATTATTTTAAAAAACCACACGAAAACATGAAAAGTCAAGTCAATGTCAAATCTAATCGCTTATTGTACCGCGTTCACACCGTCGCAACCACACGCGCTTCCTTAGACGCATCTCCAACCGCGTTGGCTACCATACGTATATATATAGATCCTGCGTTCCCATCTTCAATTTCAATTCATATTTGCGTTCATATTTCGTCAAACAAAAAATCAAACCCCGTAAATTATTTCATGGAAATTGGGTCTTCCCCATTCTTTTCCGCTGAAGTTCTTGCTTATAACAACACCGGCATCATCACCGGCACCGGCGGAGGAGACGGCAGCAAGTTTTATTGGTTTCAGGATATGGAAGATGGCAAGAAAAGGAGTAGAAACAACGAGTTTATGGATTTACATTCTTCGATTTCGCTATTCGATGATGAAATGAAGGACGAGCAGCTTCAGTGGTTTACTGATTCTGATCAAGGAAGAGGAGCTGTTTTTGAATCAAATTACAGTGAAATGAATGATTATTTCGATCAAATTCAAAGTCATTACACTGAAATCGATGAATTTGATGATTCACGGAAGAAACGCGCGCGAAAATCAAGTTCACCGGTATCTGTTCCGGCGACGGAGGATTCGGGTCCATCGCAATCAGGCGGAACAGGACGGCGGTTATGGGTGAAAGACAGATCTAAAGACTGGTGGGAGAAGTGCAACCACCCGGATTTTCCCGACGAGGAATTCAAACGCGCGTTTCGAATGAGCAAATCGACGTTCGATATGATTTGTAAAGAGCTTGAATCAACTGTGATGAAAAAGAACACGACGCTCCGCGATGCCATCCCGGTTCGTCAACGCGTTGCGGTCTGCATTTGGCGTTTAGCCACCGGTGAACCGCTCCGAATGGTATCAAAACGGTTCGGTTTAGGAATTTCAACTTGCCATAAGCTAGTTTTAGAGGTTTGTGCCGCCATTAAAACTGTTTTAATGCCTAAATATGTCCAATGGCCCGATGAAAACAAATTAAACAAAACCAAATCGGAGTTCGAATCGGTCACCGGAATCCCAAACGTCGCCGGCGCGATCTACACCACTCACGTCCCGATCATCGCTCCAAAATCCAACGCCGCCGCGTATTTAAACAAGAAACAAACGGAGAAAACCCAAAAACAATCGTATTCCATCACACTCCAAGGTATCGTGGACCCAACCGGCGTTTTCACGGACGTTTCAATTGGTTGGCCTGGTTCAATGTCCGACGAACAAATCTTCGAGAAATCGGCGTTTCATCAAAGCGCCGTTAAAGACCAAGTAAAAGGCGTTTGGGTAGTCGGAAGTAAAGGGTATCCATTAATGGATTGGGTTTTAGTCCCTTACGCTCATCAAAATCTAACTTGGACTCAACACGCATTCAATGAGAAGATCAAAGAGATTGAAAAAATGGGTAAAGAAGCATTTGCGAGACTGAAAGGAAGATGGTCGTGTTTGCAGAAAAGGGCTGACGTTAAGCTTCAAGAATTGCCGGCTATGCTCGGCGCCTGCTGTGTTTTGCATAATATTTGTGAGCTTCGAAATGAAGAAATGGAACCCGAGCTTAAAATTGAAATTTCCGATGATGAAGTCGTGCCGGAGAATAATTTGAGATCCATGGCTGCCGTTCAAGCTAGGGATTATATTGCTCATAATTTGCTTCACCATGGCCTTGCCGGTACCGGTTTTCTATAGTGATTTCGTTATATTATCGTTAGTTAAAAGATTTTGTATTGTTTTTAGTGAACATTCCAATAATAATAGGTAGATAGGTAGATTTTGATTGTATTTTTTGGGGGGTATGGAATAAAAAATTTTATTTGACTTTTTAGTTAATTAATTTTTATTGCCTTCTTTAATAAATGAGTTTAAATTTTGTGGATTAAAAAAAATTGGAAGAACTAATTTATTTTCAAATTATGTTACATAAAACGAAACAAATTGACCACTTTCAATTTAATAGTTTATGTTTTGTTGATTGTATTAATATTTTCTTTATCATAAAAAATTCATCAAAAAAGATATTCCCTTCTTCATTTGACTTGTTATGATGATTATCAATCGAACATATAATTTTCGAGAATCCTTCAAATATATAAAAAAAAATCAAAATTATTTAACCATATCATGTAACACCCCTTACCCCTATCCGTCGTTGGGTCAGGATACGAGGCATTACAGCAATTTTATACACTTCTTCGATACATACATTTTAATTATACATCAAAACCATTCATAGTCACACTCTATGTCCCTATTATGGGCTTACGAGGCCCAAAACAATCATTAAAGTTGGTTCGGGACCAAAGCGAAACTTTTCAGGCATTTAAATTTTTTTTACCAAAACAGGGTCACACGTTTAAATAATCATAAAATCATTCCTTCTACTTCGAATTCATGGTCTCGAAACCACTATTCTGACTAAGCCCAAAATTGGAATATTACATATCATGTTTGATATATAATAGTATTTGACACTCACCGTTGAGTTCAAATAACATAAACCATACACATTCAAGTAATCAAAGACAAAATTATAATTTTTTGTTGGGACTGAAATTAATTTATATATTTTTGTAAGAGTTAAAATATAATTTCATTGTTATATTAGCTTACATCTTTATAGTATTTTGGAACACCAAATCAAAATTTTATCATTATGGAACGGTCAAATTGTAATTTTAATACGTATTAACTTGTAATTTTATAGACTTTAGAGGATCTAAAGAGGAATTTTTGCATTTTAAGGGACGCTAGGGCTTCTTCTTGTCCTTGACACGGGCATGTGTCGATAAAAGTGCCATGGAGGCCTTTTTACTAAGTATTAAATTGTATTCTACCCTTTTTATTAAAAAAATGTGTAAATTAGCCCCTATACGTTAGATTGAAGAGCAAACTGATCCTTTTGTTAAAAGTTCCATCAATTTCTACTGTTAAAAATTGGTCCCTGTACATTAGCATGAGTTACACATTGGCACACCACATGTCACCCACACATTTTTTAACAGTATAAATGGACGAAATTTCAACAAAAATGAGAAATCTTCTCTTTAATCTAACATATAGGGTCTAATTTATCCTTTTTTTAGTAGAGAGAACAAAATGTAATTTTGAATTACGTTAAAGTATGAATGATGTGACACATTGAAATTGCGTCATGTCATCACTTGAAAAAATAACAGAATAACACGTACCATCCCATAACAGAATTCAAATTTAATGATGAGATTGAGAAAAATAAAATTATAAAAATTCAAGGATTAAAATAATACATTTATCTCTTATTTAAATTGTATTATATTTTTCTTATAAGAATGATTTAATAATTCATAATATCCAATAGATCTATCTAGAAATATGCTAAACATCCCTCGTTCTAATAGGTCAATTTTCCCTCGCTTTTACTCTGACCCAAACTAATAAAAAATATATTTTAAAACAAAAAATAATTAATATATAAAAAATAAAACTAAAAAAAGAAATAAAAAGGAAATACAGATGGTGCAAAATAAGAGGGGTTTGGGTGGCAAACAAATCTATTTAGTGCAAGTTCATGAACCTAATCAGACCTTTCCCACCTCAACGAACCTAACTGCCCTTTTCATTCATGAACTTCACCATCCCATCCACTCCCTTTGGTCACCAACTTGATTTCCATCACCTTTTTACCCCTCCCCCCGAAATCGTTCCTTCAACTTGTTCTTCGCTTTGGGTTTTACTTTATAAATATATATAAGCTTACCTGCAGCTGCTTCTTTGGGTTCATTTTAATTCCTTTGCTGCTGCATCATTGTTTCTCCATTTCTGGTATGGTTTGAGTTACTTTATTATGATCACATTTACTTGATTGAATTTGTTGAAGTAATTTAACTTTTTTGTAGGATTTCCTTGATGTTTCTCTTATATATACGTGTGTGTGTGTGCAAGCTCAGTTTGGTATTTTTATGCAAAGAAATGTTTTGATATGGAAATGGCTTTACATTGGCTCTAATGTCATCCAAGTGTATGTTATAATTCCACAGTGGGTGTTTTTTTTCAATTTCCATAAGCTTAACTTTCATTTTGCCCGACTGTTAATTTCTTAGTTTCTGTAGGTACTTTTATTTCTTACCTGTTGAGAGAAGAAATTTTCCAAGTGTCGACAGTCTACAGTCGTTAGATCCCTTGATGAGTCGGTATTGTTTTTGCTCGGGGTTTTGTTGAATCAAACCCTATCAAGCGATGATGCTCACGTGCTCTTAGTAGGTGGTCATGCACTATGCATGACCTGATTCAACAAGGTGGTCTGGTTCTGTTAAACCCGCCGCTTCAGACATCTGGGCTTTCCGAAAAGCAGGGAGACAAAACTCCGAGCGGGGATACAACTGACTCATAGGGAGGTCTGTCGGTTCTGGATGGACTTTTCTGAATGGAGTCGTTCTCCTTTCAACGATCCCTTTGTATGACACTGAACTGGAAGAAAGAAAAAGGGGGTTTGATTTAGAAGATTAATAGTTTGCATTTGTTTCTAATTACTGCAGGTAAAAAGATAGTCAATGGAGGGTATATCTAAAGATATTGCAGTCCTTGTGCCATTAGTCTAGGTGACTTGATGTCTAAAGATTTGAGAACGATGTCGACGCACATTGACCGTGCTCTGTCTAATCTTACTGCCGAGAAGATGAGTTCGTTGCAAAATCAACCTTGTGAGTTCACCTGTGGCAGAATCCAAGGTTTCCATGTTGCTGGTTTGTCAAATCATCAAGGAGGTGAGGACGATGTGCCCGTATCCTTTGGTGTGGATCATGAAAATTCATGTCCTCAATCTATAGCACATAGATCTAATCCAAAATCATCAGAATCGTTTCTTGAGGTATCAGCTACTCTGTTAGGGAAAAGGAATATGAGTGATGTGATGTCAAGAGGGTTGCCATGGATCTTGCAGGGGACGACAACAATCAGCTCAATGAGTATAATCCAAGATCACCTGAGTCATTTCTTGAGGTGCCGCAATGAAAAAAGATGAGAAAAACCGAAAGCCATTGTCTGTTTGAATCAAATAACATACCTCTCTGGGGATTTACATCCATTTGCGGTAGGAGAATACAGATGGAAGATGCTGTTGTGGCTATACCTCGATTCTTGCAAGTTCCTCCTTGAATACTGAATGTCGAGAGCGTATCGAATCAAACGAGCAATATAAGCAACTTAACTGCTGATTTCTATGGCGTGTACGACGGACATGGAGGCTGTCAGGTAGCTTCCATCATTCTATTTTACACGTAATTGATATGTCAAGTTAGTTTGATATTGAACATTTCATTTGCATAGGTTGCGAATTATTGCCGTGAATGTATGCATACGGCTTTGGCCGAGGAGATAGAAATGACAAAAGCATGTATTCTTGACGGAAACATTGGATACGACTGGCAGGAACAATGGAAGAAAGCGTTCTTAAATTGTTTCGTCAAAGTTGATACCGAGATTGGAGGAGTTCATAGAGGCCACGTCTCGGAATCCGCTGGTTCTACTGCTGTAATTGCAGTTGTTAGTCCGACACATATAATCATTGCCAATTGTGGTGATTCAAGGGCAGTTCTCTCCCGTGGAAAATTTCCGATCCCATTGTCCATAGACCACAAAGTACGAAATGCTTTTTCATGTTCCGGTTTTTACTAATTTCAAAGACATTGAAATAGCAGATGGCCCCTTTTTTATAGCCTGATAGAGAAGATGAACAAGCAAGAATTGAAGCTGCAGGCGGCAAGATCATACAATGGAATGGCCCTCGAGTTTCAGGTGTTCTCGCAATGTCAAGGTCAATCGGTAAGTCTTTCAAGTTTCAACTTGTAATATGAGCTCCAAATCGATTAATCAAGGTATCGAATTTGGTTTATCGTCTCAGGTGACAAGTACTTGAAACCATGGACTATTCCAGACCCGGAAGTGACATTCGTTAGTCGAGCAAAAGAAGACGAATGTCTTGTTTTAGCAAGTGATGGATTGTGGGACGTGCTTAGCAATGACGAAGCCTGTGCAGTTGTGCGGAAGCGGATCGGTTTATGGCGTAAAAAGTACAGAGATAAATCTAATGGTGAAGGGATTGATGGGGCAGCTCAATCTGCAGCAGAGTACCTATCAAGGCTTGCTCTTAGTAAAGGAAGCAAAGATAATATTAGTATCATTGTGGTGGACCTGAAAGCCCATACAAAATTTAAGAACAAAACCTGACACTGGGATCTCTTGCTGGTAAATATTTCACACGGATCGGTTCTATACTGATTTGGGTTCGGGTTATTTGAATTTAAAGCTCCTGCTTTTTGAGCTAGATAATTATCGGTTTAAATCATTTTAGATTTTGATCATTTGGGTTCGGTTTAGTTTTGAGTTTGAGGTAGATGAAGTCGGACTTGTGTTTTTTATTTTCTATAGCTAAATTGGATTAGATGCAAGTTATTTTTTGTATTCGAGTAATAATTAATAAGTCTACAAATACACGATTTTGCCAATTAAGGGTTAAGTTGAACTGATTAATCTAAAGCTTAATATATCCGATTCGAAGGTTGTCGTAAAATGTTTAAATGTTTTAAAAATCAAGTCAGGTTATCGATTTTTGATTAAATCGGTTCCAATCTTGTTTTAATAATAATTAAATACACAATTAAAATATAAAAACAATAAAAATAAAGGTGGGTTCAATCTATTTATCTAAATGGGCTAAGTTGAGCTCATTTGCTGGAGTAGTTGATTATAAATTCCAAATTAATCAATAATATTAGTACTAGAAATTCATTATTTAACATTATAATTTATAGTGAGCAGCTACTAAGTGTTTGATAAATAAAACTTGTAATAATTGGACAAAGAGCGAAAGAATGACACGAGCAGAGACAACAGGAGGCTGCCTACCCAAATCCTTGCTACATAGTTGTCGGCCAAACATAGCTAGAAAAATTTCATATATATTTTTTGAAGGATTTATATTTGGTAAATTTAATATTATATATTTCGTTAAGGAACCAACTTAAATCTTCATTTCATACCATATAATAATATTAAATACGTTTAAAAATTTTAATTCTTCAATTATCCTTTACAAATTTAACAAAACTAAAGTGAGATTATAATCAATTTTTATTTTTATTTTTATTTTTATTTTTGTCAGCTCTAATAATGATTGATGATTAAAAAATCTGATTTATACAAACAACAAGAAAGGGTAAAGGTAGTAAAAGAGAAAAGTAAAAATAAAACCCCCTGTTTTAATGTTTCTTTTCCCCTTTTGACATAACGCCGAAAGTTTTTTTTTTTTCCTTTTAATTACATTACATTATAATATGGGTGTGTCTCACATTTTCGACCAAACAGGCGGTGACGTCACAATAAGGAATATCCCGATATTATGACGACGGATGACATTGTGACAACATAAATGGGGATATTGCGATGGAGTGACGTGTTCTTCACATAAATTGAGTTTCTTTTCCTAGTTAAACTCTGATTACTCTAGGGATGTTTTAGTAGAATTAGACCTTTAATTTTAGTCTATTTATAGGGGTCTTGTATCCCTATTTTTTGAGGTCAATTAATAGGCAATTAAAGATGCAGTAATACATGGCTCTTTTTTGAGATGTGACAAGATGTAGTCGTAGATGAATTTTGATGGTAACTACGGAAAGAAATTTGCACCACTTTTGAGAAAACTATATGAGAAATAAAATTTTGTTTTTGGGTTTGCTCTATGAGAGATGGGTATTTGTTTTTGGGGTTTGGGTTTGCATGTTTAGTACATTTAGTTTTATTTTCTCCATATTATACTCTCGTTTATTTACTCATTTAATGAAAAATCAAAACCTCTTTTACTGGTGGTTTTTACTCTCTTTGAAAAAAAATTTCACGTAAAATCTATATTTATACATATAGATCCCAAAAGATAAATATATAATTTTCTTAATATAATATTAATATATTTAAGTAATTATAAAATAAAATAAAATAAAAACAAAAAATTTAAGCAAAATTTATGTATAATAATTACATATGATAAAATTAAAAACTCTAATAATGAAACTCGAAGTCTTTCAAATAATGTTGAAGGCATGTTTGGTAAAGACACGGTTTTCAAGTTTTGGAGTAAAAGGGTCTGATTTGAATGATTGCAGCCACGCTCCATTAATGTCCAAAAGTTAAGGCCAACATGTAGTAATTTACTCTATAGACTTTTTGTATTTTTTTTTAATTTTTCAAAAATATCCTTTCGGAATAATTATATATATAATATATTAAGTGCAACTATGATAGAAACTTAAACCAAGTCAATGACCTAAATTATCCAATCATTTATCTCTTTTTTTCTCTCAAATTTTTTTAATTATTTTTAAACTAACAAGTAACGATAACAAATATTGTTTTAATGAAAGTATAATTAAAATATTTCATTACAATAAACTTTTTATTTATTATATAATAAACTAATAATTTACATTGAGATCAATGTTTTGGAATTGAACTAATAATCAAATTGGCAATACTAGCAATGCTCGAAGCTTGTTCTTTAGAGATCGAGAGCCTGGCCTGGTGATTAATTCTATTTTTGAACATCATCGCTTGCTTGCTCTACCCAACGGGATTGAAAAAGTCATTTCATCAATTAAAATCAGTGTTTTCAAAATTAGACCTGAAATTGGTTGGGGTATTAGTCATAAGATAGGGGTTAAATCGATTAACCCGCAAACCTATACAAACCGATCGAACAAAGCTAAAAAAGACTAATTGAATTGATTTTTCTCTATTTTGATTTTTTATATTTTTTTAATAATTTGTTTAATTGAATTGGACGAACTAATCAAATCAAGATCTGGTAGCTTGAATTGTTCAACCACTAGTCTAGTTATGAAGAACGAAAAAAAGAAAAATAAAATATATAAGAGAAAACAATATTTTTTTTTGTCTTCTTTTTTCCGCGTGTCAATTTTTAATTATTTTTTAAAATAGGCTTAATGATTGAACTAAGGATTGAACTAACAAAAGTACCAACTTAGAAAAAAAAAGGTATCACTTGTGACTAAAAAAGGTTTAGGTACCAAATTAGAAAAAAAACTCACATAATTTAGGTACCAATTTGTGAATTAATTATTTTTTAAATTATACCTAACAATTTACTAACGAAGTACTAAGAAAAAAATTAAATTAAAGTTTTAAAAGGTTAACATAATTTTTTAATGTATTAATTTCATTATTTTTTAAGAGGTTAACATAATTTTTATTTTTATATTTAAGATGAAAATATAATTTTATCATAAATTAAAACGTAATTTAATTATCTTATAGAAGACTTAAATAGTAATTTTTCATTTGAGAGAGAGATAAGGTTTATGCCTGACTCATCCTTGATGGGGGCACTTTGATGCTACCATACTTGCACCCATGCTTTCTATACGTTGAAAACTCGGGTTTGAATCTTATTATTTCTTTTAAAATTTTTTTTATGATTTTACCTGTTTAATCACTAACAAAGCACCTCGTGATCCCTTTTAAAGACGAATGACAAAATCTTGAAGGATTGATCCCATTAATACAATATTCAATTTATGTGTAGAGGCGATTCCAAATTTATATATTAATTTATACTTTCATCGTTTATAATTTTTGTGTGTATCTTAATATCTAAATCGATGAAAATATATGATTCATCCCTAACTAATATTTTAAGTTTGTATTAATTTGAAAATATTAATTGTAGAAATAAAATTCAAAATTCAAAATTATTATATATAGAGGAGCGCATTAAGGTGATAAAGTTTCAATATTTGTGTTATCATTATTTTAAAAAAATTCCCACACATAAAATAGTCAAATAATTTATCCTGAAAAACAATACAATTTAAAATTATTATTTTTTAAAATATTAAATTCAATATTTTAAAGTATATAGCATTCACTTTTAGTAATAAAAAATTGATATTTATACCTCAAGCATGAAGTATTATTACACATTATTATGTATTAAACAGTAAGTTTTTAATAAAAATAATTAGATTATTTTATGTATTATAAATTTAGCGGAATTTTTAAATATCCATTTTTTTCATTTCTTACAGCAACCGATACCGATAATATCTCTTTCTCGAAAGCCAAGCTTTCTCCTTTGTATTTTGTTTATAAAGTCTTTTAAGCCTCGAAGAAAACTCGAAAACTTGGCCTTTCCCTTCATGGAAATCACCGGAGAACCCCCGCCGTTATGGCCACAACTGGCCACCGCCACCATTCATCGCCGTCGTCGTCAGCCGCCGTCTCCTCTTTTCTCCCCACCGATTCTTATAATTCTCTTACCCACCATCGCATTGCTTCTCATGTTCTTCGCCGTCCCTCCTTTTCTCTCTACCATCGCCGCTCAGATTTCCCAACCCACCGGCGTTAAAAAAAACTCCGATTCTCTCAACCTTTTCCTGGTCTTCTTCGCCATCTTTTGCGGCGTTTTCGCCAGGCGAAACGACGGCAGCGGCGACGGCGACAATGAGAACAGTAGGAATGGTGGTGATACTCACATTAACAAGCAACAATGGTTTGATCAGTACCCGGTAAGGAAAATCTACGACGACCATCTTCCACCAATAAACGCGGTGGAGGAAACGACCGTCGTAAGGAGGTTGAAGAGAAACAGTAGCTCATACCCAGATTTAAGACAGGAATCTTTGTGGGAAAATAGCGAAGATCGGTCTCGTTTTTCCGATGATTATGGAATAAATTATTATAATGATGAAGTTCACGAGCTTCGCCGGAGCTGGAGAAGTGATCGTCGGTTCGAAGAATGTGAACCCAAGGTTATTATTTCTCCGGCGAAGTCACCAGCTCCTTCAACACCGCCACCTCCGCCGCCACCTCCGCCTCCTGCAGCTGCATATCGTAAACCAAGGCGAAATTATCAAGCTGTTGGCCGGAACGAGAATGCGAATAATACTCAGAAGTTTCATGTTGAGTACGATGGAAGTGAGTCTCCGGCTCCGCAGCCAGTAACGCCACCGCCGCCTCCTGCAGCTGGATATCGTAAACCAAGGCGAAGTTATCAAGCTGGCCGGAAAGAGAATGTGAATAATGCTCAAAAGTTTCATGTTGAGTACGATGGAAGTGAGTCTCCGGCTCCTCAGCCAGTAACGCCACCTCCGCCGCCTCCTCCTCCGCCTCGACTACCACCGTCGCTGGTTTCTCAACTGGGATATAGTTCAGAACAAAGGTACCTGAAATTGGAACGTAGAAAAAGTAATGCAACGAAAGAAATAAAGATGGTTTTTGCTTCTTTAAGGAAGAGAAAGAAGAAGAAGGCTAAAGACGATTATCGATATGAACCGCCGGCTAATTATTCCACCACCATTCCCCCACCGTCACCACCACCACCTCCACCGCCAATGCCTCCACCACCATCTTCCGTCTTTAAAAAATACAATCTCTTTAAATCAAAAGGCAGCAAAAGCAAAAGAATCCATTCAGTTCCACCTCCACCACCGCCGCCGCCACCACCGTCGTCAGTTTCAAAACCAAAGCAAAGCTCTCAATCCCCACCACCACCTGCACCGCCAACACCACCACCCAGGCCGTCAAGAAGACGAACCACAACCAATGCCAACAACTATAAGCCACCATTACCGACAACAAAACCAAACACCACCTTTTACCATGTTGACGAGAATGTAAACAGCGGAGAACAGTCACCGTTAATCCCCAAACCACCACCTCCACCGCCAGAATTCAATGATGATGAAAAAGTCAGCATGATGGACGGTGATGATGGGGCTATTGTTGGAAGGGTCCCAGTGTTTTGTCCCAGTCCAGATGTTAACGCAAAAGCTGAAACCTTTATTGCCAGACTCAGAGATGGGTGGAAATTAGAGAAAATAAATTCCATGAAAGAGAAGCAAAAGGATAAAAAATTATAAAACAAAATTCAGAGGTTTCCCTTCTTTTTTTTTCTGAATTTGATTTTCCCTAATCAATTGAATATTATTATGATGGGAACCGAGGAAAAAGCTTCATGAGAGTTCAGTGTTTTTTTCTTAATGAACACTTTCATGAAGATCATTGTAAGTTTGAATGTGTGTGTGTGTTTGTTTATATTTGTAACACTAAACCATGTTTTAATTTGGTGTCTGTGTATTGACAATGAGGGCTCTTATTGTGGGTTTTTTTGTTCATCAATTGGAGCCTTTGTGATTTGTTTTTCTTTTCTTTGTAGCAATTAAAAATGGTGTGATTTTGTAATTTGATCCTTTGATGTTATGAATATTACTCGTTTGTATAAAAAATGCTAGGTAAGGCACATTACAGGCGAACCACGGATCCCGAAACATGCATAGTATAAATATATACATACAATATTTTCTTTTATAATCATTTAGTATACTTACGGATATAATAGATACTTGTTTTGAAATTTGGGAAAACTAGCAGCAACAATAGCTGTTAAAGCATACAACTCAGAGAAAAATGTCTGTCTTGGTCCCATTTCATATATTCATTGCTTCAATGTTCAAATAAAACACTATGTGACCAACCTGAAAAAAAGTGCACACTTAACTTTAAACTTTGACATTTTCATAATAATTTCTTTACTTCAAGACATGGGGCATGGACCATATCATGATTGACATTTTGAATTTGATAGAATTTCAATCACCCTAGATAAGCAAGGATAACCCGAAGATGAATTCGAAATTTGAAAAAATTTGAGAAAAAATTAGCAACTACCCCTACCATTGAAAGAGCATGGCAAATATATCTTACCGTGGGATGCCATTTCTTTGTGCTCTTGTTTTAGTAAAACGCAAAGGATTGATACAAAACATTTTCCAGGACCTCAAATCCTGTTTTCTCGAACTTAACCGACATTACAAAATGCCGACAAAAATGACCGCTGCTACTGTCAACAACAGGTCGTTTCATCGAGTAAAAAACCCGAAGGAGAAGTGAAAGGAAGATCATTGTCCTAGAGCTTTATGTTGATCCTTTCAGACCATTTAAATATATCGGAATAAACACGATCTCCACCGATGTCCTCCCCAGTAGCCCCAGCGACAACTCGTAGAACATCCTCAATCAAAGCAAAATTTCCCAATAAATCAACGTGAGAACCACTTTGGGTTCCTCGACCTTCTAAAAGATTAGCCGGAGGTGCATGTTTGTACTCTCGATTGTAAGTACGTATTCCCGAAGGGTTGAACCTGGTTTTACCACGCCAACCTTTTGCACACATGAAACCCGCGCTTATGATAGGAACGGTTTCGTCTCCGTCACCAGAGAAAACACCACCTTTTAGACATGAATCTTCACTGTCACCGTCAACAGAGGTGTCTATTTGAAATGGAATTGAGCAATCACTTGGAGGAGCTACTTTGTAGATATAACCTCTTTCAGTGGGGAGTCCGACTCCATATAACGAGTATATTTCCATGTCCGGAGCATTCGGTAGCCTGCAAATTCATCCAGGATTTGTCAGGGAAACAGCTAGTACTAGAAAAAACCGAGAAGGTGAAAACACTCACTTTGTTTCTAAGGGATTTGACCAATATTTGTACTGGTCATACTTCGGGTCATCCAAATCATCGGCTATCCCGTACGAAAAATGAGAAGCTCCCCGTGCCATCAACTTCGGGGCAACATAATGAAGCAGGTCCAAAATCGATCCAGCAGTGTAAACTTTGTGATCAGCAACCGCTTTGATAGCTCGATTTCCCATTTCATGATATTCTAACCATATATCGCAGTTACTCGAGTTCGTAAGCTTATCACCCTTTGCAACATGCTGTTAATCAATAATTAATCAGATATAAACATGAAGCAATCAAAAACGAAATAGCGCAATAAGTGGATATTACCTTGAAATCAACCCTCTCGATTTTGGAGGAATGTGTTTCGGCCCAATCTTTACTAAATGAAATAAGTCTCCCGTAATTCACACCTTCTGTATCACAGATATTGCCATTTCCACCTGTATTACGAGTGCTATTGTCCGTCCCCTTTTTTGCACTATTGTTAACAGTTTCTGTTTCAGGCGACCAATCTAGACCACCCCAGATGGTTTCTCCACCCTTGGGTATCATCGAAAAAGTAGCATCCCATGTTCGGAACATCCGCATTAAATGCTTAAAAGTTTGAAGACCGAGTACGTCTTTGTCCAACAAACCTGGTGCTTGAGCCCTGTTTAACAATTAACATTTCATCAAGCTCCAAAACCAAACACGATTCACAAAGATATATTTGCATGATTTATAAAACGAAGTACCTGAGAGCTGCTATATCCCGGACTTCGATAGAAAAATGCAGTGCAATAGATTTCGGACTACCTAAAAAGGGTGCACCAATATTCATTATGGCCTTAATGTGCTTCGCACACCAATCTGGACCACCTCCACCACCCCTCGGAGCCGGTGTTTCGACCCATTTCATGAAATGCAGAAAGTACTGAACTCCCATCGAATGTGGAAGGACTACTACTTTTTTCCCACCGTGTGTAGCGACCAAGAGCTCGATATTACTTTTTATTCGGGTCAAAGATTGGTCCCGGATCTGATTTATTCAAATAGACCATAATAAGATAATCCCGGAGAGTTGTAAACATTTAAAGCATATATGTATGTCTGAAAGATTAAGTGCATACCTCGGTGTTCTGAAATGATAACCTCCAATCATAAGCAGCCATAT
The DNA here is from genome assembly GCA_005393395.2 of Gossypium australe. Taxonomy (NCBI): domain Eukaryota; kingdom Viridiplantae; phylum Streptophyta; class Magnoliopsida; order Malvales; family Malvaceae; genus Gossypium; species Gossypium australe. The sequence goes on along the minus strand of CM016621.1, from coordinate 802,914 downwards.
ACAACGATTTTTCCTCGTACCCGATATGAGCCAAATTAGCTATTACGACAGCCCAAACAAAATAACCCGTTGCAAAATAATCAGCTGCCACAAGTCCAGTTACAGGTCTGACTCTTATACCAGGAGGGTCGAATCCCGTATGATTATCAAGCGATATGTGCTCAAGCCAGCATAATGGTCTGCAATGAAATTGAAAGAACAATGGGGGTATAAACACTATTAATGACATTTTCATTTCATAACCAAAACAAACTAAAAGGTAACGCTCGATAGCAAGTTAGCAATCATATGCAAAATATTAGCATGTCGAGACTCGAGTAACGGAACTTGTGCATGGTGGCAAATTAGCAATGATTCCCTCAGGTTTACGTGCATAGAGAAGCCAACACCTTAACCCGTTGGTTATTTGGATCACAAAAGAAGATTTCGAGATTCTAATCCTGTAACAAAATGGGGGCTTTTCAGCATATAGCATGCCGATCTAACAATGCACCTATTAGAAGGATAGACCAAATATTCTATATCTCGGTTCGATGGTTCGATACAATGAAGTACTCTAGCACGAAAACACTAACATCAAAAGCAAAGAATCATATCAATATTTTGATTTAACTCGAAAGAAAACAGGGAACTCGACAAATCGACCAATCCCGAGCTTTTTTACAGTTCAGGAACAACAGAGATCTGCAATGTTATAGCCATGTTTACAGAGTATATATATATATATATATATATAGAAACATATGAGCCAACAGAACATTACTTCAATGTTTGAAATCCAAACTACCATTGACAAGAGAAAGATTTAAGTTACCTTTATAGAACCATTTTTGCAACAGAGTAAGCTTAAAGGAAGCTGCTTTAATAACGTTGAAACATTCATAGTCTTCAAAAGAACAAACTTTAAGACAACCCAGAATTTTTTTAACCAGAGTAAAGATGATACCTTTTGTAAAATTCACCAAAGGAACCACCCCAAAGGCGTTTACCAAGCAATCCTTCAGCACAGTGCCGACCTTCCCAAAGTTCAAGACCACCGGTGACGACGCCGGGAACGAGCACCACCGGGTGGTTCGCCGTCAAACCTTCTTTTCTTAACTTAACACCGGGAGGGTCCGGTAATGGACCAGTTATCGCCATCGTTACGAATTGAGGGATTGAGTCGGGCATTGTGTTGTATAAGAACAAACAAAACCACCATATCGAACATATAAAACCGATGAACCAACAACAATTGTCCCAACACGACCATTTTTTCGAACCATAATTTCGTCTTTGTGGGATCTTGTATTGGTCCTTCTTCTTGTCGTCGTCGTCGGCGCCGTCTTTTTCGATGTTGGGATCGGCGATTCGAGTCTTTGAAGAATCCGTACCGTTCCTCCGCCGCAAAAACGACATCGTTTTGGAAAGGAAATAAGACCTATAAAAACTCAGTGGTTTGTTCATCGTTCACGGCGATCGACGGCGGAGTTATAGAACGAACATGAACGAAACCTGTATTTTTACTCTCTATTGACCACACCTTTTCGTCATGAGACCGCCGGATTGACGGCGGCGAAACTAAACGGAGCAACGACCAACGGCGGAGATGGATGATTTTAACGGTGAGCTGAGTTTTTTTTTTTTTTTGCAAAGTCCCACACTTTGAACTGCCAGATTGGCAAGCCCAAGACTCTACGTTTTAGCTTTTCCTAAGCTTAGAAAAGGCTGGCTTCCCTTTCTTCCGGGTTTTTTCATCGTTGCACTTTTAAAGACCCCGAGGGTCATGACCGTCTAAATTATGCGTTGTAATGAAAATAGTATTTGTCAACGTGACAAGGATCTTTTAGGAAAAATATACTAATAGTCACTCGACTATTAGTAAACTTCTTTTTTAGTCATTCAACTTTGAAAAGTTACAAAATAGTTATCCTATTATTCAATTTTATCTTTTTGGTCACTAACTGACTAACGATGGTAGCTTTTAAAATTGGTATAAGGCCAAATTACACAATGTTTAGAATCAAGACTAAAATCACACATCTCTAAATGTTTAGGATTAATGTTTCTATTATGTCAATTTTAAAAGTTGTCACCATTAGTCATTCGTGAGCAAATAAGACGATTAAATAGTTGGACGACCAAAAAAAATTACTAATAATTGAGTGATTATTACTGTAGTTTACCCTTTATGTTTTTTTTTTAAATCTTCTATTATTATTTTACTGTTAATTTTCGAGGTTTATGAGTATCCTTCTCAATAATATTGTTTCCAATTTTTGAACATGTGTTCTTTCTTAGGTTGAATTATGCTATTAGTCTATGTTGTGGATTTAATTATTATATTATAATTTGGTTGTTTTTTGCCCATGTGTTGTTTTGGATTTTGAAATTTCAATACTAAATGGACGTGGCTGTTAAATTCACTAAATTATGTTTTTTTTTAAATATTATGCAAAAAACATATTTTCAATTGTGTAATGTTATATCAACTTGTTATTTTTTACATTTATATTACTTATAAAAAATAAATAAATTAATTTAGCGTAGTTTTTTGCATCAAAACTAAATTTTTAAAGTTTTAAGTATAGAGACTAAGAATAATTCAAGTAAACCGAATTTATAATTTTATGCATAGTGTAAGGTTGATAGTAGAATTTAATTCAACGTATTTAAGTGCTACTCTTTAGATCAATAATTAAATTTTAAATTTTAAAAAATATAAAAATTGGACTAAATTTGCAAAACTTATCTAATGGGATGATAAATTTAAACTCTTTTAAGTCCTATCCACTAAAATTTTTCAATGCATACTTTGTTATTATTCCCTTTCTTTTTTCCTATCCATGCTTTGAAATTATCGTTTTTGTCTTTATTTTATCTCTTTGTCAAAGATAAAACAGAGGAATTTCTATTCTTCTATTTGAATCCATATATAAATCCACAACACTACATTGGGTTAGATAAAATTTGAGTTTGTATCTAGGTATTAAATCGAAATTTTAATCATTATTCTAAATAAATCTTGATAGAAAATAAAAATATTTTAGTGCAAAATAATTGATAACTGAAACTTAATAAAAACTAAATTTTACGGGTTTATATTGATCTAGTTCATCTGTTTTTGTTTTTATTTTTGAACGGGTGACCAAAATAAAAACTTACTAATAATTGGTTGATCAACGGTTTTGAGAAAAAGTGACTTAAGCAAGTTAATGGAAAAGTGACTTAAATGATCAATTTTGAATAGTTAAATGATTAGATTATAATTTTTCATAATTAAGTGTCCAAATAATAAACTTATCAATAATTGAGTAACCGCGAGATTAATTTATCGAAAATATTAGTAATCGTCCCTTTCGTAAGGAAAATTATCATTTAAATATCCATAATAAAATATATTTAATTGATATTTTAAAAATTTTAACCTTGATAATAAAATTAAAAAAATACCATATCAAATAATAATTTCTATTTTTTTTTCTTGTAAAAACAAAATTCCTCCCATTATCGTTAATTTCCATGTTTTTCTTCGTAATCTTCAATAATTCAAAGCGGAGGTAGGCCCGACCATTATGGAATTTTAGTCAATTTTTTTCCCATTTAAATTATTAATTAACAATTTAAAATTTAATTTAATCATAAAACATATAAATAATTTTTAATAAATTATAAAACTATTTTTATTATTATTTAAATCAAATATAATTATTTTTAATAAGGTTTTCATTCATATAATGAAATATTAAATCAGGTGATACCAAATTTTTATATGGTTTATAAAATTGTAAATTTTATTATTCGTTTTTTTTAATAATAAGTTTTAAAAATACCTTAGCTCATAAAAGGCTTGGCATTTTATTTTAATTGTACTTCAAATAAATATATTACGAAATGTTAGTATAAATGAACTATTAATGAAAATTATGGCCAACTTCGTAGGTTGTTTAAGTTTCTGCCAACACCAATTCAAAAGTACATAATTAAATTAATTGAATTAAATAAGGTAAAATTCAAATAGATTTAATATTTATTGTTTAAAAATATTATTCATTGTTTAATAAGAATAATATTTTTAAAGTTTTTATGGTTCTGTAAATAAAATTTTTTGCTTGAAATTCAACTGCAATGGAAAAAATATATTAAAAAATATTTTTTTATACAATAAATATTAAGTCTGTTACAACTTAGACCTATTCAATTATTTTTAGTAGTATAAAAATTAAATTGATCTATTTAATAATAGAGGGACTGATTTGATAACAAAGACTTCCCAACTTCTTTAACCAATTCATAAGGGTAAGGATGATATCAAAAATAAAAAATATCGAACCGAAATAAAATTATAAAATTTTAAATTAAATACATATTATTTCACTTAATCAATGGAGCCAAAACACTCTCAATTTATGACCTACCAAAAAGAAACTTGATAGGTCCATTTATTAAATGAAAATAATATAATCTACAGGGGCGAAGCCAGGGGGCTGACATGGGCCCTGGCCCCCTATAAAATGTAAAATTGCTATTTAGGCTTTTAGAATTTTTTAAAAATTTTAATTAGTAAAGGTAAAGTTACACTTTGGCCCCCCTAAAATTATAAAAATTCAATTTAATCTTTTACAAGTTATAAAGATATAAACTATAAAAAATTAAAATTTTATCCGGTCCCCCCTAAAAAATTGTTCTGGCTTCGCCCATAATAATATAATATATGTAAAAGAAAAAGGCTTATCTTGATAACATTTATTTTTCTTCTGATCTTTTATGATGATGATGTCATTTTCATAGGTTCACAATTAATAAATTAAATAAAAAACAATTTTTTTCTCGATTTAATTAGTTAGATTTATTTATTTTATTATGAAAACTTATTATAAATATCTCGATAATATCTTATAAAATTTTAAAATCATAATCCGACTTGGCTCATAATCATATTCAATATGTAGATGAGGAAGGTTTTAGCAATATTGATTACTCATTTATTATAGTTGTTTATTTTTTCTATAAATATAAATATAATTTATTTTTGGCCCAATAATTGAACTTGCAAGCCATACCAGCACGTAATTTAATATCTTAGCTAAGAAACACCAAACATACACGTAAATGTTCATAAGACAACAAGAAGTATTGCTGCCTTTATTCATAATATTCATTTCTGTTTAATAACGTACCAAAAAAGAATTATTCAATTAAGTTGTCTGAACGAAATTTATTTTCTAAATTGGGGAATTAAAATTTGCTGGAATTAAATTATTATTTTTTGGAAATATTTTTTATTTATTTAAAGATTTAAAAAAACCTAAATTAAATCTTTTAATTTTGGGAAGAGTTTGATATTTCCGGGTTTCTAAATAAACTATTATCTGATAAAAGTATTATGAAAGCCTCTTATACTAAGAGTTAGATTACATTTTGTCCCATTTACTCAAAATATGGATAAATTAGTTCCTGTATGATAGATCAATGAGTAAAATGATATTTTCTGCTAAAAATTTTAAAAACTGGCATGTCAAATGAGATAACTAGAATGACACGTTATGCTATAAAAAATAATTTTGATAAATTTTTTAGCAGAAGGATGAATTTGATTTTAAATCTAACTTACAAAAATTAATTACCTATTTTTTAAATAAAATACATAGATAAAAATGAATAAATTCAACGAAATGAATCGAAAATAGTCAACTTGAGTTGACTTATTTGATATTTTTTATATCGATGATAAAAGTTCTGAACTTCACAATTAAGAAGTTGACCATTTTTTTAATATATTTTAAAATACATGGAACAATGTGCACAATTTTCATATTTAAAAATATTTTTAATTTTTTAAATCAATAATAATACACTAATAGAATTAAGGTCTAATTTTGCCCCATGTCCTTGTATTCTTCCTATTTTCAAAATTTAACCCCATTTGATTTTAAAATTCAAGAATGTTGTCTCTCTATTTGTATGATTTAAAAATTAAAGTGTAATTGATAAAGTTGTTAACTAACTTATGTTTAATATGAATATATACTATCAAATAAATTTTAATTTTTAAATTAAAATTTTGAATATTAAAATGTCACATATTTAAATTTAGCGAATGCTCCTAAATTGTGTTATCAGTTGTATTTTAAGTTTTATATTAAGCAAGTAGAGAGACAAAATTCGTAGAATTAAAAGCATAGGGACTATTTTTTTAAATCCAAAGAGTGCAAGGGTTGGTGGCAAAATTAAACCTAGAATCAATGAAGTATATATATATTATTTGGTTAAAAGATGCCATAGGTCCATGAACTCTTGGAAAATTTGAAATTTGGTCTTTATACTTTAATTTCTTGAAATTTAGTCTCTTTACTTTTCAATTTTTAAAATTTAAGTCAAATTATGAACTCTTTTTATTAATTTTGTTGGTGTAACATTTTGAAATAATAAAAAAACTAATTTGGCAGCAATATAACTAAAAAATGACATTGTAATTAACTTGAACTTAACAAAATGATTTTAACAATATTAATAGTTGGATCTGAATTTTAAAATTTAAAAAGTAGAATGACTAAATTCCTAAAAATAAAAATGTAAGTACCCAATTTCACATTTTCAAAAAGTAAATAAACGTATGACATAATTTAACCTTTTTTTTGTTTATTTCAGAAGAATTTGTAGACACAATCACGAGTATAAGTATAATATAAATCAGGGGCGAAGCCAGGGGGTGGCATGGGCCCCAGCCCCCCTAAAAGGTAAAATTTTTATTTAGGCCCTTCAAATTTTTAAAAAAATTTAAATTAGTAAAGGTAAATTTGCACTTTGGACCCCCTAAAATTATAAAAAATTAATTTAATCCTTTACAAATTAAAAAAATATAAACTATAAAAAATTAAAATTTTATCCGACCCCCTAAATATTTGTCCTAGATTCGCCTCTGATATAAATCACAAATAATACATATTCCATCGATTAGAATTAAAATAAAAACCAACTGAATATAAAAGTGTAATGAACCGAAGATCGAAAATCACGATTAATAAATGCGCACGTGGCATGGTATTATAATTTTCATTCCCCTTGAACAATATTCTAAAATCACGATTAATAAATGCGCACGTGGCATAGTATTATTTGATTTATTTGCATATGACAAAATACAAGTCCATCTTGAAAGTGTCAATGACATACAAATAGGCTTAATTTACTATTTAGTCCTCTATTTTCTCACATTTGTATTTTTTGGTACTTCAAATATTAATTTCCTCTATTTTTGGTTTACTTTGTAATGTTCACTAGAAAAAATCTTTTGGGCCACTTTGGTCAATGAAAAAATGCCACGGGCATTGACATACCGCATGATGTGGCATTGACATACCGCATGATGTCGTTAGAATATATCGCATGTTATTTTTTTATTTTTTTAATGTTATATATATTCTATTTATTAAAAATAAAAAATCATATATAATGTATAAAAAGGTTTAAAATATTTTTTATAAAATTCTAAAATATGTAATTATAAAGTTTAATAATTCAAAATAATATATAAAAATAAAAAAAGGTTTAAATTTCTATTAGTTGCAAAAATACATTGAAATTTAAATACCTTTTTAGAAATTTATATAAATAATATTTTTACTTTTTTAATAATATCATTAATTTAAACAAATTTTCTTTTAAATTATTGTAATTTTTGAATTTTTATATATTTATTTCCATTTTATATTTTTTAATGTGTATATATATGTTTAATAAAATAATTTTTTTATTACATAAAATCGACATGTGACATTTTGTGACGGACTATTAATTTCTTTTAACGTCGGTAAAAAATGAACTCAAAAATATAATAAAAACATACTTTAAGTATCAAAATGGAGCAATAAATAAATAAATACCAATATGAAAAAATAGATATAGTTGAACAGCCAAATCTTGACTTACATACAAATAGAATATAAATTAATGCTTAAAATAATAGAGCAAAGTGGACCGTCCATTTAAAATATTATTTTATTTAAAGATATTTACTATTTTTTGTCATTAATAATTGGTATTTATTTTTTCAATATTTCGTAAATATCGATATGTGGAGTGTCTGTTATTAATGCATGTTCACATTGTAGGGACATTTTTTTTAATTATTATTTAATACTGTTTTAGATTTTATTAACAAAAAAAAAAAGGCATTGTCGTAAGTATTTTATATTTGATTATTTAAACCAAGAGTTTACAAATATTAATATTAGTTCATGATGTAATAACAAAATAGTGTAATAGAATAATGCTGTTTTATTTCTTTTTCAATATTATTATTTAAGATTGGTCGAGCTAGTTCGATAAAAAAGAATAAATTTTTCGTAAAAGTATTTAAAAATTTGGTTTAATCGATATGTAATGTTTATGGTTCAACCAGTACAATGTTCTTCTATGGAACGGTCCAAAAATATTATATATTTTTTTAAAATTTTATATTTGTCTTGGGATGTATTGATAGACTATCACATGGTGTTACTGAATTGGTTAGCAGTCCCACATTAATACAAATTAACAATGTTAGCGTGAAGATACTAACTTAATTGACGGAATATAAATTTAGGGACCAACTAGATACAAATAAACAAATTTAGTTGCAAAATATAAATTAACCCATTGTATAACATAAACACAACTATTTGGTGCAATTATTTATAGATTGGTTAATTATTGCTGCCAAAAGTACCCAATGAAACCTAGTTGGATAAAATAATTGTAGGGAAAAGTGGAAGGTGCATTTAATCTATTATTTTATTTTTAGGTTCTTGACTGATTTTCTAATTAAAATAAAAAAATAAAAAACAAAAAAATTCTCTAGAATATTCTTGTTAGTGTTTTTTTGTTAATAAATGTTCACGTGGTGCTTGACGGTGTAACTTTTTTTTAATTTGTTTATCTAATCTTCATGGGGATTTGATTATATTTAAATTAGGAGTTTTAATATTTTAACAATATATTATGTTAGGATCAAATTAATTATTTTTAATTAATGTTAACGGTTAATATTTCTGATGTGACTGTTAACGATGGAAAAACGTGCCGTGTCAATAAAAAAAAAAAAAAAACCCTCTATACTAATCTTACATATTTAATAAATTATTTTAACTTAATAAAAAATATGGGATATTTTTTAAATACCCTTTATTTCTCACATATTTTAATGTTAATACAAAATAAAAATTTTAATTAACTTATAAATTAAGACAAAAATGAAAAGAGATGCTGGAGACAAAAGTTGGTTCTTTGGTCATTTCCGCCACCTAAAAGAAAGAGAAAAAGTCATATATGTCAAAGCACGTGATTTAATATTTAATTATTGTATTAAAAGTGCATAACCTTTTTGAAATCAAAGCTTTAATAAAATCATTGTTTTTATTGGGTGTATTTATTTATATAATACAATTTCAAACTCACACATTCATAAATATATTTGTAAACCGAATCTTGATATCTAGTATAAAGAAACTTCGTTTCGATTCTATTTGATCCGTGAGAAATATGTTGGTTAATAAAAAATTACTTATATTTTTATAGTAAATTCTAATCATATCTACTGTTTTTTGACATAATACTTAAAACTATCCATAATCTCTCTTCAACCCATAAATAGGAGGATAATGCACTTCAGTACACTCGAACTTATGTCATCCTACATTAATAACAATACCAATGTCGATTGAGTTCATGATTTATACATATTTATAATATGTGTTTGATATTGATTTTTTTTTTTGAATAAAACAAATACTAGATGGCTCAATTATGAAATGGGCTCACCAGTTAATAAGCCCAAAATTAAACAAATAGGGCTACAAGCTAATTAGCCCAAAATCAGTACATATTTATTTAACGATTTATTATCGATGTGTCAATCGTACAAGATGATCAATCGGATTAATTATAAATTTTGAAAATAATAAATAACTTTTTCTAATATTATAGAGTTCTCTGTACTAATAGTCGTATTACATTTTGTATTCTCTACTAAAAAAAAGATAAATTTGTCTCTGTATGTTAGTTCAAAGAGTAAATTAGTTCTTATGTTACAAATTCCATCCGTTTTTACTATTAAAATATGATCATTGAATGTCAGCATGAGGTACACGTGATACATCACATGTAACTGACTTGTTATTTCATTAGTCACACCAGTTTAACAGTATAAATTAATGAATTTTTTAACAGAAAATACTAATTTGCTATTTGATCTAATGTACAGAGGTTAATATTCTATTTTTTGAATAAATAAATAAAAGACAATCTGACACTTAATACAAAAGTGTCGATGATATTTTTATTTTATTTGATAGTTTGGCATATTATCAAAACCAAACAAATTTTAAACTACCCAAAATTAAAATGGCTTGATAGGAAAAAAATAAAAATAAAATTGTTTGAACAAAAAACAGAATTCACATTAAAATACTAATTATACAAATTCTTACAATAATATATAATTACATGTAATAATCAAATATATAATCAAAAGCTCATAGTCTTTTATCTGAGATTCGATTACTATGTCAGTTCATGATTGTGTTCCAAATTTGAGAAGATTTAGTAATCATGGAAGAGTTTAGATGAAATAAATATATGCACACATATTTTTGGGAAGAGAAATAAAGGGTATTGAATGGAAAGTCAATTTAGTCTAGATGAATTCAAGTTTTTGAGTTTTGGTGTTCTAGATTTGGGTAAAATTTAAGTACAAGTTGTTTCGAATTTTAAGTTTATATTATTTAGGTAAGAGAATCACGTTTTCTAAATAGGGTCATTATAAGTTATGATGAGTGATCACTTTAAATTCGGGTCATTTTGAGTTATTTATTTGAATTATTTAATATTTGAATCATTTCGAGTTCGTTCATTTCAGGTTTGAGCAATTTTCTAGTTCAGATTGTTTTGAATTTGGGTCATTTTGGGTTTATGTCAATAGGGTTCAAGGATCGAGTTTTCTAACTGAGATCACTACCGGTTCTGATAAGTAATCATTTCAAGTTCAAGTCATCTCAAATTACTTATTTGAATTATTCAAATTTTGAATAATTTCGGAATCATTCATTTCAAGTTGCTCTCAAGTTGTTCCAAATTTGAGTAATTTTAAATTAATATCATTTTGAGTTTATCATTTGGGTTTGAAGCTTGAATTTATTACGAGTAAGTCAATATAGGTTTGAATTAATAATTGCTTTAAATTAAGGTCGTCTTAAATTACTAATTTAAATTATTTAAAATCTAAATCCAAATCTATGAATCGATACAATAAATGTCAACAACAAAAAAAAAGCCCATGGTAGCTTTAAAAAAATTAGAAATGAACATAACACATTTTACATTTGCCACCATTGTCGAAAAAAATTACCAACCAAACAAAATTGGGTTTTCTTTTTTTTTTTCAACAAAAGATCAAGCAACCCGGTTTCTTTTATGACAACCTTTGCCATTTGATTTCAAAGCTCCACCACACGAAGAAGAACCATGATCATCATCATCATCCCCATTAGACGATACATCAATGGATGATTTGATGAATGAAATTGAAAGATCAGTGTAAAGATCAACCACTCTTTTAATGTTGTTGTTGAGCTCCCTAATTAGCCCAACATTCCTGGTCAAGTTAGGAGGGACCTTGGACTCATGGTTCATGTTTATCTCATTGATGAGCAGCCTGTTCTGGTCCAATATGGTCTGGACCTGAACCAAACCCTTTTGTAATGTTTGCACCACTTTGGGGTCCATTTGATCACTACCATTGCCAAGCCTTGAGAATGTCTCACCCTCCATTGTGTGTGAAATTGATGAACTAGAGAGCTTTCTATCTCAAAATTAGACCTGAATGAACCACAAGAATCACATGAGTGAAAAGCTTAAGAACCAAAATTAAATTATATATTTTTTATACAATTATTAATTTAACGATTTAATTTAATCATATTTATTAACATATGTAAAATTTTTATATAAAATAAATAATTAAAAATGTTTAACTTACGACAAATTTGTCGTGCATGATTTATATATATCACCATTAAATTTTAATTGACAAAAAAATTATATAAGGAAATATATAATATATATTTATATGAAATTGATATAAAATTTATAAAACGATAAAATTAAGTTTAAATTTTATCACATTTTTTAGATTTTATATAAAAAACACACGAAGTTATTTAATGTCATTGTTGCTATAATTATAAATTATTTATGAAGGGATATGAAAAAAAGCAGATCCCATTTCCATAAAAAGGAACCTTTTCTTTAATGTACTCATAAAATACCCACCTAATAGCACTGAGCTTCAAACAAGAATCTAAAAAATAAAATTTAGAAATTTAAATGGAAAACATACAAACAATAAAAATGTGCAAAGCTTTTTATGAAATTAAATCAAATTAAACATGCAAAAGCTTCAAATTCATGGGAAAATGAACATCAATGGAAAATAAAATAAAAATAAAAAAGAGGAGCCTGAATTGGGAATTAAAATAAAATCCAAAAGGGGGGGGGGGTTAGGTCAAATTTAAAAAAAAAAAAAGATGAACAAAGACTGTGTTTAAACAAGAACAAGAAGCTGAAAACATTGATTTTAACAAAGAAAAGAAAGCGAGATTCTTAATCTTTGCAAAATATATATATAAACGAAAATAATTATAAATATTAATAATAAATCTATTTATATACGAACCTTGAAAAATCTGGAGCATTATATTTCTGAGGAAGGAGACACGAGATTGAAAGAAGGAAGACGAGGGATTGATTCCAGAGGAACAGGACCGCCGATTAAATCGTATCTCAAAAAAAAAAAAAAAATCTAAATTATGAGAAGCGAGAGAATATTGTAGATTTGATTGTCATGGTGTGTGTATACTGTATATATCCCTGATTTTGTTTTTAAATTATTTTAAATTTTCATTATTTAGTGCGGGAAATGTGATTGCTTTTTGGTTAAATTGTTTTATTAGTCCCTTTAATTTGCAGAAGCTCTAGATTTAGTCTAAATTTTTATTTGATCAATTTCAATCCATCTAATTTCCAAATTAGTCCAATTTAGTCCCTGTACTTTCTGAATTTTGTAATTTTGCTTTGACTCAAATAATACTGTTAAATTTGTTTCATTAACTTCAATTACTAATCTTGTACGTTATAAATTTAATTTATATCATCCAATCATATCATTTTAAATGTACATTTTTCTTTGCGGTGGAAAAGTACTTTCAAGTCAAAAAGGTAATTTTCCACCATAAAAGTAATGAAGAACACTTGGCTTTTGGAGTTAAAAGTACAGTAAAAAAGTACTTTTTCACCCAAACGTAAAAATTGAGATTTAGGTGCTTTTGATTTTTGGGTTTGAAAGTGAAAATTATCAATATACCTATTCATATTAACTATTTAAAATAAATATTTTGAAACTAATTATTATATAAAGGGTAAACTATACTCATGGTCACTTTAAAATAGAGTCTGTCTTATTTTAGTCACTCTAAATAAAATAATTGTGTAAATTAGTCACCGCCATTAAAATTTTTAATTTTTTTAACATATTACTAACGCAACACATTACCTATTAAATTACTAACACTATACAAAATTATAAAAAAAATATTTAACCCAATTCAATAATTTTATTTGCCCATATCATTTGTATTGGTTGCTTATGGGCCCATGAGCTTAGATGGTTATTTTGTGTATTGAGATGAGCCAGAATAAATTTAAAACATTTTGGGAGTAAAGTTAGAAATTTTGTGTTTAAAATAATTTAAATTGAATAATTAATTTTTGCAGGGGTTTAAAATGAAATAAAGTTTCATTAAGTTAATGCTCCGTTTGTTTACGTGTAAAAGGTTTTACAAAAAAAGTTTTCTACATTTTCATGTGTTTGTTTCACATAAAATAGTTTAGTCAACGGAAAACGATTTACAGGTCAAGGTAAAATAAGTCATTTTTCCTGTAAAATGACTTACCCATTTGAAAAGCGTAAGTCATTTTCCGGAAAAGAGCTCATGTATAAATAATTTTATTTTTTATAAAATTAACTTAAATCAAGCTTAATATTATTATATTGATAATAAATTTTATTTTATTTTTAAAAATATTTAAAATATTATATTTTCAGTCTTATTAAACATACTTATTTAATTATTTATAATTAGTCTTATAATAAATTATTAATATAATAAATATAATTTATTATTTTATTAAATTATTTAATATTTCAATTTTATTTTAATAATAAATTTAAAACAATTAAATAATATTATTCACATATTATTGAAAATATTCATATTAATATTTATTATAATTATAAATATATTAATAATAAATATTTTGTAGTATAAAGGTTAAATATAAGGAAAATAAAAAAAAAAGAGAAATATATAATTAAATCCAAATGTTAAATTCGGGTCACTTCGACTTGAGATTTTAATTTATTATAATCTATGAAATTGGATCTAAAATTTTCAAGTTGGTGTCAAATTTATTGAATTGACTTATTCAATTACGTCCTTAATAACGTACCCAAAATCCAAGCCAGAAGACTTGATTTTAAGTACACCCAGACCAGACCAAAGACAAGACCGAGTAATCAAAAAGAAGAAGACATATTTATATTCAAGTCCAACAACAGCACTTTAAAAACGTTAAATTAAGTCAATTTCCTATTTATTAAAATGGTTTAATTCAACGTTGAACCATTCAAAAATAGCAATTTTTTTTTTAAAAAAAGACAATATAGCACATAATTAAATTAAAAATGTTTATTTTGAGTCCATTAAAATGTGAAATTCAACAAATATGTTAATTTTTTGGGGTGTTTTAAGGTTATATGGAATAGCTCTGGTACTTGCTGTGAAACTACAAAAATTTGGTCCAACTCTAAGTAGCCCCCCCAACCCCCCAAAAAAAAGGAAAATAAATAATAACAATAAAGAAAAGGTCTAATTATGAATTGTACCCTCTACTTTACAAAAAATTAAAATTTAGTCCATTTATTTTAATTTGTTATATTTTAATCTTCATTGAAAGCTGAAAAATTAGTCTAATCGAGTAACAATTTTTTTTTTTTGAAAATGAGTAGCACTGTTAAAGTTTGATATTATATCTATGATTTGAAATTCAACAGTTCAACAATTATATGCAGAAAAATAGGAAAAAGAAAATAGCAATTTTGCAAATTATATATGACAAATTAGCAAAAGCTAGCAATTTAAATTCATGTGTTTAGCAATAATAGGTTAATTTCTCTAAAGTATAAGATCAAAAAAAAAAATTAAAGCGAAAGGACTTGTAACAAAAAAAAAGAGTTAAAAGATTAACTTCTTGATTTTAGTAAAGTACAAGGACTAAATTCATAATTTGACCTAAACATTTTATCATACAGGCCGTCTAAATCTTCGTTTACAGTCTTCAATGTGCGGAAGCTTACAAGACTCATTCCACTATATATATATATATAGAGAGAGAGAGAGAGAGAGTAAACAAGAAAGGAAGGAAACATGCCTAGGGACAAAGAGATTGATAAGCCAATGAAACCGCTTCGAAGAAGACGAAAGAAAGGTGATGGTGGTGGTGCCAGTGGCGGCGGCGACCGCGGTGGCAATAAGGGAGTTGCATTTTGTTTATTTATTTTAATTGTGATTTTGTTTGCTATAATTTTGTTCTTCTTTATTCATCTTTTGATGAGTTTTGAAATAATTTAGAGACATTTACGATGGATTTACCACCTAGGATTGGAAGTATAATTATTTATGGGCTGTTTGTACCATACCATCCTAGTATTTTTCTTCATCATATTTGTAATTTATTTGAAATAGGATTAGTTGTGTTAGATGTTTTCAAATTATGATCGAAACTTTATTATTAATGAGTTTATGTTTTGATTATTTGTAACACCCCAAACCCGACCCACGAGCCTTGACCGGATCTGGTATGTCACTGCGGAAAACGTTTGAAAAATATTTTGACTTAAAGTAAAAACATAAAAAAAAATTTTTGCTTGTTTGTAAAATCTTGGTATTTTAAAATTCCAAATAAAACTAAGTTATTACAAAATATCCGGGTTGAAACTTTAATACATATTTTTAAAATTTAAGTTGCTAAAAATAAACATTTCCAGATGATAATATAATTGACAATCCAACTTAAAACATAATAATAATCCGTAAATACTTTAAAAGGCCATTATTACAATAAATAACCTTTCATAAATAAAATGTGTAAAACAAATAAATTTATCATATGCATGGGCCACCTCGTATCCACTCCAACCCGGTCCAAGCACTATGCGTCACCTGCGATGTTGGTAAAAATTGGGTGAGTCATACAGACTCAGTGTGTAATTAGACCACTGAATTCCATCCACATGTCAAACCATATAATAACCCATATAACAGATATTAAGATAATTTAATCACATGCTTTCACTTATTGGGCTTGGCCCACAACCACATCACATTCTTATAATGGTGTAATCAACCACATGTTTCCACATACTGGGCTTGGCCCATTTCCACATTAATTCACATAGCAGACAGATTTATGCAAAATGCACCCAACCCAGCCTAGGGTCCATCTTTTACACCTACCTTGGCAGACCCCCTGCCCAAGGCCGTGGCTAATCCACCGATCACATAGTGATCCACATATCTTACCTTGGCAGACTTGCTGCTCAAGGCCGTGGCTAGGCCACCGATCACATAAGTGATCCCACATATCAATCAATCTACGGTGATGCACACAGCTATCAACCGCCGAGATGTGGCACCTAGCCAACACCTCCCTTGATGAAGCACATAGCTAACATCAAGCGCTAATGTAGCACAAGGCTAACATTAGACCACGTACATAATGTACACCCTTTCTTCTTTCACATTCAGATCCCATCCCATGCAACATATGATAATGTCATAACATAATAAAATGATGCATGCACATGCTATTCGGCATACAAACATATTCTCATTGGCATATTCACATTCTTAATATTTAACACTGACCTGATTTTCGATATACCCCTTAAGGGTATCCATTCATAATTGTCACTGCACACATTAGCATTTACACCACACATACAATATAACATAAACCCGGAAAACAGTGGGTTAATCACACACCTTACTATTTAGCGAAATCCTTAGCTACTTGAATTTAACACGATCCCGGAACTTCCTTATGCCTGTCGATTTACCCTTAAAAACCAAAATACACAATCGGTCACCACTTATACCAAATATGGCCTATGTAGCAAATATAACATTTGGCCCATATAGCAATTATAACATTTTGGCCCATAAAGGGTATTTTCGTAGTTTGGCCCATAGGGACATTTCGTAATTCGGCCCATTAAGGCATTTTCGTAATTCAGTAATCGTACCCACTAAGGGTAATTCGATAATTTACTCTCTAAGGGTAATTCGGTAATTTACCCTACAAGGGTAATTCGGTAATTTCATATTTAACGGTGTTTTCGAAGATTCACTATCGCCTTGAGTGATACAGAACTCTATTTGGGTCTTTACGGAACTATTGGGTCAAAAATCCATTTTAAGCCCAAACGGGGTAATTTCGCAACTAAAACTTAACTAGTAATTTGGGGCATACAAATTTAAACTGTCCATTTGCGTCATACTGACTAAATTGCATATAACTCGAGTTAGAAAACTTGAAATCTAGATCCGTAAAATTTCCTTGAAACTAGACTCATGTATCTTCTTATTGAAATTTTTCCAGAATTTTTGGCCTAGCCATTTAGTACAGTTTATTCCTTAAAGTTTCCCTTGTTTCACTGTCCAGTGATTCTGACCTCTCTTGACTTAATTTCAAATATCTCACTGTAAGGTTTTCATATACTGTTCCAACTTATTTCTCTTGAAAATAGACTCACTAAGGAATCCATACATGTAAATTATAACCCATAATTCATTTTGTACAATTTTATATGATTTTTCCAAAACAGATCAGTGAACCCCGAAGTTAATCAGAACCAGTCTCACTAAAATCAAGATATCTCAGAATGTAAAATTCCTTTTCCTTCTCCGTTTCTTCCATATTAAAATAGACACAGTAAGCTTTAATTTGATATCTTATTCACTTTCTAATTCCTTTTCTAATATTTTTAGTGATTTTTCAAATACACGTCACTGCTTCTAACCGAAACTGTTTTATTACAAAACATGATTATCACTACAATCAAACGCACGTCCGACTGATCACGGATACCGGTTATCAATTTTCTTCGATATTTCTACCGAATCACAGAATATTTCATGTAAACTTTCAGAGAGATATGAGATTTTCTGACCATTTCAAACATATATTCGGAAGAGTATGAGATTACACACCTTATTCGGAATCCGTAACGCGATGCTCTCCATGGCACCAAAAATCCGAGTCACTTATAACGAGGGATAGGTTTTCGATTTAACCTTTGATAAAGTACTTCGAGACCTTGTAACCAGCATAAACTCTCTCATGGCAAGTCCCTAGACTCTCAACCATATTACAAATTAGTCCCCTCATTAGCTAGCTTAAGCTTTGGGGGCTCCAAAAATACAAAAATTATCAACTAAAGTCATCAAAATCACTTGCTAAAGGATTTGTTTGCTGAAATTTTTGAGCTCTCCAACCCTTGTTTGCTACCAATTCTAGGTGGTGATGAAGAGAAGAAAAGATGATACTTCTCTTTTCTTTATTTTCATAACCCTTTTTTTTATCTCTTCTTTCTTTCTTTTTTTATCTCTTTTTTTCTCATCCACCTACTCCACTCCTCAAATTCTTTTATTTCTTTTTCATCCACCTACTCCACTCTCCAAATTCTTTTATTTCTTTTATTTCCTTTTTTTTTCTTTTTCATTATTTTCCTCCTTACCATACTTTTCCACAATTTAATAAGTCCATCTTACCATAATTTAAAAATCCAATTTTGCCATATTTACAAGCTTGGCCGAAATTTATGGAAATAGTACAAAAATAATAGTCAAAATTTGCACACAATGGGATTTGAACCTCTTCCCTCAAGGTACTTCACTTGATGCCATAACCTCCTTGCCATATGCTCATTTATGCTAGCAATTTACTATTTTATTTCCATAAGCCTTGATGCCACTTACTATCTCTCCTTATTAGGCTTAAACACAAAATTTTACTAAGGCCCAACTTGAACTCGAAACTTCATAGAATCCGGTAACTTTCTAAAATCATCTTCTTAATAAGTCCAACTTGAAATAATGTCATTCTCTTGTTCTCAAAAATTTTAAACACTCCTATGCCCAAGGCCCATTGGGCCCATTCCTACTAGGCCCAATTTCGGGATGTTACATTATTCAATTTTAAAAAGTTATAAAATGATCATTGAACTATTCGAAAGTTTCTATTTAAATCATTGGGCTGTTAAAGTTGTTGTATGGACTTTTTTGTTCTTACTACCTGTACAATCGAAATCTTTCATTCCCCTTCTATTTTACGAATAATTTTTTTCATTAAATAACTTTAAATGTCACGAATTCGTGAACAAAAAATCCAAACAACTTTCTTCTCCGACATCTAACACTGACCGTCAGATCGACTTGGATCTAAGGTATATTATTCTATTCATCGATGGGTACTGGTCCACCATATTGATTGTCGAATAATTGCTTAGAGCTCACTAGTCGAACTTTCAAAAAAAAAAGCATAATAGGCAAGTGACTTAAATAAAAAATTCAAATAATTCAATAATCATTTTGTAATTTTTTGAAGTTGAGTGATCAAACTATAAACTTACTAATAAATTAACGACTTCAAGTGTAATTTAATATTTCAATACTTTCATGTTGGTCTCCTAAATTGATAACAACTTTTATTTCTTTTTTCATGCTTTATCGACAAATCTCTATAAAATTAGGATTGTGACTTTTCTTATGATTGAATAGGATTTTTGTGCAATATTTAGTTTTTTTTTCTTTATGGAATGATATTGGAATTATTGGTTTTGTATAAAATTTCTAACATCGTGAGTGGGTAATAATTTTTAGAGGATGGTTAATACAAATCGAAGTAATTAAAATTGATTAATACAAATCATTTAGCATTTTTACTTAGAAATTGTTATTACTGGCGTGGTTATTGTAAATCTTGTGTTTAAAAATTTAATATATTGCATTATTATGACACCAAAAAGCACTTAAATGATATTTATTTTTATAAAAGAAAAATACTAGCAGTATGTTGGCTTCATGAAAACTTTTATGTCTTTAAAGGCTTAGATATATTTGGTTTAAATATTTAACGGGAATGTAAATATATTTTTAAAAAAAGTCTATTAGTGAAGTAGAGGAAGAACACCAAGAAAAATATATTATGTATTAGTTTACATGACTTTTATAAATGTTTTAATTTTAAAAAAATTGACCCCACAATCCAAATTTTCTAACTACACCATTGCACGAGTATGCATGTGAAAATAATAAATTTAGAACACAAATGTGTGTTTAAAAAAAAAACTACAATAAACAATGAAATGTATGGAGATAAACAATACTAAATGTATTACAATTATTTATTACAGTTTTGCCATCAAATGTGAGTTAGTTTTGAGTTGACTTATAACACCAACTCTATTAACTACATTATTAATATATACAATTGACGGATATAATAAATTATGCATAAAAATGTATAAAATATATCAAGATAAAATTTTGGTTGAGTAATAAATATAGGGCTAGTTTGGCAATGCTTTTGAAAATTGTTTTTGAAAAGTATTGTGGAAAAGTGCTTTTGAAAAGTTTAGTTTAAAATTTAAGTGTTTAGCATTGCTATCAAAAAGTACTTTTGAGAAATAAAATGTCCATTTTAGACATGTTATTATTAAGTAACAAATATGCATTTAAATAAAATTTAAATTAGTTAATATTATTATATTTTAGTAAGAATATAAAAAATTACTATAACTTGTTAATATTTTAATATATAAAATACAAATTTAAAATATTTTTAACTAATAAATATTAATTACCTATAAAATTTAATTAGAATATCTAAACTACATTTTAAATATTTAAATATAACCATTAAATATTTGTAATTAATATTTAAAAAATATTTTTTTATTTTTAATTAATGATTTTAACATATTTGTAATTAAGCACTAAGAAAAAAAAGGGGAAAAAAACTATGTTATTGGAGGGGTAAAAAAGTAATTAAGCACTAATAGTACTTTTGGGAGAGGAAAAGCTAAAAATTTTAGCTTCTCCTTTTCAGAAGTGTTTTTCAAAAGCATTTCTGAAAAGCCAAAAATTCCAGCCAAAAGTAACTTGTTCTGCACAACTTTTCTTCTAAAAATACTTTTGGAGCCAGAAGTATTTTTTTTAAACATAAAAGAACAGGCCCTTAAGGTTTTATGAAGCAAATTGACATGGTTCATATATCATGATATGCATATTTTTTATCAGTTTTTATTAAAATGAAAAGGCTAAAATACTTTTGAATAATATAACTTATTTTAATTACAAAAGGATATTTCCATAATTTTCCTAATTGAGTTGATGCTCAATTGACTCGTAACACAATTTAGTCAGAAGTTTAAATAATAGTATAAATAATAATTGTCTTAATGACCACTCCTTTACCAAGTTTCAACAGCAAAGGAATCGTCCAACCATGGATACGCTTGCTCCATCTATCAAAAATTTTAATAAATGTTATAAAATATGGATTTTTAATACTTTTCTCGATTTAATTAATGTTAGAATTGACTTGCTCAATTAAATATTTAAATAATTTATTTTTAAACAATAAGACTTATAAACAATTCTTTCAATTAGAAATTTCTAAAAGCCTCTATACTTTTCATACACGTAAAATTTAGACACTTTATGTTTATTTTCAATAATTTAGCTATTTTATTTTTTATATTTTAAAATTTAAGTTTAATTATTAATGTTGTTTTGTTTTTTTGTTAAATTCAATGATGTTATAGTAAACTTAATTTTAATATAAAAATTAATGATTTTAATAAATTAACTTGTATTTTTAAATTCAAAAAATATAAAAACTAAATTTCTTAAAATAAAAATAAAATCAACCCAAAGCGTATTTTACAGCCCAAATAGTGGGTAATACAACCCGGACCCGGACCCGATACCTACTTTATAGCAAATAGCAATTTCATATCTCTCGTTGCTTCTGTGCATATACCTCACTGCCCCTAAAATTTAATCGAGGAGATCTCGTTGTTCTTTACGCTCCGTTTTGCAGCCATGGCTACTCTAGATTCCGATGTGCCGATGGTGCCCGCCGGTGAAGCTTCCGGTAGCTCCGCCGCGTCTTCCTCTACTAAGAAGCCCAAGCGCTTCGAGATCAAGAAGTGGAGTGCCGTTGCCCTCTGGGCCTGGGGTACTAATCCCGAACCCTAACCTAACTTACTTTCTCCATTCAATTTTATGTCGAAATCAGTGTTTTTATTGACGTTGATTTGGTTGATGGGATGCAGATATTGTCGTGGATAATTGTGCAATTTGCAGGAATCACATTATGGATCTCTGTGTGTATTTCTATCTCGATTTTATTCAAGTTTTTGTTAATTTGATTTAGGGGTTTTTTTAGGGTTACTGTTTCTGATTGTTTTCTTCTATTTCGTTGTTTAGGTATCGAGTGCCAAGCTAACCAAGCCAGCGCCACCAGTGAGGAATGCACTGTTGCTTGGGGTATGTTCGATTTTGGAATTGTTGAAAACCATGTTTGGGTTACTAAAGAAGTACTATTAAAGGATATAGTAGATGTTGTTTTGGATTGTGTAAGCATTGGTTACTTTGGGGAATAGTGTTAAGTTGTTAGGTTTCGATGTTTTTTATACCAAACACAAGGAAATCAATCAAGCACTATTAAGACATACAATAGACGTCTTTCCTTTTGTGTAACCCTTATTGACTTTGGGAGGTAGTGCTATGTTGTTTGGTTTCACTTTACTGTACCAAACACGAGGTTTGGGATTCGTTGTCTATTTGGTAAAGTGGAGGCTATTCGGGTGTAAAAGAGAATAAGTTAGAATCTTTTGTACAAATTATGGTGAACCTATAATTATAGCGGTAAATATGCTAATGTTGAATCAATTAAGCACTATTAAAACATGTAGTAGACGAGTTTTCAATTGTGTAAGCCATGTTTACTTTCGGAAGTAGTGGTAAGTTGTTTGGTTTCGCTGTACATTATACCAAACAGAAGGTTTGAGATTTGTTGCCAATTTCGTTAAATGGGAGTTTTGTCGGGTTGTAAAAGAGAACAAATTAGAAACTTTTGAAGAAATGATGATGACACTTTTTGTATTTTATTAAGAACATACCCTGTTATTATAGCTTTTAGTATGATAATCATGATAATTTTTTTATTTGTGATATCGATAATGGTGATGAATCAATTATGTAAATGAGGGCTATTAAATCTTTATGTCTAATGCTTTGCTTTTGTTATAATTAACACCTAGTATCATTCAGATACGTTATTTAGTAGATATAATTGAGCAAGTTGACTCGTTAGGTGGTTTGCTTAATTGCATTTGCTGATTGTGCACGTTTAGTGCAATTTTAGATTTTTTTCACCTAAAAGCTTTTTGATTTGGCCGAAATTGAATTTGTTGCCCTTCCTTTGGTGGGTTTATATAGTTAGCCAAAATGGTTAATCTCAATGTAAATAAAATTCCACGATTAGAGTAAGTAAAGTGTCGAAGAAATTAGTAGGCTCATCTTTACCTACAAACATGTATATATCGGAAGAAAAATGCCTTGAGCTCATCTATTATATGTTTTTACTATAATCTATGAGTTGTATGTATCATCTCACTTTAGCTCCAACATTCTTGATCATTGTGTAATTGTTTTTTCTCTTCTTTGTGTATGTAGGGGTCTGCAACCATGCATTTCACTTCCATTGTATCAGCCGATGGCTCAAGACTCGTCAAGTTTGCCCATTGGGTATGCTTTTTTCCTCCCGATGTATACATCGGTCGGATATTTTTCCCCATAATCAGCATTAACACCTAAGTTGGTCTTCGCTTTTGCAGATAACAGTGAGTGGGAGTTCCAAAAGTATGGGCACTAGAGAGCTTTCAGGCCGATACTGGTTGAACCCTCTTACCTTTCAGGTATGGTGAGAGAAGAATGCATATATTTCATTAGCTTTTATGCTGATTCAAACAGTAGTTGCTTTAATATTTCAGAGTAGAATTTGGTCATAATTTTATATGCACTGAGTGTAATATGCTATATTTTATGAGAAGTATCCTTTATTATTGTGCCGAAACCTTCCTTGTTCTATCTCTGGATTTTGGTACTGATGAATGTCTTTTTTTTTTCATGTGAATCAAATGGATCCTTTTAAAGCTTTCTTAAATTCAAAATCAGAATTAGGTTAATGTCTCTAAAGATAGGATAATATTATTTAACAAAATTAAGGGAAATTTTTGACTTTATAATAGAAAGTTAATATTTCAAAAAAATAAAAAGATTGATACTAATCAAAGTATAAAAAAAAAGAATTAAATCAGTAAAAAATGCGTTGTATAAAACTTTCTATAATGTCTATGGGAATATTAGAATTGAAGGTGTTTATGAATTGAATTAGACCTATACCATTAATGGTATAATATTATGCATGTATAGTTGCTTAACATCAGTCTTGAAATTTAGTCATCTAGGTTAAAATATGTCACATAATCATTGTATTTTTATTTTTAGGAATTTAGTTTTTTTATTTTTTAGATATTAAACTTTAGATCTAACTTTTAGTAGTGTTAAAATTATTTTGTTAAATTCAAGTTAATTGCTTTATTTTTTAGTTACATGGCTACCAAGTGTTTCAAATTTTAACCATTTTTTTTTTGAATTTTGGGAATAAAAGTATAATGATTAAATTTGAAATTTGGGAAGAGTATAGGGACTTATGACACGTTTTAATTTATTTTGTAATTAGTTAATGTGCTCAGGCTTTGAATATAAAAGTTTAACCTATATTTAAATGGGAACTTTTTTCTCCAAAATTTGTTTTTTTTTGTGGGTACGTAACGTAACGAAGGAAAAATATTTATGACCGGGAAAAACTAATGAAAGCTTGCGAAGCACATGTCGCCCATTGCAATGCTTCTCTTCTTAGTTTGTGGTGTCTAATGGTGACGAATTGGTGGAGATTTTAGACCTCTTTGAATGCTGGTTTGAAGTTTCGACCCTGCTTTGGCACATCCAAGAATGATGTTGATCAATTTTTTTGTCACTGTCCAACAGCCTCTGTGAGACTTTAAGGAACAAAGGAATAACCTAGAGGTGAGACTTTAAGGAACAAAGGAGTAACCTAGAGGATAAGAATTCTAACTAGTAGCAAATATAAAATTTTGAAAGGAGCCGGTTGAGTTTTATTTCAACTGGTATGAGTATTACTGTTAATGCAGGAGGACGCAAATTCGAATGTGTTTGAAACTCACTTTCTTCCTTATGGATTGAAAAGGAGTTATGATTAGCAGTGGTGGGAATAGGGGGGCAAAAACGTGAAATTGAATGGAATACCATCGTTTTCAACTGCCAATGCTTTTTGTCGGGCTTTAGGCATTAAAAAAGGCATCTCTCCATCCATGTGCACCTTCTCATACCTCTAAATTCTTCTACCCCAAATGGTAAAGTGTTATTTTAATTTCAAGAATTTTCAAATCCAATAAAAGATTTGAATTTTGTTATACATGTGTATATTCTACTATTCTTATATTTAGAATTTAATTTTTATTTTTTATTTTTTAAATTATTTTTTTATTTTTTAAATTTAAAAATTCAGAATCAATTGTCAACATTGTTAACGAACCTAAATTTTATAAAAATAATTTTAATAATTAAACTTAAATTTTAAATCTGAAAAATCAGCCAAAATATCTTCACAACTCTCCAATATCTGTAAAAAGTAGATTCGAATTAAAAATTATATCCACATCTATCATTCAAATTGTGTTCCAACCCACACTCATGGCTGGATATCATTATGTTTTTACTTATCATTAATAATTATAATCACACTTTTAAGCCTAGTGCTCACTTTTCCCCCATAAATTATGAACTAAAATAATGCAATCCATTGATCTTCAATCTTCAGTGTTGCCCATCCATCATGTATATATGTTGATGCAGTTTTTGTCTACGTTTTTACTCTGGTTCTCTTTCATCATTCATCTCTTACTTCGTCTTATTTTGTAAAATAAATAAATATTCTTTGATAATTTTACAGCTAAAATTGATAGGTGAAACTAATTCAGTTAAACTCTACGCTAGTCATGAGTTTGAAAGCTACACAATACTTAAGGCGAGATTAAACCTCAATCATTGATTAAAGTAAGTGAAACAATTGCCATCTCATCTAATCCCTATGATTAACACTTAGATTATTTTACCAATATCTTAGTTCTTTCTTGTGCTAAACAGATCAGCCTCCATGATCATTATTATTGTTATTATTATTATTATTATTATTATTTACTCGTTAATATAAATGTAAATGAGAGATAAACCTTAATTGGTATCTAATGATATCGATTAAATAATTAATATTTTTATGATTCATTAAATTATCTTCTTACTTTCTCTATTTAAAATTTTTAGTTTATTTTTTTTTTGTTAATTTTTGCTTAATAAGGTATGATTTAGGTGTGAGATCAAAATTCTTTTTAAATGGATTAGAATTTAATTATAATATTTAGAGTGTTAAAATATAAATTTAATATTAAATTAACTTAAAGATTTTATAATTGTAAAAGAGCTAAATTGTGTTAGTCTTTTGTATTTAACTTCTAATTGAGTTGATATCACGAACTAATGGAACACCATCTCAATTGTGATATTATTAAAATATCATTTTTATACAATGTGACAAATATTAATACAAGTGCGTTTAGGGTTTACGTGCCTCAATCACTATATTTTTTTTCGAATTTTGAAATTTCAATCCTGACCCAAATGATAACAGTTAAATTTGTTAAGCTAAATTTTACTATTAGTCTCGACTCTCGCATTATGTGTAAATTGTGACTTTAGTCTCCATAATCTAAATTTGATAATTTTTAGTCTATAATTTTCAAAATTTGAAATTTAAGTCATTTAAATGCATTAACAATAATGTGACTTTTTATATGTGAAAATAACAAATTAAAATGGTATTATACATGTACTAATATATTTATCGCATAATATTTTAAAAAGAACAAATTTAACGTCTCCCATTTAAGGTTAGTTAGAATTGAAATTTCAAAATTCAAACGAATTTAGTATAGAAAATTAAAATCCAAGGACTAATACAAGAATTTGACATATTTTAATCTAAAAAATTACATATAACGGAAGCTTAACAAGATGGCATTATAGTAAATAAGGGGAAAGATTAAGGCCAAACAGAAATATGAGTGCGTTATATATCCGGCACAAAAGAGTCTAACGAACACTTTCACTGTAATCAGCAGCCATGGCCGCCATGGCTTCTTCTTCTTCTTCTAATTTCTTCTTCATCTTCTTCCTCGTGTTATGTTTGAAAATTACTGCCAAAAAAACATACATTGTCCAAATGAAACATCAAGATAAGCCACTTTCTTTCGAAACCCACCATGATTGGCACAGTTCGAGTTTACAATCACTCACCGATTCCCCACCCGAGTCACTTCTTTATTCATATACTGAAGCTTTTAATGGCTTCGCTGCTTCTCTTAATGAAGAACAAGCTGAGTCTCTTAACAAATCGGAATCGATTCTGGGTGTTTATGAAGATACTGTTTACACTCTCCATACTACTCGTTCACCTCAATTCCTCGGCCTTGACGCCGATTTGGGGCTTTGGGCCACCGGCGGTGGTACCCAGGCTTCTGAGGATGTTATTATCGGGGTTCTTGATACCGGAGTTTGGCCGGAGTCTAAGAGTTTTGACGATTCGGGCATGCCGGAGATTCCTTCTAAGTGGCGGGGTGAATGTGAGTCGGGTCCTGATTTTGGTCCTAAGTTTTGTAACAAGAAACTCATCGGTGCTCGGAGCTTTTCGAAAGGTTACCGTGTGGCCATCGGCGGTGGGATTAATAAAAAACCCCAAGAGATCGATTCCCCACGTGATAAAGATGGTCATGGGACTCACACGGCCAGCACCGCCGCAGGTTCTCGCGTGGCTAACGCTAGCCTTTTAGGGTACGCCAGTGGGATTGCTCGTGGGATGGCGACTCGAGCCCGGGTCGCTGCTTATAAGGTTTGTTGGGAAACGGGTTGCTTTGGGTCCGATATCCTCGCCGGGATGGATCGGGCGATCCGAGATGGCGTCGATGTGCTTTCGATGTCCCTCGGCGGTAGACCGGCGCCATATTACCGCGATACGATCGCCCTCGGAGCCTTCGCGGCGGTGGAGAAGGGTATTTTCGTCTCTTGCTCCGCGGGCAATAGTGGGCCGACAAGAGCCACCCTTGCTAACGTGGCACCTTGGATTATGACCGTCGGCGCTGGGACTTTGGATCGAGATTTTCCGGCTTACGCCGTTTTAGGAAACAAAATCCGTTATAATGGAGTCTCGCTTTACAGCGGTCGAGGAATGGGGAAAAAACCTGTCGGTTTGGTTTACAACAAAGATAACAACACTTTTGGTAATTTATGTCTGCCCGGTTCGCTTAAACCGACTTCGGTTCGTGGGAAAGTGGTCATTTGTGATAGAGGAACGAATGCTCGTGTGGAAAAAGGAGGAGTTGTACGAGATGCCGGAGGGGTCGGAATGATATTAGCGAATACGGCGGATAGTGGCGAGGAATCGGTGGCTGATAGTCACTTGCTACCTGCCGTAGCAGTAGGGAGGAAAACCGGTGACTTGATTAGGAAATACGCACAATCTAATCCTAACCCGACTGCCAAGCTTGTTTTCGGTGGGACCGTCTTGAATGTCCGACCTTCACCGGTGGTCGCAGCATTTAGCTCCCGAGGGCCCAATATGGTGACACCGCAGATCTTGAAACCAGACGTGATTGGGCCAGGAGTCGACATATTAGCCGCTTGGTCTGAGGCTATCGGTCCGACCGGGTTGGTTAAGGACACGAGGAAGACCAAGTTCAACATTGTGTCAGGTATGTTGAGACTCCTATTTGCCTAAATTGTATAATCATATTCCTATTAATCATGTTCCGAAAACTACAGGTACATCGATGTCGTGCCCACACATTAGTGGGCTAGTAGCATTGCTAAAGGCAGCTCATCCAGATTGGAGCCCAAGCGCAATCAAATCGGCTCTAATGACCACTGCCTACACACGAGACAACACCAACTCATCTCTCCGGGACGCAGCAGACGGTTCATTATCGAATCCATGGGTTCACGGGGCAGGTCATGTCGACCCTCAAAAGGCCCTTTCTCCGGGACTAATATACGATATAACTACGAAACAATACATATCCTTCTTATGCTCACTAGCCTACACCATTGATCAAGTTAAAACCATTGTCAAGCGTCCTAACATTACATGTTCCAAGAGATTCAAAGACCCTGGTGAACTCAATTACCCATCATTTTCGGTCTTGTTTGGGGACAAAAGGGTCGTTCGGTACACTCGGGAATTAACAAACGTCGGCCCCGCGCGGTCGATATACAAAGTGGCGGTGGATGGTCCGTCATCTGTCGGGATCTCAGTTAGGCCCCGGACACTCGTCTTTAGGCATGTTGGGGAAAAGAAGAGATACACTGTGAGTTTTGTAGCTAAAAGGAAGATAAAAGGATCAACGGTTAGGTCTGAATATGGTTCAATAGTGTGGGGCAATGCTCAACATCAAGTGAAGAGCCCAGTTTCTTTCTCATGGACATTTTTGTAAACACTTGGAGAATGTCAAATCATTGACGAAAAATCTAATGTCAAATTCTGATTTTAAGCCCTCTATTATATTCTGTTTGCTGATTAAATCTCTATACTTTTAAATTGACAAAGTTTGATCACTAATCAGGCTCAAACATGATAGTAGTAAGGTTTTTGTAACAGTTGTGTAAAAGTTCCAGTATATGAGCATAATATGAAAACTAAACTCTGGGAGATCAACGGCCTTGTGCTAAATGATATTTGACCATGGAAACATCGAGAGCCATCGAAGGACTATCAAATCACCTGCTTTCTTATGGCTGATGAAAGTGTAATGTCGATTCGAATGCTAGTCGTCCAGATATAAAGCGAACATACATCAGCTTTTTTTAATCTCTTGTAACACTTTGCCCACAAATCCTTGCAATGAACTCTCCATTCCGGCACCAACAGCTTCTACCAAATACGATGCCTAAGGCAATGACATTTTCATCAATATTTCAAAAATAGATTTGTCAAGGAAAAGGTATAGTGGGAGAGACTACCTCCTGAATGTCTTCTTGAAACCAAAAGCATCTTTAACCTGATCATCCAAGAATAACCGTGTATCACAGAATTCTGCCAAAAAAAAAAGATAAGTACATGAAAATGCTCCCTATAAGCTTGCATCTCCACTGGAAAAAAGTGTGCATACAGGTTAAGGAAATAAACCCGGGGAGTGGTCAGTCAGCATGTAAATCTCTGTTGTTGAGTATATCCCTCCAAGGACAGTGCGCTTAACATACCAATCGATATCAGAGTCCTCATCTCTAGTGGTGTGCCAGATTTCATCAACCAGCATTGCTCTCTGCTTGAAACTCGCCAGAACATCCAATGGATGCCCCTACAAAGAATGTTGAGAAAAAAATAGTTGTCTTAAAGGGTTCGGGTTTTACTGAGTAAACTAGTCCAATAAGGTCTCGTATTTGAATACTGAGAGCTTGAGGCCATTTCGGTATGTAGGGCGCTTGCATTTCTAGGCGAATCCTTACGAGCTTTGAGATGCATTGGCTAGGAATAAAATGATGTGATTCCTCTTTGGAATCAATTCTATCAATTAGCCTTTGTAAGCAGCCATCCATGAAAAATGGCAGATCGAGAAAAAGAAAAATATTATCGTCAGAAATTTGAGGAAAACGGAACATACTAACTGAAAGTAAAGCACGCATCTGACAGTGAGATACATAGGAAACCAACAGTTTGATTCTCGTGGAAGCAGCACGATATAGAAACTTCAAATACGAGAGCAAATCTACCAAATCAAGGATCTAGGAACTGGTAGGAGGAAACTATGTTATCCGACGCAAAATCCAGCATGAGTACGGACTATAATCCTCGAAATATACGAAAAAACTTTGAAAAAATATTGACCATGCTTATACCAGACGCATATTCATATCCGATACTCACTTTCGAATAAGAACTATCAAATTCTTTGTAAATTGTAATGCCCAACCTGATTTGAACAGATAATAATCGAAATCGAAGTAAATTACCTGGACAAGGGCAGCTGCTTTACGAGGGAAATATCCCACAATTGAAGGCGAAACCCCAATTTCTTTTGCACCAGCTACCATCGCTTCTTCACTCCATCCGAACTTCATCTGAGTTAACAAACAATCGAATTTTAATTTGTAAACTCAAAACAATCATAAAATACCAAAAAATAATAAAAACCGTGTACGTACGACGTGTGGTAACGAGGCTTGCAGCACACGAGCTTGCTCCTCCTCGTAATCGGTTTTTGGATTCCTTCTTCGGTGACGCGGATCGTCCCTGTCCGTCGAAGATGACGACGTGGAAGGGTCAGATGGATGGAGGATTTTATTAGGGAATGTTTGAGGGTCGGCGGTAGTGGAAAACCATAATGACTGATATGAGAATATGGAAGCGGAGGAGGCGATTCGCCGCCGTTCGATACATTTGTTTGTCGATCTTCTTCACCTTGAGTTCCGAATTACGATTCGCAGAGGACTTTTTTAAATGTAATATAGTTAAAATTATGCTATTAGTTCTGTGCGAAAGTTATTAATTAAAGTCTTTATATTCTATTTTTGTCGATATTAATCCTTATGAATTTTGACATTTCACTCAATATCCAAAATAGTAACAGTTGAAACCATTAGGCCAAATTATACTATTAGTCAAATACTATGCTTAGGTTTCTAATTTAGTCCTTGTTTTCCAATTTCATCATTTTTAATCTATATATTTTTCGAATTTTAAAATTTTACTCTTGACTTGAATGATAATAGCATTTGAACCCTTTAACTAAAATCTCATTGCTTTTTTTTTTTTGTGTTTATTACATAAAATTAACAAACCCATAAAACATTACAAGCATTACACGTACGGTAATATGTTTGTTGAATAAAATTTTAAAAATAGTGTACCATTACATTATATAATGTAATGAATTTAACAATTTTCCCATAACGTTTCGTTTCATTTATTGAAACCCGATAAAGCTTTATTTTTTTTACCTTTATTTCTTTATCTTAATTGATAGTAATGGAAGTGTTTGCTTGTGAACTTTTAAATTTTCCAAGATGTGACACAATCTCAACATGCCACGTGATTACAACTTCACATAATCTAAGTTTAGGGATCAAATTAAAAAGATTTGTCAAGTTTTTGGGACTAATGTGAACCAAAAAAGAACCCAAGCACCAAATTGAAAAAAAAGTCAAATTAAGTGATTAAAATGAAATTAAAGGTTTTCATGTAAAAAATAGTAAAATTGATGAAATTTTTAGTACAAGTGGTGCTATATCATTTGTCGATACGTCCTCTTCAGCACAAACATATTTAAACCCAACTTGAGAAAAAAATAAAGGATATCAAATCATAAAAAATGTCAAGTTAGGGGCCAAATGCGTAATTAAACCCAAAAAGTTTTACATTCAACCATATTAACCATATTACAAAGAGTCTACTTTGGTTCAAATTTTCCTAATAATTTCTTTTAATAAAATGTTTTCGCATTTTCGATATTAGTTTGCCCTAATTAACCTTAAAAAATTTAATAAAAAGCAAGTACGATTTTTTAAATAAAAAAGAATTAATAAAAAAGTTAAATTCTATGCACAAAGGATCTTCGTTGCATTTTTCCCCCCGACAACTTCAATCCATTTCCATTTACCCGGTCTAATTCTGCGTCCAGTCCTTATACTTTTCTAACTTTTAAAATTTAATATTTCTATTTTTAATTTCACACATTTAGTCCCTCTACTTATTTGAATTAAAAAAAATTAAGATCCAATCGATAACACTTTTAAAATCGAATACATGTTATCAATTGAATTTATATGTTCACATCAGAATGTCTCATATAAATCAATTAACAAAGGTATCAATTTTAAATTTAGAACAACCAATGGGGTTTTTTTTTAAAAAATTCCTCGAATTCAAAAAAAAAAAAGTAAAGGGACTAAAATTCAAAAGTCTAAAGAGTTACAAGGACTAGGAGAAGAATTGAACCCTCTTTTTACCACCGACAACAAACAAATTTTAAACATTTACCTCATTTATCTTGTCAATCACTTCTTTCATCCCTAACCGTTTGTCTGGATTACTTTCAGTGCAACCAGCACCAATATGTAAAAGTTTAACCATTTGATCAATTGAATTTGAACCGTGTGATATCTCTGGATCAATCAAATCTTCAACTTGATTATCAGCTATTGATGTTTGAACCCATTGAACAATGTCGATCCCACCTTTTCCGTTATTCAGGTATTGTGCTGGGAATTTTCCGGTAATGATTTCGAGGATTACGATACCCAGACAATAAACATCGGATTTGGCGGAGATTTGTTGGGATCGGACATATTCGGGTGATCTGTAAGCAAATAAACCTTGGTTGATGAGGTTAGGGTTTGCCATTGGTTGAAAAGCGAAATCACTGAGTAATGGGTCGTAATTTTCGGTTAAAAGGATGTTGCTGGATTTAAGATTGCCGTGTGGAACCTCGTATGTTGCGAATTCTGTGTGGATGAAATCTAGTCCTTGTGCGATACCTTTGATGATCTTCAATCTTGTTGGCCAGTTTAGGTTTGCGTGTATTATCCCTCGATCACCTGAGAGTTAGAAAAATAAAAACACATGTAATGATGTAAACGAGATATAATCAAATAAAAGTATCGGTAAATTTATCGTAGAGATCTTTATATTAAGAGTCGAGTTGTATTTTATTCATTTATTAAAAAAATTAGACAAATTAGTTCTTGGATAATAAAACTGATATTTTTGTTAAAGTTTTTATCCATTTTTACTGTTAAAATTTAGTGTAACTAACAAAATAATAAGCAGTTACACGTGGCGTACCATGTATGCCTTGTGCTAACTTACATAGACTAGCTTTTCATGGTAAAAATGAATGGAATTTTTAACGAATGAACTAATTTGCTCTTTAATCTAGCATATAATGACTAATTTATCCATTTTTTAGTAGAGGGAGTAAAATGCAATCAAACTCTCAGTACAAGGGCCTCCATGATACTTTTACCCCGTAGAGACCTCCAAAGTCAGATTGCATTATACTCCCTCCTACTAAAAGAAATTGACAAATTAATCATTGTATGTTAGATCAAAGAGAAAATTGGTCCTTTTGTAAAAAAAAAAAAAAATCATTCATTTCTACTGTTAAAAACTAGTCATTGTACGTCAACATGAGGTGCACGTGGTACGCCACATGGAATTGTTTGGTTATTTTGTCAACCATGTCAATTTTTAACGGTAGCAATGGATGGAATTTTAAACAGAAATGATCAATTTGCTCTTTGATTTATCGTACAATAACTAATATTAATTTTTTTTAAATAAAGGGGGTAAATGTAATCTAACCCTTGATATAAGAGTCTCCATGATATTTTTACTGATATAATCATTTTCGAGTAAAGATAATTGAGTTTAAGATTAAGTGCAAAAATCAAGCTTATTTTTACTTGAAAAACAAGCTTGATCAAACTTAATTCAACGAGTTTGAATGAATCATTTTCTATGTCGAACTCTAACTTTAAGAATGAAACTTGATCAAAGCTAAAACTAAGGTTTAAACCTAGAATGTCGAGACAAGATTAAGGGTGAGTTTGGATGGGCGGTGCGATGCATTTAGCTTACTTTTTGTCTCATGTTACAGTATCTAATCTCGTCGCCACCATTGTTTTTATACTAAATGCACGTAAACGCACTGCCCATCCAAACTCACCAATTTTTTTTTAAAAACTTAAGGTCGGCTTAGCACAACTTAATTGTAGGAGGCAAAACTTTGAAATTTGGAATTCAAATTCCAATATTTCCCTAGATTATAAATTGATATTTCAAAGTATTAATTATGTTTCAGTCAAGTTCTTTAGTCAAAACTTGATCATCAATTTAAATGTTATATGCTGGTAAACATATTTAAAACACGTGTTCTTTTTGGTCACCTAACTATTCAGCGTTTTCTTTTTGGTCACCAATCGTTAAATTGCTAATGACAAAATAACTTGGCAGCTCTTAAACTTGGCATGATAGTAAGTTTAGCCCTTAACATTTATACATTGTGTTAATTTAATCTTGATTCTAAAAAAAATAACCCTCGACATTTACACATTGCCTAATTTGGGTTTTTTTTTTTGTAGTTTTATTTTTCTTTGAGATACTAACTATTAATTTTATAACAATGAGAAATTATCAAAATTATTATCTTTAATTGGGTGTTCCCATTTTTTGTATATTTTCAAGTAAGTTTAGTTGATAAATTTGTTGTTTTAGCTTTTTATGTAAAGGGTCACAAAGAAAAGAAAAATTACAAAAATGACAAAAATTGCACAATGTGTTAATGTTGAGGGTTAACTTTTTTAGAATAAAGAATAAATTAACACAATGTATAAACGTTGAGGGTTAAAGTTGCTAATATGCCATCAAAAAAGACAATTTTAAATAGTTGGAAGACTAATTTGTAATTTTTCACAATTAAGGGACCTTATTCATAAATAAATAAACTTACCATGCAATACGTATAACAAGCTTCCTTTGGGCATATATTCAGAAACAATAAGCTTTTCTTCTCTTCTAAAATGGTACGCCAATGGTGTTAATATATTAGGGTGCCTTAATTTCCCTAACCGCCGCATCTCAACGTCGAACGCCTCTTTCCCTAGCCGATTCATTTCTTTCATCCTTTTAACCACCACAGCCAATCCATTCGACATCACCGCCTTATACGCCGACCCTAACCCACCGTTACCGAGCACTTCCGCCGCCGCTTTCATCAAATCCTGCATCCCAAACTCACCCTTCTCTTCGTTCACCATAACCAAATCCGTCACACCTCCATGCGACGACCCTTTCTTTGAAGACCTACTCCGGCGGCTCGATTCTGATGGTTTCCGCCGTGTAGTCGATTCAGCTTCCGGTACTTTCACTGGTAAAACCTCTTCTTTCAATGGTTCTTTACTTAAGATACTAAATTCATCTTCCCTTCTTCGTTTCCTTGCTAAAACGACGATTATAACCAGAAACACAACGGCGACAACACTTCCGATTGAAATAGCGAGTACCTTTGAGTTAGAACCCGAACCCGACCCGTCTATTCCTTCCGATGGACTTGAGGTGGATTCTTGTTTTTGACCCGATTTGTTATCACCATTGTCACATTCCTTCCCCAGTATACTACCACAAAGACCGGGGTTCCCTTCAAATGAAGTAGCATTGAATTGCATGTAACCTTCTGGGATTTCACCTTCGAGATTATTTTTCGATAAATTAAGATCACGAACCATAGCGGGATATTTCAACGGTGGGATCTGACCGGAAAATTGATTCAATTCTAAATGTAACTCCATTAAATTGGGGAGTCGACATAAAGAATCAGGGATTCGCCCACTAAATTGATTATCATCCAACCAAACTTTCTTCAATAAACCCATTTTTTCAAAATAATTATCGGGGATGGAGCCGGAAAATTTGTTCTTAGACAAATAAATAGCTCTTAAATTAGTGAGTTTATGCAAATCTGGTATATCTCCGGTGAAGGAATTGTTTATCAAACTAATAGCTTTTAACCCACGAATTTGAAGCAAAGCTTGAATATCGACTTCACCCGTAAGTTGCATATCGGCTAAATGAAGACCGGTAACATTATCACCAGAACACATAACACCAACCCATTTCTTCTCACAAGCACCCGAACCCAATACCCAATTATCCAAATTACCACCTATGAATGATTTCTTGAGTTTTATTAAAGCTTCTTCATCGGATTGAGAGAAACAAAGGGTTGAAAAAAGGATGAAAAACAAAGGGATGAATCGAACAGCGGCCATTACTGACCGGAAAAACAATGAGAAGCTCCGGGAAGAAACGAGCCGCTGTTGTTCCGAGAGAGATTAAGTGCGGTTCTTGTTTCTCTCTAATTTGATTTATTTTTTGTTGTTGTTGTTTTGTTGTTGTTTTTGTTTGGTTCTTTGGGGGGTTGTTTTTTTTCTTTTCTTTGGGTTAATTTTGGATTGAGGAGAGGCTGGTGTAGCCATAGTTGGGGGGTAAGAGAGAGTATGTGAATTCTTTTGAGAGGTTGAATTGAATGATGGAGCTGGCGAGGCCACATTTAGATTCTAAGAATAGGGAAATTTGGAAATTAGTGTGTTTATAATGGACAAATGGAGAATTTTCAAAAAAATATTTTGACTTTGCCAAAATGGGTCTTCCTTTTTTGGGGTTTTCAACTTTGAAACCTATATTTGGGGTGATTTTTTATAATCTAACAACAACAAAACAAACATCAAATACGAAAATATTCTTATTTGAAACTCACTTGAAATAGATGGATATAGTTGCGTGCTGGTTTTGAACTTGTATATAAACATTATAGCACGGGTAAACATCATGCGATACGATTATTACGAAACTTGAGTGTTGATATGGTTATAAAATAAGAAAGTGGACTTATTCATACGATATCTTAATTTTTATGTAATTGAGATAAGATTATAGATGAATCTAAATGTTGATATGCGATACTAAAGCATGAAAGAATTATATTAAAAGCATGAGACAAGAAATGTAAACATGATTTATGTTATAGTAGAATTTCATATTAAATGTACAAGTTTATTTTGGTTATAATTGAATATTGTTTTGAATCATGTTAGTATCGTTGAGCCTTATGTCTCAACAAATGGTTTTGTTTGTTCCATGCGCAAATGTGGAACAAGAGCTTTAGTAGACTTGAGCTCAAGCATCCAATTTCTTCAAACTCAGCTCAAAAGACATCGCGATCATTTTATGTAATACCCCTTAATCCTAAATCGTCATCGAAACAGGGTTACAATATATTACCGGACATATCAAACAATTTACAATTAATTTTTAAATAAGTAACAATCATATTATAATATAATCATAAATTCATATAAATTTTTGCTAATTGACTTCATTTTAAAAAAAAAATCAAGAAAACCCCTTTATAAATATTTAACATTCCCTACAAATTTCAAATCACAACCAAACTAATTTCTGTATTTCAACCAATGCATTTATATACTCAAATATACTTAAATCATACTTGACATATTGACTTAACAACTTAATTAATGAAAACCCTATTATCATTTCTAATTAGCTCGTAAAACTATTCAAACTATTTCAATTCAATACCAATGCCATAAACAATTTCTATCATTTCACTAATTTAATCATCAAAACACCAAATACCTTTCTTTACAACAAAACTATATAACATACCAAAATAACCATTATAATCCCTATGTACATGCCACTTTCACTTAAAGGGAGAAAACATCACCAAAATCTTTATGCTGGAGTTGGGATGGATCGGATGTTGGACCAGGACACTGGACTCCTATCAACTTGTGCACGGAAACAACCGTACGCTGAGTATTCCATACTCGGTGGTATTACCATAATTCAAATTATAATAGCAATAAAGAATTATAATTACCAAGCATGTAACTATCCAATTTCTCAAATATCAATTCATTCTTAAACTTTCATTAATTAACAATAACAATACAATTTTTAGCTATTCTTCAATTTCAATCACTGCATGAACATTAAGTTCATGTCTTTCATTTTCAATCTCAATTTCAATCCACAATTTTAAAATTTTTCATATTCAATACTACAATCGATCAAATTCATTTGATTTTCTCATTTCAATTATTCACCCTATTAACAATCTGGACTTTGACGGATATAGGGATTCCAACCCAAACACACCAGTACGGCACATTGTGCCTAAAACAGTACATAGTACCTGATCAGTATACGACACATAAGTGCTTGAAACGACACACGAAGTGCCTGACACGACACACGAGGTGCCTGAAATACGACACATAAAGTGCCTGATCGGCAAAGCCGATAAATCCCGTACTCTTCCAAATCCTATGGCATGCCAATTATATCCGACTCAACCCGACTAGTTAATAGGGTATTCCATATTACTTTTCAATTTCAATTTCATTCTCAATTTAATTACAACTCAATTCAATATACTTTTTCATTTCAATCCACGTACAATTCAATTTCTATGCATATTCATCATTCAACTCAATTTTCATTCAATTCAACAAAAACATTTGCCTTATAATTTACTTACCACGTACATAAATTAATTTAACATTTAATGAATAAATAAATAATTTGAATTAGAGTAATACAAACCCGAATTTAGCAGTTACTCCTCGACGACCTTCTCCTTCCCTTTTTGTGCCGATGCCTTGAATTTTTTATTAGCTACGAAAATTAAAATAATTATACTATTAATTACAACATTAATTTTTTTACAATAATAATTGAATTTCTATTTAATTTCTTCCTTATTCTCAATTTGATCTTAACTAAGTTCACTTACTTTCCTAACTCAATTCATATTTTATTTCTATTCAAATTTTGACTAAACTCAAATTTAACTATTAAATTTTCAGCATAAATCCCTAATTTCGAATTTTTCTCAATTTAGTCCCTACAACACAAAACTTAAAGCTTCTTTTACAATTTAATCCCTTTGTCAATTCTAACTTGAAATTCATTCAATTAAACCCCTAATTCAACAATTTGTCCAACATGAATCATGCTTAAAAACCTATAAATTTCCAAAAACCTCAACCTATTTTCAGCAAAACTTTGTTTTAAAGCTTCTAAAACATCAAAACTAAATAAAAAGAGCTTAATTGACTTACCGATCAAAGCTTTAAACCTTAAACCCTTAGTTTTTCCTTTTTCTTTTCTTTCTTTCTTTTTCCTGCTCTATTTCGAATGCCTCTGTTTCTTTCTTCTTTGTTTTGCTTTTGATTTTATTTCTTTTTAGTTTATTTACTTTATGTTATAATAATATAATATATAATTATTTAATGACAAATATCTTTTAGCTTAAATTATAAGTAATTATATTTTTATTTTACATTTGTACTAATAATTTTATCACAATTGTCATTTTAATTTGTTTATCAAACAAAAAATCTTATAATTTAATTTTTTAATTTATAAATATCTTTAACTTAGTAATAATAATTAATAAATATCTATTTTCTAATTTAAATATAAATATTACAAATGTGTATATTTTATTTATACACTTGTAATA
Organism: Gossypium australe; assembly: GCA_005393395.2. Taxonomy (NCBI): domain Eukaryota; kingdom Viridiplantae; phylum Streptophyta; class Magnoliopsida; order Malvales; family Malvaceae; genus Gossypium; species Gossypium australe. Next base: position 762,473 of record CM016621.1, on the reverse strand, counting down.
AATCATCTCCATCCACTTGTCTTCATTTTATTTCATCGTATAATATATCATAATTATAACAAATTAATATCTTTTTAATATCAATTACATGTATTACAATTGTACACATGCATATCATTGCACATTTATTTCATCATCACCCTACATTTGTCATGTTTTACTTTATTTATCCTATAAAATTCTCATAATATAATTAATATAAATTATAATTTAATAAAATAATAATAATAATAATAATAATAATAATAATAATAATAATAATAATAATAATAATAAATCTATTTAATAACAAGTATAAATATTACAATTGTACACATATATTTTTGTACATTTGTATAATATCATCACCATCCATTTGGTAAATTTTTAATTTATTTATCATACAATTGTCTTTATTTATTTATTTCCTATAATATAATATCTTGACTTTAATTAATATAATTTATAATGTTTTAATTAAATAATATTTTTATAATATAAATCAATAAAAATCTAAGATTTTTCCATGTATTGCCGCCTCATCTTTAAGCCATTGGGTTATTTTCCTATTTAGTCCCTCGTATTTTCTTTTACTTTATAATTAAACTTTCACACCTTATTCAATTTAGTCTTTTTCACCAATTACTCTCAATTAAGCTAAATTCACCTAATTTAAACCTAATTAAACACATCACTAGACTCATAAATATTTCAAATAATTATTTTCGAACTCGATTTACTAAGACGAAGGCCCGATAATGTACTTTTCCGAAGCCCATGAATTTGGGTCATTACATTTTGAGTCTTGGGACATTAATATTTGATACTTTTGTCATTGTGACCTATAAAGGTTTTAAGGTTAAGTTTCATCACTTGAATTGTGATTATCTATGCTTGTTTACGCAAGTTTGAATGTGTTACTTAGTAGATTAAGTCTTAATGTTTTGGATACTATGATTTAATGATGTTTGATTGTGTTTACATATGTTACATTGGTGTTTTTGTATTGGTGTAGATTTGGGTATGTTCAGGTACAATTAGGTGAGGTATAAATGTTTGAAAACGTGTAGTCTTGTCATTTGACTATATAGTTTTTGTTGGAAAAAATCTAGTCTAAAAATGATTTTGTCACAAAGGAAAATTAAAAATTTAAACATCGAGTTGGTTTGTCATATTTATAACAATAAAATTTTCCCGAAAAATACCTATGCTTTGTGTGATACAAATCCTAAATATTATCGACTTTCAATTGAACGACATTCTCTGCTATTCTCGTATCACAAACCGCTTCAAGTGTGGGCTTGAACAATCACGAATCAAACACAGTATCGAAATCAATTTCTTACTTTAAGTATGAAAATAAGACTCTCTCGATAGAAACCAATAGAATTGTTATTCAAAGAAAATAGAATTTATAATTAGAAAATAAATTCTCACAATTTTCGGGTAGAATAGCAATATCTAAAAGTTGTATATTTTTAGCTATACCAGTGTCATCTATTTATAGGGAGAGATATAAGAATAGTAGTTGAATTAATATACACACCCTAGTTAAATATACTAGGGTTGTCGCCCCTCATATGTATTACGAGGAGTTTTTCAATCAGTTTGCTCATTTCTAATTAGACTAATGACACATTTAGGTCTATCTACTAATATAAGTTATCTTTCTATATTACGATTCGACCATTTAATACCACTTAGTATTTGTTAAACATTAGATGACCAGTAAGCTAATATTTGCTTCCATTTTACTTTGAGTGCAAAAATAATTAAGGACAATATACAGATGATATTAATGTAATTTATGGATAACTTTATTAAACTAGTCCGTTCGAAAAATATAAACATACTATATTTAAGACATCAAATCTTATAGTCTCAATATAGAAAGAACATGTTTCGAAATCGTTGAAACAAATTTTATTTAAATTTTACATTCAAGATAAGTGATTGATATTACATCTAACCATCAACTTATCTAATCTAACCCATCAATAAAAACTCAAGACATGACCCATCAAACAAAAAAAGGAGGACTCCCTCTATTTGATCTGATTTCACCATAAAAAATCCAAATCAGATATATTCAAAATGAAACAACTCCCATTCAAAAACATTATAATTTATACCATAATCAAACAATTTTATTATAATTTGAGTCAAAATAATGTTTATTTAAAATTTTAAAAATATTCTTACATGCACGTTATCCACACTTTAATAAATTAGTATAAAAATTATGGATTATTTTTAATAATATTTCTGCAATTACAAGGTGGTTTCCAAGTCTTGGTACAGTTCAGTGTTTTGCTGTATTGGTTGGTGTTTTGCTCCAAGAAACATTCAATCATTGTTGTTGTTGCTTTTTTTTTTAGAATTAAAATATATATTTATATTAATTAATAGCTAACAAAACTGATTAGTATTTCTCTAATAATAATTTAATTGATTGTAAACGTGGGATAAACGTTTTTAAGTTTGACAAACGAAGTTGCTTTGAAGGAGACTTTTTTGTTTTAATTTCTATTTTTTTTATATAATTAATTGCGAGTAAGCCAATCTTGAACAATTACTTATTTTTTTTCTTCTATTATATAATTAATTGCTAGCTAAGTTTGAATCTTATTATATAGGAAATTTTAGTATATTACTAATATGTTAATTAGGCTTTGAGTAGTTTTTATTCGTTATTCATAATTTATATATTTAATATATCATTAATTCATTAATTAATATTATATAATTTATAATTATAACATATTATTATTTTTGAAGGATTTATAAATATAATAATAAGTATAACCACGCATAATACATGTTGTGTCAATGAAAATAAACTTAATACAAGAATAACCATCGGTGACGTTAGGATTTTTCTTTTGGAATGATCTAAATTAGATTATAAATTTTTATGATAGTTAAAATATAAATTCTCCAATTTTAGCTTATAATTTTATATTTTCAAAAAAATACTAGATCACAATTTTATTATATTTTATTATGTATGAACATATAATTTCAAAATTCTATAGGGGCTAAAACAGAAATTTTCCATTTATGATAATCGCGAGTGTCGCCCGTGACATTTCTTTCCGGTTTTCCCGCCCCTGGTATTTATTTTTTATATATTCTTTTTTATCGTATAAATTATATTTTATGCAATTTTTAAATTTTGGAAATGAGTATATCATAATCATGGGGGCCACACATGTTGGATAAAATTTAAAATATAAATAAATAAAAGAAAGGCGGCAACTCTAGACTCACCACCACGAGAAAAATATTCTCTCTCACTGTCATCTTATTATAGCCACGTGTAACTTCATAGCTTGTGATATGATGTGCGGTGCGTTCACCAACTACTACCAACCTTATCTTTTTCTCTCGCACAATGTTTTCCACACGAGATTGACTTTATGCTTTTTTTATTTCTTTAGGTACAAAGTAATATTTAGTCCTTAAACTTAGCGATTTTTCTTATTTTGGTCCTAAAATTTTGTTGTTTGTTCACGTTAGTAAGGGCAAAGCCAGAAAGTTTTTTTAGGGGGCCAAGATTAAGTTATATGTTTTGTAAGTGATAAAATGTCATTTCACTATTATTGGCTTATATCTCTATGGTTTTCAACTTGACTAAATCGAAATTCTAACTTTTTAAGGAGTAAACTATTATTTTGCTATATTAACTTAAGGTTTTATAAATTTTAAATAAACTAAAGAAGTAATTTTCTATTGGGGGCCAAGATCCATGCCTGCCCCTTCGCGCTTGCACATTAAGTCTGAAACTTGATAGCTTTCCCAATTGATAACATGTATTCAAATTTAACAAAATTCAATTAACATGGTCATCAATTATCATTTAGATTTTAATTTTTAATTCATACAATTTTAGGGACTAAATCCTTAGAACTAAAAATAAAAAGACTAAATTTCAAAAGTTTTAAGAGTATAGGGATTAAAACATGTCAATGTCCTCTACTCAAAGTTGCACAAATCAAATGGGGAAATAATTTACACGTGTCTCAGCATTATTGGATAATATTTGCCGCTGATTGGAAGAGTGGAGAAGGAACCAGTGTTTTGTTTTTTGTGGCGCCACTTTAGCCGTGTCTTACCGCGAATCCACAAAACGGCACGTAATTGAAAACAATTTAAAATTTTATATTATTTTAATAAATAATATAATTTAAAAATAGAGTTAATTCTATGAGACGTCCTCAAATTATCAACTAAAATTTATATTAATCCTAAGCTTCAAAAATAATTCAACCAAGTCCTCAATTTATAAATATTGTATCAATTAGATTCTTATGTCAATCCAGTTGTTAATTTAGTCTTTTAATACTAGTTTGAATCTAACGGAGCAATTTTTTAAAACACACGTACATTTATTGTATGAACAATTTCAATTTGACGAGTTAAGGAAAAAAAAAAAGGCAGTGTCAAGAAATTTTAGGAGGCCTATTTCAATTTTTTAAAGGTAAATTATATTAGTAACCACTCAACAATGAAAAGTTACAAAATAATCATTTAATTATTCAATTTTGTTTTTTTGTCATCTAAATATATTAGATTTTTTAATGTTTCCATTTTTACGTTAGTCAACTGGTAGTAAAAAAGTAATTTTAAATAGTTGGGTGACTTCTGTTGTAATTTACTCTTTTTTAACATGACAAATCCAAGTTGCCAAGGTTGTATGTATATAATATTTTTTTTTATAATTCAATCTACATGTTTTAAATATGTTCCATTCTAAATTTGATTAGGCATTTAACATAAAACTTATTATAAGACTAACAAAAGAACCTAATTGATATAAATTAGAATACCCTCAAGTTTGAGGACCAATTTAAAATTAGAGGCATAATTTAAAAGCTTAAGGTGAAATTAACCCAATAACTAAAATACAATTTAAAAATCATAGGGACCAAAAAGGAAAATTCACTATAAAGATTAAATTAATCTTAAAATATCGAACAACGGGTTTTAAAGGGGGGACCATAAATTGAGAAAACCATCGACGTTGACAAGCAAACCAAACCAAACCAATTGAAAAATACATTTAACCACGTGTTTGAAATCCCAATAAAACGAGACAATAAAATAATGAAAAGAAACTCTCGAAAGTAACAAATTTTCGAGCTTAAAAAAAAAAAGCCTCTTCATTTATTCCTCGTGCTTTTAAAAATCACATCTTTAGAAAAGAAATTCTCAGCTTTTTCCCGAAGAATTCAAACCCCCCCCCCCTCCTTTTTTTCTCAAGCTTTTTAAGAATCACACAATTTCGAAACAGATTATTGTATTCATTTTTGAATCATTCTCTGAAAACCCAAAAGAAAAACCTTGGATTTTTGTTCATATTTTTTGTTGCCGGAAATATGTTTGGTTCACCGGAATCTACATGTATGAAATCTGCAAGTTCGCCGGAGAAACCAATGTTTAAGCGAACTTGTAGCTTGTTAAGTCAGTACTTGAAGGAAAAAGGTAGCTTTGGTGATCTTACTTTGGGAATCACATGCAATAACAACGTTGAAAAAGGTAAAGTTCTTTAATTTCTTTTTTATTTTTTTAAATTTGTTTATTTTAACTCTTTTTTTCTATTCAATTTTTGCTTCAAAATTATGTGGGTTTTCATTTTTCGTAATTTGTTTATTTTCTCAATTATTTTGAAAAAAAATAAATTTTTTTTTTTGCTGAAATAAACCATGTGCGTGATTCTAATTCTCGAGTAATAATGTTGGGGATTTATCGTTTTTTTTTTAGAACAAATTTCTGTTGAGATTTTATGTTTTGTTGGCCAAATACCCGTTTTTAGATCCCAACAGAATCATAGGATGTTTTGATTATAAATAGCATGTTACAGTTCAGTTCTTGAAAACATGTTTTGCTATTGATTGGGGTTTAAAAAAACAGTATTCTGTATCGAGTTATTTACTGATTTGGATACGTTGCAGGGATGCCGGAGATAGTCCGTCCGGCGACGGAGACGACGACGACGACGACCACCATGGATTTATTTCCGAGGGATCATGTTTCTGGTGTTATGAGGAACTCAAGATCCATGGATTTGTTCCCTCAGGGAGCCGGTTTCTCTTCCGATAACGGTTCGAGACGGGTCGGGGTCGACTTGGAGACTCAAAACGCGGCAGCGCCGATGACGATCTTTTACTGCGGACAAGTGATTGTGTTCAATGATTTCCCAGCTGATAAAGCTAAGGAGATCATGGCTTTAGCAAGCAAGTGCAGCTCCGAAAACCCGAAAACGAACACGTTTGTACCCGGCAGTCCGAACGAATCCGGCCTAGGAGTTCATTCGAATTCCAACGATCAGGTTCCTAATATCCGAACCAACGTATCAACAAGTCGCGAATGCGTTCGTCCCATTCCCAGCTGTAATCCTCGTTCCCAGCTTTGAGTTTTCGATAATCTACGAAACATGGACTTAATGCTTAGTTTTTACATAGTTTCTTATCAGTCCTGTTTTATGTGTCTTGCAGATCTACCCATTGCTCGAAGTGCTTCGCTTCATCGATTCCTCGAGAAGAGAAAGGATAGGTAATACATCATCCCTACCGATCCACAAACGAAATTTTAAACCTCCTATTTTGTTCCACTCTTCCAGTTGATTTCATTCATGCTAATATGCATATTGGTTTGATTTATGCAGGATCATGTCAAAAGCACCATACCCAATAAACGGCTCCGCCGGGGCAGCACCTCCGAAACCCGGAAATAGCAAGCCGTTGCTCGGTTTAGCTGTTGAATCACTACAGTAGTAGTTCTCGAGTCGATTCAATATCTCTTTGATTTCAAGGTTTTCTTTTATGGCTGCTGTTTTCTTTGTTATTTTTAACAGCAGGTGTTAACATTTATGCCTTGCTGTTTTGTTTTTTGTTTTGAAGTTATATTAGCTCTAAAGAAATCTCTTTTTAGATCCTAACCCTCCATCAAATCTCACTATTTGTTTTTTTGTAATTATTTTTCTAATTTGAAGGGAAAAAAATTAGTTTATGTAATTTGAACTATGGGCTTGCATTATTCAATTTGATCCTATTTTCATTGATAAAATTTTATTTTTATATAATATTATTAGTAGGTTCGAATTAATAAACTATCTTACATTATCTTGACTAATAGTGTTATTAATTTGCATCTATTAGTAACATTTCAAATTAAGTCAAATTAAAACGGAAGGATTAAATCTAAAATTTTAACATTTTAGAGGGATTAAAACTTAAATTAGACTTAAAATTTTGATAAAAATGAAAGTCCAACAAAAATATTATAGCTTCCACCATTGTTGCGGAAACTGTTCCATGTTGACTTTTTTTTTTTCGAAATTTACTTTGGTACTTAAATTGGATCAAACGAGACTTATAAAATTATGTCACATCATCATTTAAAATAATATTATATAAGAACATGTCATCATAAATTAAATTGAAAAAAATGTTAAACTCTCCGAACTAATGTGAATAAAAAAATTTAGATATTTAGATATTAAAATGAATTTAATTATTAAATTTAAGGATTGAAATTTATATCTCAAAAACTTGGAAGAAGCTTTTACCATGTCAAACTCCATGACAATGTGTGTGATAATAGAATCAGATTATTAAATTTAAGGATTGAAATTTATATCACGCTTCAATATTGTTACGATATCTCACCGCCATTAATATTTTTACATTAATAACAAGTAAACGCACGTCTATCCAAACTTATCCTAATTCGATTCACATGTAATATGTAATTTTTTTCTTAAAAAAAAAGAGCTTTTTCCAATAAAGAAAAATACCTCAACAAACGCGCGTATTCAAGAGACTTTTGAACACGCCAATGAACACTAAAATAATCATTAAATAAACCAAAAAAATGATTTATTTGTTGATGTGAACCCTAATTTAGGGTTTTAAAAAATATGAATATGAATTTAAAAAATAAATAAATATGAATATTCAAAAGTAGACTGCAAAATTTTTCACGTTGTTCACAAGTCAACACCAGTCATTTATGTTTATTATGTTTTCATATTTATTAATCACCACGCGTTTTGCCTTGCTTGACTGTTTCTATGCTTTCTTCAATCACAATCACATGTATAAAAATAAGTGAAGCATTTCTTCTTGGTAGGTTCGCATGATAAAGTATAATATTTGTGTGACTCTGAATGATTGTCGTCTTATTGAAAGGTCTTGTTTCTTAATTCTGTCAAAAATTTGGGTATTTGAAAAAGTGATTTACGTGTTCATGAATTTTAAGTATCTCATAAGATATCCAAGAAGACAAACCATGGGTAACATGCATGGTTGGACTCGAGTTTATTCCTTAAAGTTTATAACGTATTTATGGGTTTGAATGCTATTAATGTAGACCTTATTGCCTCTTTAAGCATAATAGAGTCAAGAGATAAAACCTTCATCCGAGATAATACTAGATATGTTGATAGGTCAGTTGATTTTGAGTTGATGATACCATGGGATGAAGCAAGTGATTTTGTTTAGGGGTCTAAGATAAAATCCTAAAATTTTAAGGGTGGAGTTAAAAATTTTATTTCAAAATAATTTAAATTAGTTAATTATTTTTTAAGAGGGGTCAAAATTACAGTTTTTTCACTTATTTGAATGATTGAAGGATTTAAAATGAATGATTAATACTTGACAATGAATATCGATAAGATTTTTCCATCTGACCAAGGGGGCCAATGTCGTTGCCTCCTTAACTTAAACACTTTATGGGCTTCTCTCGAATAAATTAAAATTTTCTCAACTATATTATATAATACATACATACATACATGAAACATAGAAAACTATAAATTTTCAAATGTCAAGGTTGGATGTATTGGAATTTTGATAACTTAGATTTGAGTCTTGTTCGAATTTTGACCACAATAACTTTTGACAAAATCTATTACGGTGAGACTTAACCGTGTTTGATTCAGTTGGTACCACAGTTAATTCGACATTAACTCAATCAATAAAATTATTTAAAAAATATTTTTTTATTAAAATAATAATTATTAACATAAACATTTTATCATTTTATCTTATAACTCAATTATTGATATTTTTTTTGACAAATATTATAATTTTGAAGAAATAAAAATAATTTTAATATTACATTTTTTTTATTATTTTACTCATCATGACAAAATTTAATGATTATTATGGTTTGAGGGTAGAAATGGATTCAAACCAGATCATCCTCCATGCTTCCTAAGGCAAATATTGGCTAATATTGTCTTTTCAACTTTTTTTAGAAATTAGAAAAGCAAGTTTAGGCCCAAAAGAGATTTATCCATTTCTAAAGTAATGGGCTTTGGTGGATTGCCTTTTACTATAGAGCCCAAATTATTTATTTTTCCATGTTACTTTTTAAAGAAAATACTTTTTTTTTTTGCATGAAATTGTAAATATATTAAAATAATATAAACTTAAAAATTAGAATACTTATAAATAAAAATTCTAATGAAATATAAAAAAGAAGTTGTATGCACCTTTAAAATCACAATGAACACGTGACATCAAACAAGCCGTTGGACAATGAAAATAGTCGTAGGACGTTAGAGTCATTTTCATGTTGAATAAAATGTTTTTGATTTTCCACAAATAAAACGATAACTGTGGGACTCTTTCTTTTTTTATTGATAAATCATTATTATTTTTAAATTTTTTATCCCTAGTTTTTAAGTATAGTAGAGTAGTTTAGGACTTGAAAACTTAAAAATTGTTTGTTAAATATTGTATGACATAAAATATTTTTGGTACGATTAGATACTATAAAACCGAAATATCATTGCCCAATAGCTGCAAATATTAGCATAAAATATTTTGACAACTATTCTCATTGTCCAAGAGTTGGTCTAATGTTACAAGTTCATTTTGATTTTTAGGGGTTTAATTTTTAAAACCAGGAATAAATATTTTTTTATAATTCTTATATTATCTTTTAAATATATATTATTTTTATAATTTATTAGAACTTGCTTTGAATTTTTTTATAAGTTTTGTAATTTATTATTGTTGTTATAATTTATTAGATCTTTATAAGTTTTTATGATTTTTTTAACTCTTTATATGTTTATATAAATATTATTTTTCAAATATTTTTATAATATTTAATATTTTTTTATGATTTTTATGAGAAAAAATATAAGATAGAGTTGCCACGTGTTATCATCTGATTGGTCTATCAACTGATTTATCGCTGAGCATGATTAATGACGAAAACCGTTAATGGAGAGACTTAATTGATTTTTTTGGGGTTTACGACAGGGGCTCAATTGGGTGTGAATTTAGTGCAAGGGATCAATTGATTTATTTTTCGTTTTTTCTTAATAGCCTTTTGTACCTTTAAGCCTTACTAATGCAATATTCGGATGGAAAATGATCAGGTTTGAACTTGTATCACCTAAATACTTCACGAGAACTCTAACCACTACTTCAAACAAATGTTAGCCATTAAAATGAAATTATTATTCAAACATTAAAGAATACATTTTTAGAGGCAACAACCACAAACCCTGAAAAAATTAACCTTTATTACTCAACTTCAAGTCCCACCATATGTAATTGTGATGAGTGGATCTCGGTCCTACCATGTGCAAAAGCCATGTGTGAGTTTTGTTAGATTCTTTTTAAGTTAGTCTGATTCTATGTCATTGTACTTTATACTAGTTGAATTCCATATTGTAATTGGTTGAACATAGATTTATATTTGTATTATAACTCGGAATAAGGTTAGAGCTATAATCAAGCTAAGTCAAAACTTGTTGCTTGAATTTTTGTTTGAGCTTGAGTCAACACTAATTTTTTTTAAAATTTTGAGTAATTTATATATAACGTGGAGTATATTTAAAACAACTTAGATCTAATATGTTAAAAAGAAACAGATAATGCCAATAAAATGAGGACTAGTTATGCTTCTTCTTTTTTAACATATCATGTTGGAGTATTAGTTAAAATGTTCGTAATTAATCCACGTGCTTTAAATATTCTCGACGTTAGATATAAGCTAGTTTTTAACACAAAAATTTATGACTAAATTGATAGAATGTTATCACTGACACGTCATTGACACTTTATTTAAAATTAGAGACTGATTTTTAGAATATGGTCCATAGTTTGAGGATATCTCGTTGAAACAACTCTTTAATTATTTGTTAAAAATTGAGGTTTAAATGTCCACAAAGCCTTCTTAAAAAAATTAAAAAAATCAAATAAACCCTAAAATATAGTTTCCCATTGAAGCCTTTGATGACGTGGTAAATGACACGACGTTTGATGTTAAAATGCTGACATGGAGGACTCAATTACCACGTCAACCGCCACATTATCATTTTTTACATATCAGTTCATCACATCATCACTTAACGAGGGCTACAACAAGAAACATATTTTAAGGGATTAATTGATTGCTAATTTTTGGTTAGGAGCTGAATTGAGTTCAGCTTTCAAATAGAGACTTATTGAAAATTTAATTATTTTACAAGGGCTTTTCCACATTTAAGCCAAAACTTAATTGTAGGAATTTAAAGGGTTAGACACGTGAATTTTCAATGAACAGATAAAGGATATTAATGGTGTGATGAAAATAGGCACGTGGGGAATCAGAATTAGGCAACACTGATTTATCATCAATCTCCATATCCATAAGATGCCCTTTGAAACAACGAATTATTTTTATTTTTATTTTTATTTTTATTTATTGAAGATTTTGTAGACTTTTAAAGGAAATATTAATTAAAATATTATTTTTAACAATACTGTGTGATAACCCACGTTGACAATTTACGCCAACAAATAAAATAATTTTTTTAAAGAAAAAAGCAACGCATAAAAATTTTAGAAAATAGTACGAAGTACATGTAAATCATGCGTAAAAATTTAATGTTTTAATTAATATTTTTTGTTTTTAAAAGAAATAAGGACTAAATTAAAAAAATATAAACGTTGAAAATTAAATTTATTTTAAGTTTTAAATTTAAATGTATGAATTTAAAAAAAATTGATTTTAATCCATATTTATTCTTATTATTAGTTGGATGATGAATATTATTAATTATAAATGGGGGACTGATTCGATAAAAAAAGATAAAAATAATTTTCTCGTGTGGAAATGCAAGGAGCAGCACTAGGAACAGTGAATCAAGTGATAATGATTTCTTAGCATTGTCTTTTGATAATTCTTTTGCGAGTAAGGTCAGTGTTTATATCAATTGATGGAGACTCGATGTAAGTGTTCTCTTTTAACACCAACAAACAATATTGGTCTAATTTTGTTTTAGTCTATGTATTATTTGCATATTTAAAATTTAGTTATTTTTACATGAGTTAATTCAGCGAAACATCCCCAAACTACAACCCTTATTCTAAACTGGTCCTCAAACATGAAAACATTCTAATTACGTCCTCAAACTATCAATGTTATGTCAATAAAGTTCGTTCGTTACTTTAAATGAGATGTTGAATCTTATGTGACATAATTTAAAATGAAATCTTTAAAGAAATTTGAATATTATTCACTCTCTCGTTTATTTAATTTTACTAATATAAAATATTTGAGAAACAATCTTTATCTTTGGTTTTATAATCTCATTTATTAGTCCAAATAGATAACGACTAGAAACTATGTTAATATGTCAATAAAATATTGACTTACGAAGACAAAGTTGAGGCCCCTAGAGTTTCGAGATCATAGATTTTGAATTTCACATTGTGTGTAAATCATATACGAGTTCAATCCACATTTTACTCTGGTTTAAGTCTCGTCATACTAATTAAGTTAAAACATATTTTGATTATCAATCCAATCATGTCTTTTAGTAATTGATTTTGTTGATAGGTTATTATCAACCCATATTTTTATTACACTTGTTAGAGTTTGTGTGACCCGAATTCCATCACTTGTTGAAGAAATAAATACCGCACCAGTTGAATCCGTATAGAACTATATTTCTACTATTTTACTTTTATTAGAACAGTGTTTTTCAACCCTTAAATAGATGTAATCGAAACTCCTTTTGTATCATTCATTTTTCAATATTAGTGAATTTATTCTCCTTTGCTCGTAGTTTTTTTTTAAAAGGGTTTCCACACAAAATCAGTGTGTTCTTATCCTCTAAATAATTAACAACTAGAAAGCATGTTACCAAAAAGGCCTCAAAAATCCGAGATCACACATTCGAATCTCACCTTGTGTAAATCATGTAGAAATTCTCTTTAGATTTACTCTAGTTTAAGCCCACAAATGTACAAGTCATACCCAAATTTATTTCGGGAGAGTTTGACTATATCCAATTATGAATCCAATCACACCATTCGATATCCGATTATGTTGATAAGTTGTTATCAGCCAAAATTTTTTAAAGAAAAAAATTCACGGTAGATGTAACTAACAACATCATAAAAGTAGAAGGACGGAATTATATCGAATTAAATTATATAAAAAACCCAAATTTAAATATAATAGAAAAACAACAAAATTTTACCCTAAAAGAATCATTCTAAATCTATGTTTAGCTTTCCAAAGAGATATGGATGATTTAGGTTATTTTCACACCCTTTCAACATCTTACTTTCCTAACAATAAGGATTTCCTAAGATTTAGGATCCAATTTGGTACATCCCACAAGTTATTTATTTTTTTATAAATAATATTTTTTTTCTATAAACATAAAAAAATTATTATTTTTTTTACCAATTACAAACCAACAATGATGATAATTTTCGAGGTAATTTAAATATAAATATTATATATATGATGTATAATTATATTATTATAATTTGTGTTATGTTTTTTATTTATTTAAATTGTCTCATTCACTGTTTTTATGGATATCGTTATTACAAAGGGTTGGAGAAAAGCATGACTGAAATTAGGACCATATGATTTTACAGCGCCGCAATTTTTTATTTTGTTTTTTTGACGCCTCATTAGTTGTCATAAAATCTACGGAAGATAATGATTGAAAATTAGTAGATACTAGGAATGAAGAAAAAGAAATATATTTTTTTATTAATAAAATATTTTAAATAATGTGTGGATTATGGGTCCATCATGTATCCAGACATATTTAAAATAATTTAAAATTATTTGAATTAACGAGTTTTATTTTATTAATTAATTTATTTTTCGAGGTTAGAGATGAATTGTAATTTTTTTTTGAGAATTAAAATATAATTTTATCGTTGTATTAAATTAAAATTTCATAAAACTTGAAGGGCTGAAATAATCAATTTATTATTTTTAGGTGTGTCAATGCCACTAGCTCTCCCCTATCTACATTCTTTGTTTATATGTGATTTGTGGATCAATGAAAAAAAAATCATTTTCTTTGTATAAATTAATTATGTCATGTTTTGAAAGTCAAATCAGTTAAATCTTTATTTTTCATTCAATAGGTTCATGGGTATAGCTATCGACGTAGTGGTTTTGGCCCCCCTTAATTAAATGGGATAATATCAAATTTGGTGTTTCTTGATTATCGATAATTTAATTTAATCTTTTTGAAAACAAAATTTTTAAATTTAGCTCCCAAAATCTTACAATTTGTTTTTTATTCAAATGCCAAATTATTGGATTTAATTTCAAATGCCAAATTATTGGATTTAATTCAAACACATAGATAAATTTAAAAATATTAAATAATAATATTTGTAAAATAGGAATTTTAGAATATAAATTTAGAGGAAAAAACTAAAAAATAAAAACTCAATTTTTTAGAAGGTAAAAAAATTGATTTAACTAGATTTTAATTATTGTTTAGTTCTCAATTTTCCTTTTTTTATTGGATATCTCTAGTTGTTTAATTTCTCAATTGTTTAATTGTGGAACCAACTAATTATCGATTTAGTGATAAAAGTGTCATAAATATTACTATGTTGGGAGTCAGATTGCATTTTGCTCCCTCTACTGAAAAATGGACAAATGAGTCCCTATACGTTAGTTCAAACAACAAACTAATCATTTTGTTAAAAATCTGTCCATATTTTTCTGTTAAAAGATGGTCCATATATGTCAATATAAGGTACACGTGGCACGCCACGTGTAACTGTCTGGTTACTTCATCAACCAGGCCAATTTTTAACATTTGAAACGGATGAAGTTTTAACAGAAATGACTAATTTCCTCTCTGATCTAATGTACAATGGCTACTTTACCATTTTTTTTATGAAAAGGGCAAAATGCAAAAAATATATTTCAATAGCAAAATCATAAAAATCTTTCAAAATAAAATTTTCTTAAATTGTAAATGTTACCTCTATTAAGATTTGAATTTTATTATGTTTTTTTTAATAGGTTAGGGACTAAATTGATCTATTAAATAGTGGATGAACTAATTTGATTTGATATTTGTATAGAGGAACCTATTGAGGAAATTAACCTTAAACCCCCTGAAAATAGGATACCTTGTTAACAAAGTTAATTGCACTAAACATCCCAAAACTATGACCCTCATTCTAAATTGATCTCAAACTATAAAACATTCTAATTACATCCTCAAATTATTTACGTTATATCAACAAAGTTTTTCTGCTACTAAAATTTTTAATTTAATCGTTAAATGAGATGTCAGATGAAAAATTTATAGAAAAATGAATATATAAAAATGGATGCTATAAAAATTTTGGCTTTGAAGTTTTTGAAGCTTTTACAGAAACTATCGTTCACAGACTCTCTCTTTTTCATCGGTTTTACTTTATTTTTAGTTTTTAATTTTAAATCTTTTATACAAAAATGTTTTAATTTTCTTTAAGATTATGTCACATAAGATTTTATGTGTCATTTAGTGGTTAAATTAATGGTTTCAATAATGAAAGGACCTAATTAATATAACATCGATAGTTTTAGGATGTAATTAGAACATGTTAAGATTTAGAGACCAATTTAAAATAAAAGTCATAATTTGGGGATGTTTTATTGTCATGAAAAAGACAGCAATAGAGTTTTTAAAATATAAACTAAATAAATTTGGGCACGAGTAATACAAGGCCCACGTGGTGGAAAACATATCTCACCCCACCCCCTAGCAACGTGAAAGTCCTTTAATGGGATGCCACGTGGCGTTCCCTAGTACCGCTTTACGGCTACGAAAATCCAAATCATACGCGCCTCACTTATGTTTGACTGAACACTCTCCGGTCAGCCTATTATCCATCAACTTCACGTCATCCCTAACCTTCCGCCACTCCATATATATATATATATATATATAAGAAGCCGCAAATTCCCATATTTGTTCTCAAGGCAAAATAAAAAAAAACCAAAAAAAACCATTAAATCTCACTTTACTATAAAACTGGAGGACACAACAAAGGTGAAACAAAACACGGGCCGGAAACCCGAATCGGAGCGACCCGATTCGAGGTTCAAGGGTGCTCGGAAGCGGAAATGGGGGAAATGGGTATCGGAAATCAGGTTGCCGAACAGTCGTGAAAGGATTTGGTTGGGATCGTACGACACAGCCGAACAAGCGGCGCGTGCATTCGACGCGGCTCTTTTTTGCTTGCGTGGCCGTTCAGCGAAGTTCAATTTCCCCGATAACCCACCGGATATAGCCGGTGGTGGGTCATTAACGCATGCTGAAATCCAAGCCGTAGCTGCCCGTTTCGCCAATTCGGTTCCTCCGAGGACGCATGCAGAGGAGCAATCCACGTCTGGGTTTCAAACGGAATCCCCTTCGCCGTCGGTTTCGGTCGAGACCGTACGGGTCGACGGAGAGTTGCCGGTCGATGATGGGTCGTTTCTCGATGATTGGACAATGGGTTCGGGTCAGTATGATTCGGGTTACGGGTTATTCCCTGGATTTGATGATTTTTCGAGTGATTTTACGGGATTATTGTCGGTGCCTAACATCGATTGTGAAGATGATAATTTGGATTGGAATTTAAATTCAGAACCTTTTCTTTGGAATTTTTAAAAATTTAAACTTAATTAATGGAGTTTTTATCCAAATATTTGGAGGGTCCAATTTTTTTATGACCCATCCTTTCATCTATGTATACATATACATATATGTACGATATTCTTGTTTTAAAAGTATTAGCTTAATGGAAGAATAATGTAAAGCTAAGCATTCTAGTATGTTATTTCTTTTGGTAAAATTGTACAAAAGGTTCTCATGATATTTATTTTAGTGGATTTAGTCCCTTTACTATAGACCAATTTAAGGTTTGGGTTACATGACTAAAGCTTGAAGTTTAGCCCGGTCTTTGGGAGAGTTTGGAGAAAAAGAAAAATTAAACCTTAAAAACAAGTTTATGCAGAAATTAGACTTGTTTAAAATATTAGTTGGGCTTAAGCTTCAACTAGGGTATGCACTTTTTGGATTTAATCTAATTAGATTTGGTGGTCATCCGAATTAGTTCGGTTAATAAGTTGATCGTCAAATCTAATTTTATCGGGGTTGGTTAAAGATTTTTTGAAATTTTGATTATTAATTAATGTAATTAGTTGAAATTATTAATAATAATATATTATGGATCCAATATATTAGATAGGTCCAATACATTATATAAGCCCAAGATATAAAATTTAATAGCTTTATATATATTATAATGGGCTTAAAAAATATTATCAAAAATAAAATAAAACTTAACATAAACAAAAAAGTTTAAAAAATAAAAGAAAGAAACGCGTAAAAATATCAGTTAATTTGGTTAACTACTCAAATTAACCAAATTTATTTTGGTCGGTTAATATGCTTCTAAAAAATTGGTTCTGATAACAGTTAGATATTTTAAATTTTGATTAATTTAATTAATGATAGTTCAATTCGAATATCAACCAAACCGACGTTTCGAATACCCGAACTCCAATATTTAAGAGTCAACCTTGGCTCAAGCTTGTTTTAGATATTGTAATATAATGTTTTGTTTTAATAAAATGTAATAGTTTTCTTTACTCGTACTATATATAAGTTATTTTGAATATAATATATTTGTAATATTTTAAATATATTACATGCATAAATTTTATAAAATAGTTTAAAAATTAAATAGTATTAAAAATTATTTTATATTTAAAAGATGTTATTATATCTTATTGCAATTATCTTATCTTAAAGGAGGACAATATTATTGAGCTTCTTGAATCAGATAGAATTTTCATTAAAGTTTCTTATCCATCCAACTCAATTGCTTGAAATTAGTCCTCATGATGGTTCGCGGGCTTTAAAGGCACTCGACATTTTGAGTTTGAATGTAATGACTCAAAATTTACCGGCACCGGAAAAGCGAGTTATAGGGCCTTCGTCTTAGTGAATCGAGTTCGTAAATATTTATTAGGAATATTTGTGAGGCTAGTTGTGTGTTTAGTTAGGCTTTAATTAAGTGAATTTAGCTTAATTAAAAGAAATTAGGAAAAAATGACTAAATTGAATAAGGGATAAAAGTTTAATTATAGATTAATAAAAAGAAGGGAGGACCAAACTGGCAAATAAGCCATTCTTAATGGTTGTGGCGGCAAACATATGAAATATCTAAGATTTTTTTCTTAGATATTTACTCAATTAATTAATTAGTTAATTTTATTATTATTATTTTATTGAATTATAAATTATATTAAATATTATTATATTATGAAATAAATTGAAATATGACAAATGTAGGGTGATAAATGGTACATGTGTAATAATGTGTATATACACACTTGTATTATAATTATTTATTTACTTAAAATTTAAGTCACTTGTATTATAATTATTTATTTACTTAAAATTTAAGTTAAAAGATATTTATTAATAAAATAATTATAATATAATATTTTTATGGAATAAATAAATTAAATGATGACAAGCGGATGGTGATGATAATATACAAATGTAAAATAAATATGTGTACAATTGTAATATATGTATTTATTATTAGATAGATATTTATTATAATTATTATTATAGTTTTATATTAAATTATTAAATTATGATTGTTATTATTAAAATAAATTAGAATGAATACAATTGTATAATTATTAATGGTACATGTGTAACATGGGTTTTTTACCAAATTAGGGTAGAAAAAAAAAAGATTCGAAAATAGGGCCCGTGTAGGATTATTTACCAAAATGGGTGCCTTGAGGGTGGTCACGCCACTCCCACAGGCGGCACCACCCTCCCTCCTGCGCCAAACAGTAACGAACAGTGAAAATGGCAGCCAAAACAAGGTAAAACAGTGATATATGTCCGTGAAGCAACAGTGAAAAGGTGGAGAATGGTCTCCCATGGGCGGCACCAGCTGAAGAATGGCCTCCCATGGGCGGCACCAGTGAAAACAGTGCTGCATGTTTGTCTTTGTCGGCTTCTGCTCCTGGGGACCTTAAATGGTCCCCTCCCTTCCCAGTCCCCCCCCCCCACCAACAAAACTTGTTTTGAGAAGCAGAAACAAGGAGAAGGAGCACGCCAGAGGAAGAACCGGAAGAAGAAAGGAGCACGCCGGAGGAAGAACCGGAAGAAGAAAGGAGCACGCCGGAAGAAAGAAAAGAAGGAAGGAAGAAAGAGGAAGGAAGAAGGGAAAAAATTTAGGAGAAAATTAGGTAAATTTTTTAAAAAAAATGTTTATGTTGTTGAAAAAAATTGTTTTATTATATGTTAATTTTTATATTTTATGACATAATTGGTGTTAGTAGTTTATAATGTAAGTAGTTTAACTAGTTTATAATAATTTTATTATATGTTAATTTTAATTTATTTTATGACTTAGTTTATAACTAATTTTAGTTGTTTAAGTAGTAGTTAGTTAGTAAGTTAATAAATTATGTTAGTGTGTATTAATTATGTTAATTAGTTAATAAAAATATTTAATTATGTTAGTTAATAAAAATATTTAATTATGTTAGTAAGTTAATAAATTATGTTAGTGTGTATTAATTATGTTAGTTAGTTAATAAAAATATTTAATTATGTTAGTTAATAAAAATATTTAATTATGTTAGTTAGTTAATAAATTATGTTAGTGTGTATTAAAATGTTAGTAACTCTAACATGATTTTAGTTAGTATATTATTATTAGTTAAACTTTAATAATTAATTTAGTTAGAATAAAATAATAAAACAATTATTATTATTGTTAGTGTAATATTATCGTTAGTAAAAAATGGTAAATGTTATTTTATTTAATATTATATTACTATTGTTAGTAATATGTTTTAGTTATTGAAAGAACATTAAAATAATACATAAAATATCATGTATAAAAATTAATAATATAAAATAATAAAATACGAAAATATTATATTTTTTTAAAGTAATAGAATCTGAGAAAAAGGAAAATACGAATAAATAGTTAAAATAAGTGGGTTTTACTAAATTGATATATAAAGAGTAATAAAATAATACATTTGAAAATATTACGTAGTAAAAGAAATAATATAAAATAATAAAAAACGAAAAAAGTAAAATAAAATATTTGATTTATTATGCACTAAAATGTGTCTGTAGATAATATATTTGAATTATTATGTACGAAAATAATATAAAATAAAACGGACAAAGGCTCGTAATTGAAAAACGCATACGTATACGTAATATTGTTATTAACGAATCGTAAAAATTATTATTATTACCTTAGCTATGTTAATATAATATTATTATTAAGAAACCGTAAATATTATTATTAGTTATTATCATTGTTTGTGAAAAAACAATAATTAATATTTCATTTAATATTATGATGTTTGTATAAATAATAAAATATTATATTTATTATGCGTCGTTTACATGATGTTCTTATTATATGATTAGTACTGGCATGTTATTTGTTAGTAATTGAATATAGATTTATTGTTTTTTATGTAGGTAAAAAATTGATTTGAGACGGAAATGGCTTCATTGATTAGTAAAGTTCCTCACATATGCGACGCTGCTAATAATATGGTAATGTATTGTTATTCATTAATTACAGGTTATATTAACAAAATAGCTACATAATAAATTATGTTATTCTACATAAGTAGTAATATTTTTATGAATTAACACTGTCAGGACTCATACCGTGTATTACGGGCCCGGGTGAATGGCGTAAAAAATCCCCCGGATGAACGACTGATGCCATATATAGAGCAAGCTGGATTTGAGTCAGCAGCACTGATCGAGACGTTTGACTTGCGGTATGATTTAATATCCGCACTAGTCGAGCGTTGGCGGCCGGAGACCCACACTTTTCATTTTCCGTGTGGAGAGTGCACAGTCACTCTAGAGGATGTTGCACTGCAGCTTGGGCTCCCAATTGACGGGAGTCCCGTTACAGGCATCAGTGCGGTAGATGACCCGTTTACCCTCTGTCAGAGCCTACTAGGGCACTCGTACGACAATAATGGAAAATATTTTACAGAATTAAAATTTACATGGTTGAGAGCGAGGTACCAACATATATCAGCTGATGCCACTGAAGGTGACTTGATGTGCGCAAGTCGAGCGTACATTATGCACATCATAGGGGGTATACTGATGCCCAGTGCAAACAATAATACGGTTCATATTCAGTACCTACCCCTATTGGCTGATTTAAGCAATGCTCGCTCGTATAGTTGGGGATCCGCAGTTCTTACGTGGTTGTACCGTGAGCTTTGTCGGACGACAGACCCAACGACCGGAGACATAGGCGGATGCCTTACACTATTGCAGTCCTGGGCTCTGTATCGGATGCCATTCTTGGCATCAGTTACCCACCAACCATACGTATATCCGTTAGTGAACAGGTGATAAAATATAACTTGTTTTTAATTGAAATTTCTTTATATTGATACTGTTTGACTTAATTGTTTTTTTGTAGGTGGAGTAATTATCCGGGTATCGGGAGGTCGTACACTGTCCCGATATACCGGCTTATGATTGAACAACATGCCGGGGAAGGGGTAAGCGATTCCAATATTAGTTACGTAGTAGTTTGTATATCTTACGCACAATGTGTTTAATTTTGACAATGTTATTAATCGTGCAGTTTATATGGATGCCATACCGTAGACCCGAAATTGCAGCCGTTATACCCCCGTCCTCCTATATCCACTCGTATATGTGGTGCACAAACGCACCAATTGTCTGTTTCCATGTAGTAGAGTGGTATCACGGGGACCGAGTGCTGCGGCAATTTGGTTGCGTCCAATACATCCCGGATCCGCCTTGCCAGGTGGGAGAGGTTCATGGCAAAAATAAGAGAGGGAGACCAGACTTGGATTGGGGGGTTAGGCATGGTCAATTTATTGCGCTGTGGAATGATCGCATGTCCCGAATGCCTCGGATGGATATGGCTTCCAGTCTTCTACCTCCATTAGAGTACATACAATGGTACTCTAGTATGGGGAAGCCATATATACTCGGAGGACAGTCGACTGTAGTCCCCCCACATGTGCAGCGGCATGGGGCATACGAGCCAGTGGTAGATATGGAGGTCGAGGCAGCTGCAGATCCTGATCCCGAGCCAGAGGCCGAGCCGGAGCCTTATCATCCATATGTGCCAGGCACTGACAACTTTCTGGGCTCGTCAGGAGGTGGATACCAGTACGGCACTCCCGGCTCGTATCCTGGGTCGTATCCACTATATCAGGACACTCCATCTGGCTCGAGTTCATCTATGCCCTTCGAGCAAGATGATTTCTTGGCCATGTTTAGCACACCGCCATCTGGACCCCCACCGGAGACTGACGAGGATGTTGGTCGTCGCAGGCACGGACGACGTGAACGTCGACCACCGCAGAAGTACACACCGAGGACTACACCATCGAACCATCAGTTTTAAGGTGTTTCTTCCGGTCTTGATTTTCTTGTTTTTTGTATTTGTAAATATTACGATGTTTATACTTTATTTGTGTGAAATTAACTTGATTATTTGTAGCTATGATTACTTAATATTGTTATGATTTTTGATGATTTGGAGCTTTAAAATTTCGTAACAAGATTTTAAGACATGACACCAACAGCTCACTGTACACCAACAACTAAATTGATCTGTTTACTTTACACATGGGATCAAATAACCATCATATATACAATTATATTTATAGCACCATCATATATTGATAGATGGAAGATGTTAATATTAATAAGCTCAATTCTCAGTCGCTCGTGACGATTGTCCAACATGATAGTTTCGATGCGGGCATTTACTTCGATTATGACCACCTAACCTACATATTCCACAGCGCTTACCGTCAGATTTCTCCATAATGTCCATTTCATTACGGATTCTGGATGATTGCGGACGACCTCTCGGATTTCTGCGTAGCGCTCTGTCTGGGACAAGCTCGAAAGTCGTCCGGGGCATCTCCCATGTAGACAGGTCGGGCAGGACAGGGAACTCATTTTCCCAGACACGCAATGTACGCTCTAGAGTGTACACATCATTCACAAAATGTTCAACACTAAGGTTCGCTTTAGCACATGCTGCCACAACATGTGCACACGGATAATGAAGTGTTTGGAACTTTCTGCATTCACACTGTCTGTTCCGAAGATCGACTCCATAAGACCTAGGTGGCAACCCGGGCCGACGACCGATGGACTCCGTAACTCGAAAAGTTTCCATTCGTCGTGAATATATTTCTACAATCATCGACCTCGCAATCCGACGATTTGCAATCAATGCATTCCTCATATCTTCCACAAACACGTGTCCCGCATCCATCTGGTTGACTTGTTGTTCACCCATTCTTGGCATCAAGGTTGCCAACCTGTAGAATGTTGCCGAGAAGACAGATGAAATCGGAAGATGCCGTGTTTTCAACAACACAGCGTTGACCCCCTCCACCAAGTTTGTGGTCATTTGACCATAACGAAAGCCCTCGTCAAAACTTTGAGCCCATTGCCACGGCTCCATTGTACCCAACCACTCCCGAAAAGATTTGTTCGCTTGACCTTCCATGTCACTCTCGAGTTGAGTCATCATTTGGCGAAAAATATGTGGCTCTAGCTCGTACGCTGTACATGTTTTAAAAAATATCAGTTACGGTATCTGGATAACATAAAAACATTAAACTATACATATTGAAAATATAAGGTTATCCTTTACCCATTTTCACCACTTCTCTCTTCCAGTTTGCATTCTTATACTCTCGAAGAAAGTTCGCCGCAATGTGACGGATACAGTAAACGGATCTCCAGGGCACACCGGAACGCCTAATTGCGGCAATTAATCCTTTCCCTCTATCGGAGATGATACAAATATTATCGTTGCTGATAACATACCTCCGCAGGTTGGTAAGGAAGAATTCCCAGGATTCCATATTCTCCTTATCTACTATTGCAAACGCTATTGGGAGTACATTCCTATTGCCGTCTTGAGCAACCGCAATAAGTAAGATCTGTGTAAATTTTCCGTATAACCATGTCCCATCCACCTGCACAAATGGCTTGCAGTGTGGAAAAGCCCGTACACATGGATCAAACGTCCAGAACATCCGATGAAAAATTCTTTTTCCCGGCTGTAATTCGTCATTTGGGCCGTAAAAAGGCCTGGTCTGTAACTCAATCACAGTTCCCGGTATGTACTCCCGCATAGCGGCGATCCATCCCTGTAGCTCATTATACGATGAATCGTAATCCCCATACAATTGTTCCATTGCCATCTGTTTCGCTATCCACGCCTTTCGGTATGATACTCGATACTGGAATCGTGCTTGTATTTCAGCAATCAGTACCGAAACTTTAATAGTTGGCATGTCCTTCACCATTGGCATGATACACGTACATATAGTTTTGGAATCAAGTTTTCGATGATCTTCTGTCATACGTGTCGATCTGCATGTGTGAGGCCCAACCAATTTTCTTATCTCCCACATCTGCGATTTTTGAATGAATGCAGCTCGTATCCACCAATTGCATCCGTCTGCTGCCTTCCAACACTCTGCAATATATACTGTCGATTTAGACTCTGCGACTTTGTAATCCACTGATATATCCATGCTATACCGTTTAATAGCAGATACACACTCTTCTTTACTTCCAAATCTCTGGCCTACGAATAACTCCTCATGATTGGAATTTACGGTGAGCCGGTGAGCAGGATATATTTCAGGGTACTCTGGAAACTCGATTACACGCGCTGCATCGGGGTCTATGAGTGACATGTGTGGCCCAGGATTATTGTGTATCGTAATACATCGCATATGGTTCCCGACAGAAGACGCACTAATGTTCCCATCGTCATTCACGTCTTCATCGTCAATATCATCAGGTATATTATCCATATCGGGATCACTGTCAATATCGACCTCTTCTTCACAATGATCACTGCTGTCGTGTCCATCATCATCAACCACATCAATATCGGGTGTAGTATTAAGATCGATATTGATCCGACGTATATTCGATTCGTCATCAACATACGATATTGGAGGCACCCTGCACGGTTCTTGAGCTCCATGTTCTTCACCATATGCATTGCTGTCTTCATTTGCCTCAATACCGGCTAACTCAGCAAATAAGTGAATCGGTGCATTTCTGTTACTCCCATTCCCACAGTACAGCGCAATCATTGTCTCCACGTCTTCGTCGTCTACAAGTTCCATTTCTGTGAATTTGATCGGATCTGTCGAAATTGGAAACTTGTAGAAAATTCTCGATATTGTTTTCCCACACCGTCTAACGATTTTTGCGTTTATCCTTCGCTTCATATCATCCAACGATACATTTCTATTAAATCTCATTGCCAATTGTTGCCGACATTCAAATATGCATCCAACGGTTGTTGTCAAGATGATTCCATCGAAATAAACACATACGAAAAACTGATCATCCATCTTCAATGGTCAATCTGTTCAAAAAATAAACAAAATTTCTCAAACAAAATTTAAAACATAACATTCACAATAAAAAATTAATTAATATAAACACATAAATTACTAACAAATCAAAATAAACAAACAAAATAACTTTAAAACAAAACTAAAAAACTTGGCACTATTTTGGCACTATGTTCGTTCGTATTTCCTAAGCGTTCAAATCCTATAATTTTCAATAAAGTACTATTAGATTTAGTACAATCACTTATTCTGACCATTTACTTGTATTTTCCTTTTTCTCTGTCTCAATTTACATTACTTTCAAAATATATATTATTTTCATATTTTATTATTTTATATTATTTATTTTAAATCATAATGTTTCATGTATTATTTTAATGTTCTTTTATACTAACAATACTTATAATATTTCTTTACTAACAATAATAATATAATACTAAATCAAATAACATTTACCATTTTTTACTAACAACATAACAATATTACATTACACTAACAATAATAATAACAATATTATAATAATAACAATAAAATAACATAATGTTTTATATATTATTTAAATATTTTTTATACTAACAATAATTATAACAATATACTAACAAAATAATAATATTACACTAACAATAATAATAACAATATACTATACTAACTAAAATAAAGAGTTAAAAAACTCTAATTACTTTTTATATTATACTTACATATTAACTAACTAACATAAATATTTTTAGGGTTTATATTCTAATTACCTACTAATAATAATATAACTAAATTACTAACAATACTAAACTATTAAGTAATAAAATAAAAATTAATATATAATAAAAAAATTAAATACACAAACATTATTTGAAAAAATTTATACCTAATTTTTCCCTATTTTTCTTCCGACGCCACCAGCTTCGTCCTCCTCTGCTGCTTCTGCTGCTTCTTCCCTCTAGTGTGGGGGGGGATTTATAAGGTGCAGGTGCCGCCCATGGGATGGTATTGTTCCAGCTTGTGCCGCCCATGGGAGGCCATTATTCAGTTGGTGCCGCCCATGGGAGGCCATTCTTCAGCTGGTGCCGCCTATGGGAGGCCATTCTTCAGCTGGTGCCGTCTCTGCCATAACATTTTCCACCTTTTCACAGTTTGTTCACTGTTTTTGTTCACTGTTTGGCGCAGGAGGGAGGGTGGTGTCGCCTATGGGAGTGGCGTGACCACCCTCAGGCACCCATTTTGGTAAATAATCCTACACGGGCCCTATTTTCGAATCTTTTTTTTTTCTACCCTAATTTGGTAAAAAACCCTGTGTAACATATATGTTTATACACTTGTAAATTATTTATATATTTTATTATATAATGAACAAAAGATATTTATTAATTAATATTATTATTATAACATTATTATAATAAATTAAAGAATAAAAGAAATAGAATAAAAAAGGAATGGAAAGAAAGAAAAGAAGAATAGAAGCGGAGAGTTCAAACGAAATAGGGGGAAAGAAAGAAAAAAGGAAAAGGAAAAGAGAAACTAGGGTTTGAGAGCTTGAAGTTTTAATAGGTAAGACAATTAAGTCATTTTTATTTAAATTTGATGTTTTAGAAGTTCTAGATCAAAGTTTTGTTGAAATTAAGTTGAAGTTTTGAAAGTTCTTAGGCATTTGAATATATTTTATGTTGAAATAATTGGTGAATTAGGGGTTAAATTGATAGAATTTCAAGTTAAAATTGGGTGAGGGATTTAATTGTAAAATAAGTTAAAAGAAACAGTTTTGGACAGTAACAGTAGGTTAACTTTGAAAAATCACCAAAAATTTTGGAAATCGAATTAGAGGATGAATAAAATATGAAACTAAAGCTTTTTTAGTCTAGTTTTTCATAGAATAAGCGATGTAAGCAATGAATTTGTAGATTACGAGTTATAGTAAATTTTGTGAGACAAGGTTAGAATGATTTCGGGTTCCCCTGTTCTGAGTTTGGAAAATCATCAAAAAATTGGATAAAAATAATTAGGGGCTTAAATTTACATGTTTAAATAATTAATGAGTCTATTTTTAATAGAAACAAATAGGAACATCATTCAAGTCCCGTACTAAGAGATAATTAATTTTTAGTAAAGAAAGGTAGAAGCTGTCAAACAACAGAATAGAGTCAAGTTTGAAGATTTTACTGTACTTATTGGCTAAACTATAAATTCTGAAATTTTAATGGTAGAAAAATATTTGAGTCTAGTTTCTAAAACATCAAGCGGATATTGAATTGGAATTCTGTAACTCAAGATATAAATAATTTAGTGA
Source organism: Gossypium australe (assembly GCA_005393395.2). NCBI lineage: Eukaryota > Viridiplantae > Streptophyta > Magnoliopsida > Malvales > Malvaceae > Gossypium > Gossypium australe. The sequence goes on along the minus strand of CM016621.1, from coordinate 734,482 downwards.
CTATGACTCAAATGGACAACTTTGAATAAATTTATAAGTAAATAGTGAAATCATAGATAATGTTACTTATAAGCATGTTATATAAATTAAGGATGTGGAATGGAGAGGAGGAGGAGGAATATATATATGAATACTCGGCTAGCATGGCTAATTTGCATGTTTTAGACTCAGGGACTAAATTGAATAAAAGTAAAACTTTAGAGGCAATTTTTTGTAAATATATTAAAAATGACCAAATTGAGTGAAATGAATTATTTTATTGTATAAATTAATAAATTTAATGAAATTATTAATTTAGATCAATATCGGTTGAAAAATCAATAAAAATAGAAATTTACCAAAATGCCCCTGAATCTTGGTATTTCTGCAATTTAGCCAGGTAAGTTCGTGTAATCTAATTATGTGATATAAGGAAATACGAGTTGATGGTATATAAAAATTTGATATAATGAATTAACTTATTTATGTTTATGAAGAAACGGCAAGAGTATGATATTTATCATGACATGTAAATATGTAATTATCTTTGATACGTTTATACAAGGAAATTAAGTATGTTGAGTCGAGTAATAAATTCAAGTAAGATATGTCGAGAAAAATAAATATGTTTAAGGGATAATATATTTGATTTTGATTGGTTCCAAATATGAATACTAGATGAAATAAAATGTCTGATAAATAAATTTGAAACTCCGGTAATGCTCCGTAACTCTATTCCGGTAACGGAGTCGGGTCAGGGGTGTTACATTGAATGTTGCCTGTAGGTTGCAAAAGCCGAGGTGAAAACCACCGTAGGTTTGTTGTTGACAGAAGCGAACAAGGAGACAACCATTGGCACTGTGAGGAACAATATATAGCTTTCCGTTATGATGCTTGATTCGTTACTAATACCTTAATTCCTTCTCATTGAAGCAACTTGTGATACCTTAATACTTTTCCATGTATGTTACCAACAACTTAAAAGGGCCGAGACGGGACTGATTATATCACTCTGATTACATCCCATGCATTGTCAGAAAAAAAATGCTAATTATCTGAATGATTGGATTATAGTTTTTCAATCTAAAGAAAAAATGCTCTGTTTGTTTTACTGAAAATGACTTCCGGAAAATTATTTCTAAAAAATGATTTACTTTTCTGGAAAAGCTAATATTTTCTGGTGTTTGGATGAATCTGTGTAAAATATTTTCTGTTGTTTGGTAGATTTCTTAAAAATATTTCATAAAAAGTTGTTTTCAATTTAAAAACATACATTTGAGATTATTATTTTTCATTGTTTAATATAATTTATTTTTATCTCTAATTTTATGTTTTACATTGTTTTTGCATATACTAAAAATATTATGTTAAATTTAGATTCATTGCAACATCGTTTTTTAATTACACGACTACTAAGTGAGTATTTTTTATTTAAAGATGTGGCATCAATAAAATTGACAAAAAAAATTAACGATGTCAACAATTGGACTTGATTTTTAAATTTGGAAAGCAAAGGGACTAATTATTGAAAATAAAAGTACAAAGACTAAATTACAAATATGTGAAATGTACATAGACTTATGACATATTTTAACCTTTATACTATAAAACATTTATTATTAATATATTTATAATAAATATCAATATTGAATATTTTCAATAATATGTGAATAATATTATTAAAATTTATTATTAAAATAAATTTGAAATATTAAATAATTTATTAAAATAATAAATTATATTTATTATATTAATAATTTATTATAAGACTAAATATAAATAACTAAATATGTATGTTTAATAATATTGAAAAATATAATATTTTAAATATTTTTAAAATAAAAATAAAATTTATTATCAATTTAATAATATTAAGCTTGATTTAAGTTAATTTTTATAAAAAAATAAAATTATTTATACATGAGCTCTTTTCCGGAAGATGACTTATGCTTTTCAAATGGGTAAGTCATTTTACAGGAAAAATGACTTATTTTACCTTGACCTGTAAGTCATTTTTCGTTGACCAAACTATTTTCTGGGAAACAAACACAGGAAAATGCAGAAAATATTTTCCGTAAAACCTTTTACATGTAAACAAACAGATCCTTAGGTTAAATTCTCAAACATTTTGAAAAGTATAGGAATTGACCAATATATTTTATATGGAGTAAAATTTAGGTTAAATTATGCTATTAGTTCCTATACATTACGAAAGTTGTGGATTTAGTCTCTGCCCTTTAATTTGATTAATTTTAGTACCTATACTTTTTAATTTTGAAATTTTAATCCTGACCCAAATAATAGCAGTTAAATTCATTTGCTTAAATTCAATCCCTATACAGTTGTAGATTTAATCTATATTCACCAATTAGGTCATTCTAAATCCATTAACTAGTTTTTTAATGAGTTATATATGGAAATAATAAGCTGATATAACATTACGCATATGACAATATGTTTGCCGCATCAAATTTTGAAAATAGCGAAGATTAATGAATCTAATAATTATCGTTAGGTGAAAACTAAAATTTTAAATTTTGAAAAATATAAATATTAAAAATAATCAAATTTTGAAATTTATAATTTTCGTAATCAACAAGGACTAATAGTAGAATTTAACTTAACTTAAAGATTTATATTGCAAAAAAGTATAATCTTGGTCACCAATTTGTTGACTTTTCAGCTGAATGGTCTTCACTGTAGTTTCTTCAATAAGTTTGGTCGGCGGCCTAACGATTTTAACAGGTGAGTCCAATTATTTAATTTTGGAAAATTTTTATTTTAGATCACTTACTTTAGATTATTTGTTTAATTTAGTATCGGATTTGAGTCAATTTAAGTTTAAATCAAATTAGATCTAATGAGATTATATTGTTGATTTTTCATTAAATAAATTGGATTAAATTTAAATTCGCTAAATGATTAAAAGGTCTAAATTACAAATACAACACTTATTTTAATAATAAATATAATAAATATTTAAATAGCAGGCAATATAACTATATATATTGTTATAAAATTTATGTTTATTTAGAATAAAATTTTATTAAATATTACTTTATAATTTATTTTTAATAAAATATAATGAGAGGGCAGAGTCCAAATATAAGGGAATGTTCACTTCTCAGTTTGCTGTTTTCATATATTATTCGTAAAAGAAGTCATTAATGAATTTAACAGTTCTCATTTATATTGAGATCGAAATTTTACGCATAGTACAATATTAATAATAGAATTTAACCAAACATATGTAACTGTTACCATTTGGATTAGAATCAAAATTTCAAAATTTGAAAAGTACATAAATAAAAATTGATAAAATTAAAATGTAAGGATTAAATTGATAATTTGCATAAAGTGGAAGGACTTAATAGCAAAAATTTGGGCAAAGGAAACGGTCTTTTTCACTCACCTAACTGGAGCATATGGTGATTCCGTGATTCTAACAGTATATGGAATCGATTCATATCTTTGAGAAAATATTATTTTCTTGGTTAAAATATAATATGGGTCCTTGTACTCTTTACAAATTCAAAATTTAGTCTTTATACTTTGATTTTGAAGAATTTAGTCTCTCTACTTTTAAGATTTCAAAATTCAGATCCAGTTGTTAAAACTATTAAATTTATTCTCTTAACTTTTTTGGTGTGATATTTTAAAATAAAAAATACTCACTTGGTATCAATGTAATTAAAAAAATGACATTGTAATGAACCTAAATTTAACCAAATAAATTTAACACTGTTGATAATTAGATCTAAATTTTGAAACCCAAAAACTAGAGGGACTAAATTCCTAGAAATAAAAATATAGGGAGTAAATTTCAAATTTTTAAATAGTACAGGGACTTATTACAAATTTTAACCTTTTTTCTTTGCAATCGTTGGTTCGATATTTACGATGTTTCAACCAATTTAAGTCAAAATCCAAATTGTTTTTAAATTCATTATTTTCATCAAATATAAATAAATTATTTTTATTAAAATAGTTATTTTTATCGCTTCCACTAACTTAAATATTTTCACTGGTGACATATGATATAAATTTATACACTGATAATATATAATTAAATACTTTTTGAAATAATTTATATAATTAAGCTTTTTTTAACAATTAATTAAAATATTTAATGTAATTCCTATAAATTTATATATTTAACACAAATATCAAATTACAAGAAAAAATTACTTTAATTTTATGATTTTTGTTGCTCTATGGTTCTTTATATTTTTCAGTCGACCTCTCTCAGTTGAAAAAATAAACAACCCAAAAAAAGAAGTCTGAGATTTGCCCAGATTCAAAAGCTATTTAATTGATCTTTTTTTTTCATCATTTTCTTAAAAAAGTTTCAGTTTTTGTTTCATTGATGAGTTGCTAGATTTTTTTTTTCATTATAATCCAAACCCAAATCCTCAAAACTCTTAAAGTTTCAATTTTTATTTGTTTTTTTTTCTTTATTGGGATGGCATCTTCATCATCACTGGTAAGTCCACTATGTAATCAGTCACAGTCTCCACTGCTCCATTGGGTTGGTGATAGAAGGAAAGCTTTTATTTCTCCTCCATGCAACGGCGGCTCAGCCACCAGCAAAGATGGTGGTGCTTTTGAGCCATGTAATGAGTATTATTCCTCCAAAAATGGCAGCTTTTCTTCTTTCTTTGGGTCCAAAAATGTTTCCTTCAATATTAATCACAAGCACCCAAGGCTCAATCGAGGTGTTGCCCGATCTGGTACAAATTTTTTTGCGACTTTTCCAATCTGGGTTTTTGTTTTTTTTTTTTGGTTCTTTTTAGCTGTTTTTATTTGTTTAATATCTGACATGTTTAATTTTCTTTACACATACATACATAGCTGATTAGTTTTACGATGATATGAATATGTTATGTAGCCATCATGTTATTTGGAAGGTGATGTTCTAAGCTGTTGTTTCAAGTTTACCCTATATACATACATACATGCGCACACACACACACACACACACGTGTATATATAGCTGATTAGTTTTATGATGATATGAATATGTATCCACCCATGTTCAATATGTTGGTAAAAATATCATGGAGGTACTTGTATCGGGAGTCAATTCCATTTTGCCTCCCTTTACTCAAAAAATGTGTAATAAATTAAATCTATAGGTTAGAAAAAATTAATCCTTTCGGTTATTGTACTTCATACTGACATACAAAGGACTAGTTTTTAACAGTGGACATGGGTGGATTTTTAATAGAAAGACAGTTTGCTCTTTGATCTAAAGTAAAGGGATTAATTTGCTCATGTTTTTTAGTGGAAGGGGCAAAATGCAATCTAACTGTAGTACAAGGGCCTCTATACTTTTACCTCAATATGTTCTAAGCAGATTCATGTATTAGAGGGTCATGTTTTCATATATATATGTATATGTATTATAGCTGATTAGTTTTATGATGATATGAATATGTATCAACTATGTTCAATATGTTCTAAGCTTATTCATGTATTAGGAGGATCGTATTCTCATATCCATATTTGAAAACGCATTGAACACACCTAGTAACATAGGTTCACCTTTACCATATTATAAGCATTAAATTGTAGACATCATAGATTTATCTTTAGTCTTTGGTTTTATTTCAGACAAGTTGGCATAAACTGGTTGTATTTATTGTCTTTGTCATGGATTTGCCACCACCTTTATATTTTAATTGAACTTTTATGGATTTTTTCTAAAAAAATTTACCAGTTAAATTATGTGTAATCCGCTGTTTAATTCATTTAAAAATAACATAGGACAAGCCATGGCTGTAGCCGTGGAACCGGCGAGAGAGATCATGACAAAACAGAAACCTCCTACGAAGCAAAGACGTATTGTTGTGACTGGGATGGGAGTAGTAACTCCGCTTGGCCATGACCCCGATGTTTTTTATAACAATTTGCTAGAAGGTGCTAGTGGTATAAGTGAAATTGAGGCTTTTGACTGTGCCCAGTTTCCAACCGTAAGTGTGTTTTCGCCTTCAGGTCTTTTGTTTGTTGTTATTTCTACAGTGCTTGTTCTTAGTGCTCTTGTTTTTGTCTCTAGAGAATTGCTGGAGAGATCAAATCTTTATCGGCCGATGGATGGATAACACCAAAACTATCCAAAAGGATGGACAAATTCATGCTTTATATGCTTGTTGCCGGAAAAAAAGCATTAGAAGACGGTGGAGTAACCGAAGATGTAATGGAGGAATTAGATAAAGAGAAATGCGGAGTTTTGATTGGTTCGGCAATGGGTGGTATGAAGGTAATGCTTCTTGAAAACGGGATTCTTGGCAATGTAGTGTTTCTTTCTTTGTCCGTATATTTATTCATTTAGTTGGTTTATGGAATGAACAGGTTTTCAACGATGCAATTGAAGCACTGAGGATTTCGTATCGGAAAATGAATCCGTTTTGTGTACCATTTGCTACTACAAATATGGGTTCCGCAATGCTTGCAATGGATTTGGTTAGCCTAAATTTAGATTATGCAATGTTAAGAGTTTACCTTGATCATCGAGCTTTAAACTTACGGTTTTTTTTTAGGGATGGATGGGTCCTAACTATTCGATCTCTACTGCATGTGCTACGAGCAACTTTTGTATCTTAAATGCAGCAAATCACATGATTAGAGGCGAAGCTGTAAGTCAAGCCAACAAAGGAAAATTCCAGTTTTTACGATATAATTCCGAATTTACTATATATCTTTGGTATTTGAAACAAATTGTAGGATATGATGCTCTGTGGTGGCTCTGATGCAGCAATTATACCCATCGGTATCTCTTTCTTGTCTCAGTTTCTTATTTAACACCGTTTTATTATTTTTTAACTTGGAAAAACTGGACATACTCCGTTTTATGATGTTTTAATTCAGGGTTGGGAGGATTTGTCGCATGCAAAGCACTGTCCAAGAGGAACGGTGATCCTACAAAAGCTTCACGTCCATGGGATGTTGTAATGTTTCGATAACTCTTGAGCTTACGGGCCTTCAATTTTCCTTTTGTTGTCAGTTTTATCTCCATGTTATCGAATAAAAGCTGTAAAACCAGAGAATGAGTTAACAGAGTAAACCGCATTTAACCTAATGATTATTATCAAATTTAGTGTATATTTATCGAGTGTTTTCTAAAAGCCAATTATTCATCTCACATAAATTTTCTGTCCAGTTTATGAGTTATTTACCTTGATAGTGGTTCTAATTTATGCACAGAATCGTGACGGGTTTGTCATGGGGGAAGGTGCTGGGGTTCTGCTTTTAGAAGAGTTGGAGCATGCTAAGGTACATCCATGTTAACCTGAGTTATAAGTTTGAAACTCTGGTTTGTTTTGAGTTTACCGAAAATATAAGATAAGTTCCGATCTTTGATGGAAAATTTACCAAATTTAGGTTTCTAATTTTGCAGAGGCGAGGAGCGACTATCTATGCCGAATTCCTCGGTGGTAGCTTCACTTGTGATGCTTATCACATGACCGAACCACACCCGGATGGTAATAAGCTAGATCTCTATTACTACAAGTTATGTTTTTGCATTAGCTATTTCCATTGGCAGTGCCACGAAGACCAGGCCAGAACTTGTAACCTACATGCTTAAGCAGTACTCGACTTAGCCTTTTTTAGGCACTTAGGCGAACTTGATTTTTTTTTTTTTTTGCGCTTATGTAGCAGCAAATTATACCGTTTTAAAACATTAAAGTGAATTTCATCTCGTGAAATCTGAAAACAGGAGTCGGTGTTGTTCGCTGCATAGAAAAGGCTTTGGCTCAGTCTGGAGTACCTCGAGAAGATATAAATTACATTAATGCTCATGCTACGTCTACACCATCTGGAGACATTAAAGAGTACCAAGCTCTCCTACATTGTTTCGGCAAAAATCCCGAGGTTACTTTTTCGTAGTTTTCTCTAATGATTTGATCTTTGTCCGTAACCTATTTCCGATATTTCTGCATTGTGATTTTTGATAAAATATCTGGTTATTTGCAGTTAAGAGTGAACTCCACTAAGTCGATGATCGGTCACCTACTCGGAGCTGCCGGTGCTGTGGAAGCCATTGCAGCGGTACAGGTATGCAATTCAGAGATTTCATTATGCTTTTTTCCAAACCTAAACATCGGCTCGGTAATGTCTTATTTCTTGTGTAGGCGATAAGAACTGGTTGGGTTCATCCAAATATCAACCTTGAAAACCCGGACGAAGAAGTGGTACATTACCCCTTCCCCTCGTTCTTTTCTTGGATGTTAGAAGTTTTTGCTTCATGACATGTTAAATCAAGCTTGTATCTTTTCAGGACACAAATGTGCTCGTCGGACCAAAGAAAGAAAGGTTGAATGTCAAGGCAGCCTTGTCCAATTCTTTCGGGTTTGGTGGCCACAACTCCTCGATCATATTTGCTCCGTACAAGTAAAAAAAAAAGAACATAGTCCAAGCATCGCTCGTCCCGGGTTACTGTAGCTGCTGTTGTAGGCTATTTGGTCAGGAAAAGTGTTAATATAGGTCAGCTACATCGTGCAGAAGACTCGAGAAACCTCGTCTATCGACAAACACCGGTCCCGAAAAAGGGTTATCATAGGGAGAAAGATGATGTTTAAGAGTTCATTGTTGTGTTTTAAAGATGTCATATTTTCTATTAAATTTTAAAGTTACGATGGAAATTTTGGATTTTTAGTTGATAGGGGCCATCCAAGCGCGCGTATTTTCATGCATTAAAGTAAATATGGGTAAATTTATGGTTTTGGTCCTTTTGTTTTGGTTAAATTCGAGACTTAATAGCTTTACTTCAATTAATGCGATTATGATGTGTTAATTCAAATGAACCCAAAAAGGAAAATCATGTGTTGGTTAAAATAATTAATACTAATGATGAGTTGGATAATCTAAGTTTAAAATAGCTTTAATAATATACGTTTGATTGCCTTGCAATATATTTGTCTTAATCTTTTGCATTCAATTAGATTTGTGCTCAAATAAATAATAAAAAAAAATATTTTTTCTTACATATGTATCTAATTTCCTTCTAATTTGTTAATCTAAATTTTATGTAAAAAAATTCATGTCTGAAGGTTTTTAAAATTGGATGGGTGGTCGAATTAATCAAATCACCAACTCTTAATTTAACCGGTTCTAGGGACAATGTTAGAATTTTTTTTCTTTTGAGGTGGAATTAAGTTACATATTTTTATGAGAATTAAGATACAATTTCACTATTTTATTAGCTCATGTATTTATAATTTTAAAAATATTAAATTAAAATTCTATCAATTTTTGGGTCAAAATATAATTTTATCCTACACTAACTTGTAATTTTATAAAATTTAAAGGGCCAAAATTTGTAATTCCCTATTTTAAGAGGCCAGGATCACTACTCACTACTAGCCTCTTTATTTTAATACATGTTTTAATAATTGAATTAACCGATTTTTTAAATTATAATTATAATTATAATTTTACCGATGGATTGAAATTGACTTTTACATTTTAAACTTAATCAATTAAATTATATTAATTTCGTAAATAAATTTAATCAAATTTCAAAAATTCAGAATTATCGTAAATAAATTTAATCAAATTTCAAAAATTCAGAATTAAACCAATCAATTTACCCCTTTCCATATTTTTTAAGCACAAAATTTAAAAACTTGAAAATAAATTTATTAATTTTGGTCTAAATTCAAAAATTCAATTCAAAAAGCAATAATCTAAAGTTAGATAAAAACATGAATTGAATGTGCCAATTGTGATGATAATTAATTTTGTGGAAATTCAATATTTGTACTTTATAATTATAATAAATAAGGATTAAGGGTACAAAAAGTATTTAAAAAATTGAACAAATCGGGAGCCTTATCGAGCTTTTCATTTCTAATATATATTATTAAATTATATTATTATCCTTAATGTATATTTTAATCCTAAGTTTAATTATCGAGCCGAAATTGAATATGAAAATTGATAAACTTATAGTTCTATTATATCCAGTGGCAAAGCCAGAAAATATTTTTAAGGGCGGAAATTAAATTTTAATTTTTAATAGCCTATTTTTTTATAATTTTTAAATCATGTTTAGGGGCCAAAGTACAATTTTATCTTTATTAATTTAAAATTTTAAAATTTCTAAATAGCCTAAATAAATAATTTTTTATTTTAGGGGGGCTGGGCCCCCTGTTAACCCCTAGATATGCCACTGATTATATCTTGAAGTGAGCTCGAGCTTAAAAAGAGATGTCTAAGTTGAGGCTTTCCAATATTAAGATTCATCTTGGTTCAATAATCCCTAGTGCCATACTACTTAAACCCAAGTGTGAATCAAATATGGATATGAGCCGAGCATACCTAATTTTGATTTTTTTTCACGTAATTAAAGTATTTGAAAGATTATATCCTCATATCCAAGCTCGAAAATGTGTCCAACACAGAAATCCAACATGAATACAAAAAAGAAATTGAATATTTGATGCATTTATGGATTCCCATTAGATTTAAAACAACATCAAACTATGTTCTCAATTGAACATAATACAATTTACACATAATTCTCCTACATTGTAAGAATCCATGAGACCAAGATTTGCACCTTAATTTCCAACAACACAAATGATCAGCTGGTCCGAAAAAAAAGAAAAAAACACAACTTGTCTAACACCAAGAGCGCATATGTAAGTACCCGAGGAAGAAAAATTCGACCAATGTTTTTTTACAGACTTTGAAGTATTTTCAAGGTTTCGTCGATATGTTTCTCCGGCTGAAACTGGTTGTTGTAAATGAGTTGAACAACCCCTTTTTTGTCGAGAACATACGTTTGTCTTCCAGGCAATGTTCCGAATAGATCCGATGGAACTCCCCACTCTTTCCTCACCTTGTTGCCCTCGTCGCTTAGCAGCGTAAATGGTAGCCTGTATTTCTTGGCAAAGTTCTTATCGAATCGGAAACAAAAACCGTCAGTTTTTCCGAGTGATTTGGATGCCATTTCAATCATTGTAAATGCAGACATCATACAAAAACAATTAACTCGTTTTGCATATAATGTTCGAACCGCGAAAAAGCAGATCGAAATGTTTCTAGACAACCAAATCCGCACTATCAATCATCATCCTACATGCAAAAACTAGAATCCCTTTAGTGGGATGCTGAAGATACAGCTATTTATGGTAAAAGTATCGTGAAGACTCAGATTGCATTTTAACCCTGTACCTGGTAATGGATAAATTAATCTTTATACTTTAAATCAAACAACAAACTAGTCATTTCTATTAAAAATTTCTTTTTTGTATAAAAACTGATATGATAAACAGAATAAAGAGTAAATTTTCTATTTTTTAAATAAATGAGGATAAAATACAATATTAAAGACATCCGTGCCACCATGGTACAGACAAAACATCAAACTTCTGTCCTGTCAATGATTTTAAATGCAAAAAACTTGGTAAAACCAAGTATTCGTTTTGCATATAATCATAACATTCGAAATCTACGGGTCCGATACCTACATACATCCAGATTTACATTATTCATTACTATACCTACATGGAACACAAGGACATTTTTCCAGACAGCACAAATTTTCCATCTTGCAATAATTGCAAATGAAAGAAATCTCACAAATTTGCATAAATGAGGGGTGAAAGTATCATATAAACTTTTATACTATAAGTTAAATTACATTGTACCCCTTTTATTCAAAAGATAAACAAATTAGTCCCGTAAATTAGATCAAAGAGTAAAAAAGTTAAAAATTTTATACTTTTCTATTGTTAAAAACTGACATGATTAACAAAATAACCGAAGAGTCATGTGTACCTTAAGTTGAGTACATAGACCAGTTCTTATGATAAAATTTTTAATAGAATGAAGTTTATTTTTTGATCTATAATAAAACGATTAATTTGTCATTTTTTAAACAATCTAACTCTTAGTTCAAATACTCCATAGACCATGTCCATGGTTGTTTTACCAACTAATCACCAATTTATTTTCCAGCGAAATTTTGTAACACAACCATATATACATTTTCAACTCAAAATCATACAAATTTTACCTTGTGAGATTCTGCACTATCAACACTTATCCCAATAACTTCAGCTCCAGCTTTCTTAAACTTCTCATAAGAATCTCTAAAAGCACACGCCTGTCCAATTTACACAACCAAAATTCAAGCATCAACAATGGCTTCCACACACACACAAAAAAAAAACCATTTTTTTTAAAATAAAAAAAAATAAAAACAATCACCTGTTTGGTGCAACCAGGGGTTTCATCAGCAGGGTAAAAATAAACCACAACAGGCTTCCCTTTAAACTTTGAAAGGCTTACATTTTTCCCGTCTTGATCTTTCAAAGTAAATGCTGGAGGAACTGTACCTTTATTCACCTGCCCCAAAAACCCTAAATTCATAAACGATCAAACAAAACAACAAAAATCCAAAATCAATCAACAATGTACCTTAGCAGAAATCGAGGTTTTAAAAGTGGAAAAACGAGGGATTGAAAGAGAAGAAGAGTGAGTGAATTTAAGGCCGTGAAATTGAGACTGTGATGATTTGGTGAGAATTGGGATGGATTTAGAAAGTGACAATTGGGGCTTTGAAGTGTGAGAAGGGAATAATGAAGCCACTGTGTGGCTTGAAAGACTCAGAGAAGAAGCCATTAATGGGTTTAGTGAAGAAAAGGGAAGCTTTTTTGTGTTCGGTTGGATTTTGAAGAAGAAAAAGATAAGAGATTGGTGATGGGTGAATGGTTATTGGATCATAGGGGATATGGGAGAAGAATGGTGAATGATGATAGATCATCGGCGTGGACAATTGGTGTCCCCTAAAATCTTTGCCGATTCCATGCGTTAAGTGTAATGAAGAATTGGGTAAATTTCTAGTTTAGTCATTTATATACCTTTTAAATTATGTTTTGATGATTGAACTTTGGAAAAATTATTATATATGATCGGTAATGTTATTGGTTTGTTTCCGTACGTGGATGTTAAAAGAGATATTTTTAGGGTTAAACTACTATTTGGGGCCTGAATTTGATGAGTTTGAACTTTTTTTTTTATCTAAGTTAGTCTCTGAACTTAGCAATTGTTCTCACATTAGGGCGTAAACTTTTTCTATTCAAGTTAGTCCATGAACTCCAATATCGGGGCTTGAAATTTTTTTGGTCCCTGTTATTTCCTTGAAAAGTGAAAATCCTAAAATTCAGACATCGATATGAGAATAATTATCAAGTTCATGCCCCAATATGAGAACAATTGCTAAGTTCAAGGACTAATTTGAATAAAAAAATATGTTCAAACCCCAATACAAAAACAATTACTTAATTCAAACCTAAGTATGAGAACAATTACCAAATATAATGACTAACTTGAAAAAAAATTCAAACCTCTAATAGTGATTTAACTCTTTATTATTATTTTTCTCCTTTTCTTTTTCTTTACCTTATTTATTCGAGACCGATGTTGGTGTGACTCAATACCACTATAGAGCCTAATGTGCAGTACGGCTTAGGCCTAAACACTACCAAGCGCAAATGTCTATATTTTCTTATATTTTCTTAATAGGTAATTATACGTAATGCATGGTTGATTTCACTTAGGTTCTTTTACTCTTTTAAAATTGTCATTTCAAGCTTATTAAAGTCAAGATACAAATCTTAACTAGAGAGAATATTGACCTGTTGAAGACTTTGTCTCGTACGGGCAATATTTCGAAAATTTTTCCAACCTCCCTTCAACAATGCTAATACCCGATTCAGTAAATTTGTCTAATTTAGTATTTTTATTTTTTAAAATTTTTAATATTCAACTAATAATTAATTGAAGTAAACCCAAAATAAATTTATTTCAAAAAATAAAATCCCACTCCAACCTTTTATGTAATGTACCATTGAGCCACATAGCCATCACTAGACTTTGGCCCAATACTTTAACTATAGAGCAAGGCTCAATGCGTTTATTTTGAGTTCGAAAATTTGAAATATTAACAACTAAAGAAAAAACAAGAGGGATTTAGGGTTTTCGGCAATTGAACATCAACAATGGAAGGATTACAGAATCTGGTCCCTTCCTTCCCAAAGGACACAAAATCAGGTTCCCCTTCTTTCTTGCCCGAACTCCCCTACAATCTTCGCGGTGGAGGAGGTAGCGGCGGAGCAGCCGGCGCTTCTTCAGTTGATACAGCTCGCGTTTTAGTCAGCAGGCCTCCCAGGTATATTATCCATCGTCCATTTCAATCAACTTAACCTCTAATTACTTAACAATAATCCTTGCAATCTATCTCGCTTTCGAATTTTGCAGGCAAGTTGTTTCGCTGTGGACGTGTTCAAAACTCTGTGGATTTTGCTTCGTCGCCGGAATCATCGTCGGTTACTCCCTCAAACGCCGTGTACGGCGCTGGGCTTCCAAGCTTCTCAAGCGATTAAAAGATGATTAGTGTAATGTTATTAACCCTTTCAAATCCTCTTAGATTTTTCGAATATGTTCTTTTTTTCTTTTTCAAAATTTCTGCCATGGAATTTCAAGAAATGCAAGAAATAGTTTAAATTTTCAGTGCCATATACGGTACATTTACATCTCTGATCATGATTATGCAAATGCGCTTCGAATTTCTTGGGTTATTTTTGTATCAAATTAATTTGAATTTAATCAATTTAAAATTAATATTTTCGAGTCATCTCTATTTTGTTCAATTTCGGATTGAGATTTTGAGTTCAGGTAAATTGTTTTGTTTTAAGTCATTTTGGCTTGAATTTGTGTTCAAATCTCACATTTACCAAAAAATAATTTAATATATAAATTTTAGTGTAATTATACACATATAAATTTTTTTGGTATAATGTTAAATTTAACCCTTACTGTTTACATCTTTTATCAATTTCATCATTATTTTTTTTAAGTTACATTTGACTCTCAACCTTTAAAAAAGTCATATTTAACTGTAAACCTTTTAAAAATAATTAGAATTGTTGTTTTTTTTTAAATAAAAATACTAATTAAAACATTAAATTTTTAGACATTATAGTTCAATTATCAATCCATATGCATGATCTCTCTCTCTTTTTCTTTTTTAAGAACTTATTATAATTTTTTTGAATTTTAATTTCTTTGAATATTTTTATAATTTTTAAATTATTTATTGGCGTGATATATAAGATATACAGTGCCATGTTAATATAAAATACATGTAGACTGCTATGCCAACATCAATAAAAAAATTTAAAATTTTGGTCAATTTTTTCATTAAAAAAAAAAGATTTAAGGGTATAGATTATTATTACATAATATTTATAAAAAATCACGATTTTTTAATTAATAGATTTTTTAATTAATAGATTTAACAATTATTATTTTGAGTTAAGACTAAAATTTTAAAAATTTAAAAGAATAGGGATTAAAATGATTAAATTGGTGGACATGAATTAAGTTTACAATTTACCTAATGAATTTAACTTCTACTCTTTGAGTCAAGAGTTGAAATTTTAAAATTTGAAATAAGAATTAAAATTGACCAAATTAAAATAAAAAGGGGATAAATTCACTATTTACATATATATTGCAGGGGCTAACAGAATAATTTGACCAAAACTAAAGTTGAGGCATAAAATGTGGAGATGCGGGGGATCGAACCCCGTGCCTCTCGCATGCAAAGCGAGCGCTCTACCATTTGAGCTACATCCCCTAACAAGTATTCAGACGTAATTTATATTTCATGTCCTTGTAAATATATAAGATGGGGGATGAGGAATAATCTATTATTTATTCTGAATTTTAAAAAAAAGTATCACTTTTTAACAATTATTTTTTTGAGTTAGGACTGAAATTTAAAATTTTGAAAAGAATAGGCATTAAAATGATCAAATTAGTGGACATGAATTAAGTTTACAATTTACACATCATACGGAACTAATAGAATTTTACCTAATGAATTTAACTTCTACTGTTGAGAGGGAGTTGAAATTTTAAAATTTAAAAAGAATAAAAATTAAAAGTAACCAAATTAAAATAAAAAAAGTGTAAATTCATGATTTACATATATATATTGCAGGGGCTAAAAGAACAATTTGACCGAAACTAAAGTTGAGGCAAAAGATATGGAGATGCGGGGGATCGAACCCCGTGCCTCTCGCATGCAAAGCGAGCGCTCTACCATTTGAGCTACATCCCCTAACGATAGTTCTTAGTTTATTTATAATCCATGTCTTGTAACAATATGAAATGGCCTAGTCAACTTGAACTTGGATAAGGAGTTAACTATTATTCTGAATTTTTCTTTTAACTATATGAAATTCTATAAAAAATTTAGGTGATGATGTGGCATTATTTTAGAGTGTTATATCATCATACTTTAATGAAATTTAAATTTATGAATTAATTTGAAAAAGTTACCAAATTACGAGATTAATATGAACATAAAAAAAGTTCAAGTGATAATGTGGCACAATCTTAAATTACTTTATGTTTTCTATTTTCTTTGAAACATGAACTCCAATGTATTCTAAACTCATGTTTGTTTTATAAAAATCGGAAAGCATCCAAGTTCATCTCATCCTTAAACTCAATTTATGATAAAATATTATAGGTATGCATTTGATTATTCTTATTCTACATATAAAAAGCGATAATGTGGGGGAAAAAGAAGAAAAGAAAACAAAATGACTAACATGAATTTAATGAGTTATGGCTTCGAAAAATCCCTAAACTCGTACATTTAAGTCATTAAACTATTAGTAAATTTACGTTTTGGTCATTAATCTTCGAAAAGTTACAAAATAGTTATTGAACTTCTCGAAAGCTTTCATCTAAGTCACTAAGATGTTAAAACCGCTGCTATATGGCCTTTTTTGTTCTCGCTACTTGCACCAATCGGAAGTTCTTCTTTCACTTATCTTCTATAGTTTAGGCTCTCTTTCTTTTTCATGAAACAACTTTGGACATCACAGAGTTGAGAAATAAAATCCAAACATCTTTCTTATCCAATCTCTAACACTGATTGTCAGATCTACTTAGATCTAAAGTATATTATTCTACTCGTCAATAGGTATTGATTCACCATACCAATCATTGAATCATTACTTGGAGCACCCTAGCCATACTTTTTTAAAAAAAAAATTGATAGCATGGTGACTTAAATAAAAACTTTTGAATAATTTAATGACTTAAATGAAAATTTTTGAATCATTCAGTGACCAATATTTTATAAGTTATTGAAGTTGAATGACCAAAACATAAACTTACTAATAATTTAGTGACATTGGTTGAATAATAAAAATTTTACTAAAATTCAACTATAATTTTGTAACCTCATATGTAAAATTAAAAGGAATATAATTTTTTATCTTTAAATTTGACCATCAGGTCTATTTTGGTATCTATATATTTTTAGTATTTGGATTTTGCAATTATGTTCATTTTGGTCTCTAAAACTAGAAAATGTAAAAGTTTAATTATATGATGTTCTGAAATTGTAACATCAACGAAATACAAGTTTAAGGAACAAAAAAGGTACATGCACCAACATGGACATAGTTAACAAGTTTTCTCGGGACCAAAAATATATTAACCCATTTCAATTAATTATAGATATTATATAGATTTTAGCAGCCAAAGGGCAAATTAAACGGAAAAACTCCAACCACCAAGTCCTACACACTGGCTTTATCCAAAGAAATTTTTTTGTGACAGACAAAATATTCAATCAAACAACAAATTTACTTTTAATAACTAAAAAAATCTGATTTTTTTGTTTTTTTTTAAAATTTCTCTAATGAATATTTAGTCTTTTTTGTAATCCTCTATTGTTTTCTTTTTCCCAATTTTTTGTTGTAATTTTTGCTTTAATTTCCTCCAAAAATCTTTTTTTTTTCCTGTTTGGTAATGGCTTTTCTTCTTCGGGCTATCTGCTAATTCTTCCCATAAATTTCAGGTAATAAGCTATTCTTTAATTATTATTTCTTCGATTTTTTTCCGATTTTATTTTTTTTTGTTAATTTTTAAAATTATGGTTAATTTGCTTTACTCATGGAAAGCTTTTATGTATGAAAGTTTTAACGATGGATGACCGAGGCGGCGGTGGTAGCAAGGTGGCCGGGATCCGGCAGATCGTTCGATTGAAGGAAATCCTTGAAAAATGGCAAAATGTCGCATTAGGTTTGAGGCCGAGTGCTCCCCGCTCCGGTGACGATCCCAGGGGTGTATCAAGACCATTCAACAGAAGGCTAACGAATGCTATGTATTTCGATTCCGATGAGGAAAGTTGCACGAGTCCCAAATCGCCACCCGATGTTCCGAAAGGATATTTGGCGGTTTACGTCGGTCCGGAGCTTCGGAGGTTTATAATCCCCACGAGTTACCTTACCCATCCTGTCTTCAAGATTTTGTTGGAAAAAGCCGAGGAGGAATTCGGATACAATCACAATGGTGGACTCACGCTCCCGTGTGAGATCGAGACATTCAAGTATCTCCTCAAGTGCATAGAGAATCATCCTAAGGGTTACCTTGTTGAGAACTCGGTTCCCGAACAGGTCGGTTCGTGCTCCATTTTATGCTCATCGCTCGTTTTCATTTATCAATCGGTTCCTAACTTTATTTTTATTTTTTGCAGTTGGAGATTCATTAAGTAATTGTTGTCTCATTTCTGTTATGCTTTTTTCGGGTCACTTGTTAAACATTATGAAACTTTTTAGTTAGAGAATTTGTCGAGATATTCTAGATAAATCTCGAATTTAGAAAAATTGAAGCATTATTTTATTATCTCATAATAGGTTAACTTTACTTAACAAATAGTTAGTTCATCTGATTGTATATTTTTTTGACAGAATATTTAGAATTACTCATAACTTTTCCTAAAACTTATAAAATGAAAAAAATAATTCGTTTCAGCGCATTCGAACTCATATTCTCCTGTATTGATAATAATATCTATATAATTGAGTTAGAACCCATCAGCAATAAAAAAATATTAAATATTTTAAAACAATAAAACGTGCGTGCGATTTAGGTGAGCGAAGCGAAGTGGAGCCCGAGTCCAAAACATGGAATTTATTATAACTCGGTGATGACTCATGAACATCTGGTGATTGAAATACGACGCCGTGTAGTGAATAGACTCGGCTTTAAAAGCTCCCCAGATCTGGCTGAAGAGCCGTTTCCGAAGGCCACAATTTCGCTTCTGCTTGTGAACAGGTATATTTCTCCTCTCTTTTTTCTTTTTCTTTTTAACTTCTAGATTTGAACCTCTCTCAGCTCAGATCTGCTATCATTAGATACATTTTGTTTCTGTATGATTGAAATTGTTGAAAAGCTGAATCACTAACTGTATCGATTAGCTTCCACTCCTTTATGCACACCACCTTGCTCAACACTGAGCATGCTACTTGCTAGTTCATTAATCAATGATCCGATCTGTTCACTGGAATCGTGATTGTAAACCGATGCGTGAATGATGTTATTCATTATGATTTGAAGCGTCGGAAACTCTTTAGTTTGATGCTTAGCCTGTTTCGGTATGAGAAGAATTGTTGAAAAACTGAATCAGTGACTGCATCGAGCAACACTGAGCATGCTACTTGTTAGTTCAATTATCAATGATCCGATCTGTTCACTGGAATCGTGATTGTAAATCGATGCGTGAATGATGTTACTCTTTATGATTTGAAGAGTCCGAAGCTTTTTACTTTGATGCATATTTTGTTTCGGTACGAGAAGAATTGTTGAAAAATTGAACCAGTAACTGCATCGATCAACAGAGCATGCAAATGCGTAATCTATGACTCGATCCCTTCACTGTAATCGTGATTTAATCGATGCTTGAATAATGTTATTAATTTTAATTGGAAAAGTCGGAGCCTTTATAATTTGAGGACTGGATCTGTGGAATGGAATTGAAGCGCTAATTTAGTGTTTTTTTTTTTTTTTTTCTGCCTAGAATGCGCCAGTGATGGAGCAGCAGCATGCTCTTTGACGCGGTTGCGGAATGGCCATTTCCAGCTAATGTGGTGAGGAATTGTTTGCTTTTTGGTAACTTTTTTTCCTCAATAATGAAAGTTTTAGTGAAAGATGTCTGGATTATGCTGTTGTAAGCCATCACTACGTACTGGATCCTATGCTTTCATTTGTTACCAATGTCCATATTTTCTCTTTTTTATTAATTTTTCCACAGTATAATAGAATCTTGCTATTGAAACAACACCATATCGTGTAAAAGTACCATATAGGCTCTTGTATTAGGAGCCGGATTGTATTTTGCCCTCTCTACTCAAAAAATGAGCAAATTAGTCTTTATCATTACATCAAAGAGCAAGTTGATCATTCTTTTAAAAATTCCATCCATTTATACTATTATAAACCGATCCCTTTACATTAGCATGAGGTTCACGTGACATGCTACGTGGCACTACCTAGTTATTCCGTCAGCCACGTTAGTATTTAATAGTACAAATGGATGAAACTTTTAACAAAAATGACCAATTTGCTTTTCTATTTAAAATATGAAAACTAATTTGCTCATTTATTTAGTAAAAGGGACAAAATGCAATCTGACTTCTAACAAAAGGCCTCTATGATACTTTTATCCCACCATATATCCCTTCGAATGGTTTGAAATTTCAGCTTTGATATCAGTATTCACTTGAACTTGCTATGCGATATTTAACCAAATTCCTTGTATTTTGCCTCTGTTCTGACCCAAAGCATAAATCTGATTGCAATAGAACCCTTTCAGCTTTGAAATACGACCATATTGTCTAGGAATTTCATATTTTTTCCTACAGGTAGCATCAGTAAGAGCTGCGTTATCTTCTGGTATTCGAAATTGAAAACTAGACTCAATTATGGCCAAGCCACTCTAGGAACAAGCCTTTGCTGCACCAGTGTGTCACTTATTTCATTTTTATCTTGCCAGCCTTTTCAGTGGTTACGGTTTATTCGGTTTTGAAGATTTTTCTCAACCTTTCCGGTTTCTGTATCGCATAGTGAAATGCCATTGATTTTATGCATATGTTATTGAGGAGGCCAGGATGTTTGAACTACAGTTTCGGGAGTCGAGAGTGGCAAGTGCCGATAGTTCGAGAGAAATGGATGTCCATGTTTCGATACGATATTAGCATATAACCGAAGTAGGGTTGGAGAGTTGTAAGTGGCCGGAGTGGTTTGCACCGATAGTTTAGGAGAAGTAGATTGACCTATGTTGGATTGGAGAATAACTGAGATAGCAGTTGTGGTAGTCATTTATATATGTAAAATTTCATCCATTGTTAGCAGAGGCAGAAGTAGAAGCATTGAGATAAATAAATCTGGAGATTTTAACTTCAATTTCTCAAACGGTTGAAGGATTCTTTTCGATATTATTCTATTTTTTTCATTTAATGAATATTTGTATCAGAATATCGAGAATGACTATAGGTGACAGATGATAACATATTGGGATGTGAAGGCACGGACCAGATAAATGAAAGTAATCCTGTCTTGACATCTCACTATGTTACCTATTTGTCGTCTATAATCAATTTCGATATTCTATTACTAGTATCCATCAAATGAAAAAAAAAAAAAGAATAATATTGAAAAGAATCCTTCAAACGTTTGATGAAATTCAAGTTAACTTTATTATTATTGCAATCTCTTGATTTATTTATCTTAGTTTTAACAATAAATCTCTCTATTGTTTCTGTTTTTATCAACAATGTATGGAATTTATTAATAAATTCAATGGTCGAATTGTTAATGGTATAAAAAGGATTATGAAATGACATAAAATCTAAAAGTTTTACGCTAATGTAAGTGAATCTTTTTTATTTTATAATATATAATAATATAGACTTAATTCATCAATCCTAGTTTGGTTAATCTAAAAGCTGATCTTATCGACCAATTCAAAGTTGATTCAATTAAATCATTTTTCTCAACTAGAATTAGTCTTATGTTAAAAGTTAATTAAATGAAATCGAAAAAAAACTCTATTAAACCATTTACTCTAACAATTCCAATTGAATTAATCCAAAGGTAAAAACTATGCTCATGTCCAAATTCCAATAGGTTGACTCTTAATTACTAATTCCCTCTATTTTTTCCTTGTGTCTTTTTCTATTTTTGAAAAAAAAAAATAGAAACTTCGGGAATTGGTCCTTCAAAAAGGAAATATAGCAATCAAATATATGGTGTCATCTCATGGTAGCCAAAATTTTTCCAAAGATTCCAATGTGGTACTATTTTGGTCATCTACATTTAATTATTAGCTCATTTCATGATTGAACTTTATCGAAAGTCATATAAAAAGTAGGTTCTAATTCTATCTCTAGAAAAAGAAAAAGAAAGCATTTCATATAAAGTTGAATGATTATGTGCGGTCCAAAAAAATGGTAATACTTACCAATAAGAATATAAAGAAAAGAAAATATAAAGGCTAAAAATTCAGATTTCAATTTTTTTAAATACAACCAATCAAATTTCAACCTTGATATAAAATTAAATTATTTATATTGAAAGTATTTTTCATATATTAATCTATTAATCCAGTTGTGCTCTCAAGTCACACTCAAATGATTGTATTTGTAGAATGCACCTGGCACTATAAATGAATAGGATTTTCGTTTATTAATGGTTGGCCGTACTAAATAGGGTTGGTTTATTAAATAAGTCCAACAAAAATATATATTTAGTTTATTTATATTTATTAATAAATTTGTTTATATTTATTTGTTTGATAAATTATATAAAATTAGTTTATCATTTAGGTATTATATAATTAATAATATTATTATTGTTTGTATGTTTATTTTATTTATAATATAATTTTTATTATTTTATATCTAAAAAAATATTTTTTATTTATGATTGTTTTATAATATCCGTTTAATGTTTGTAAATAAGTTTAAATTAACGAACGCAAACACAATTTTCAAAGGTTTTTTTATAAGTATGAACGGAAGATGAAAACATAAACAAACATAAATCCATTAGTTGAAATTCGGTTTATTAACACACCTAAATTCGATAAAAGTGCCATGAAGGCTTTTGTATTAGGAATCAGATTGTATTTTGCCATCTCTACTCAAATAGGGGGGAAATTAGTCCCTATACATTAGATCAAATAGCAATTTGGTCATTTCTAATAAAAAATTCATACACTTGTATTGCTAAAAACTGACATAGTTGACAGAATAATTAGACAGTGATATGTGGCATGTCACATGTCGCATGTACCTCATGTTGACTTGTATGGAGCAATTTTTAATAGTAAAAATGATCAAAATATTTAACAAAAGGACCATTTTACTCTTTAATTTAATCTACAATTTTAAATAAAAGAAACAAAATCCAATTCTTATTACAAGTAAATACATATTACATTAACCATCAAAATACACCAAATTGAGAGGGGGAACCTTTGTAGTTTATTTACAATCCAAAGGAAATAAACAATTTATGGTAAAAAAGAAAAGAAGTAAAAAAAAATATAATTGTAATTTGATTTTTTAGACAGAACACTCCAAGGGTCAAGCTTTGGGGTTTAGAACAAAATTAACCCTTTTTTCACCATACCCTGCAAGAATATATAATAAACATTGCTCCAAACTCTATCTCCATCACAATTCAATAATTAATATATGAAATTTAAAAAATAATAATATATTGAGTATAAATACATACATCATTATTAGTGAGGACTCATTAAAAATAAAATAAAAAATCATTTAAAATCTAATACAATCTAGTTTACCTAATTTGTTGACAATCTATAAAATTAAATATTAAAAAAAAAGCTAGATAATTAAATATATGTGGTTCTAAGGAAGAAGATCATCACCAAATAGGTAAAGTAACCTATCAACCGCCCAACTTGGTTCATTATTAGGCCAACCAAAGCTTTGAGAACAAGTAAGCAAAGGTGCCCTACAAACTGGACAAGTCTTATGATTATCATCTCCATCATCATGATCATGATCATAGCCTACCCATCTATCAATGCAATCTTGATGGAACACGTGGCAACAGTTCCTCAATTCCCTTACATCATCACCTTCTTTGAGCTCACACAGGCAAACAGCACACGTGTCAGAAACCCAAGGCATCCTTTGTTTAGCATCCCCATAGGTTGTTAAAACCAAGTTGTCTCTGATCATATCCGAAGAAATTTGATGAGAATTTGATGAAAAATTAGGAGTGAAGAAGAAAGAGTTTATGTCTTTGAATCTAAGATTAAGAAGCCAAGACAAAACCCATCTTAAAACTGCTAAAAAAACAGCTGTTTTGTAAAGGAAATGGCTTAAAATTAGCCCTGGATCATCTACAAAGAAACACATTGAAAAAAAAAAAGAAAGAAAAGGAAAATGGAGTATTGATTAGCAAGAAGTGAAAATGGGGGGTTTGATTTAGAGGAGAATATAAGACTTCCATAATATAGAGAGAGAGATGGAGGGGACCCAAAGATAGGGAACATGGTGGGCTGCTTTTTATTTGGAATAAAAAGAAGATGATATGATTAGGTCACACTATAAAGTAACTGTTGATTTGGACGGTGCTGATTATCCCCATTTAATTTACCATCCTAATCATTTTATTTTTATTAGATTATATAAAAAACTATATTTATTAAAAAATTCATATAAAAGTGTTTTAGATTAGATAGTAAAAATAAGCCGACCAGTTAGGAGAAAGAGTATTATATTGTAAGTATAAGAATTTTAGTTCGATTTTAAGTAATCTTGTTTGAAAAGGAGTTTGAAAAGTGTCTCAATTCGACTTATTAGTATCTTTACGTATCAAAATGAAAAATAAAAAAATTTAAATACCAATTCGAGAGTTTAGTATTAAAAAAATAAATACTAATTGAGAAAATAGATATTATTGAAACTTGCAAGTTTGTTTCTTCTATTTTGAATCCTATTCCAAGACTTTAAGAAACAATTAAAAATGTCAAAAGAATTCTTTATTAAATTTTGAATAGATATTTATATTTAATTTTAAATTTTATGTATTTGAAAAATTATATAATTTTTGACTTCGTATTTATAATTTATACATGATTGTTTGAATGGAATCGAATTAAGAAATTGGACTAAAAATTAATTAAATAATAATTTATTAAAAGACATTAAATTCATTGATTCGAAAATTGGTTAAATTAATTAAACTGAATGAAATAGATTAAATTATATATATATATATATTTGTGAATTTTAAATAATTTATTTAATCAAAGCGATGATAGTATACACAATGATTAGAAAACGGGGCCATGTTGTAGGATGGAAGGTGCTTTTCATGCATGTGCTTTGCTGGTTGCTGGCTGATTCATGCTGTATTTGAAAGCATTTTTATTTGACACCGAAAAGGAAAGGAATGGAAAAAAAAAAAAAAAAAAAAACCATTTTAATCATCACACATTGCAGCAAATTATTTAAATAAAGAATGTTAGGTGGAATATAAATGAAATATCAAACATCTAATATTATGTGTTTGCAAAATTGAAGATGGTTAAATTTTTGTATTAAAAGTTAAATTATATATTTTTTTTCTTTATGTAAAAAATAAATAAATTAGTCGTTTACGTTAGATCAGAGAGCAAGTTGGTTCTTTTATTTAAGATGACATCCATTCCTACTGATAAAAACTAGTCCTTGTATGTTAGCATGACGTACATGTGATATGCCTTGTATCACTGTCTAGTTATTTTATCAACCACATTAGTAGAAATAGATGAAAATTTTAATAGAAATGACCAATTTGTTTTTTAAACTAACGTATAAGAATTAATTTACTCATTTTTTTAATAGAGAGGACAAAATGTAATTTGATTTTTAGTAAAAGAACCTCAATAGTACTTTTACTGTTAATTTCCACAATCTCAATCAAATTTGATATTGATATATATATATATATATATATATATATATATATATATACACGCACATTTATATTTTAAATGTTTTTAATTGCATTAAAATCTTATCAATAATTTTAAAAATATTTGATGCAATTAATTTTATCTAACAAAATCTGATCCTATAGGGGTGAATCCACAAAAAAAAAATTTA
Organism: Gossypium australe; assembly: GCA_005393395.2. Taxonomy (NCBI): domain Eukaryota; kingdom Viridiplantae; phylum Streptophyta; class Magnoliopsida; order Malvales; family Malvaceae; genus Gossypium; species Gossypium australe. The sequence continues at coordinate 708,500 of CM016621.1, read as the reverse complement.
GGAGGGTCAAAATTAAAGTTTAAAATTTTTAGAAATCAAAATATAATTTTATCATTTATTAATTTATGATTGTATTATTTTTAAAGAGATTTAACATATTTTTTTATATTCTTTTAAGGGTAAAAATATAATTTAATTATATATTAATTTATACTTTAAATATTTCTTAAAAGAATTGCCCTTTATCCATTCTTAATACAAAATTTTAAACATGCAAAATGATTCAAATACAAAATTTAATTAAAAAAGAGGTGAGCTTATCAAGTAGCCGCATGCATGAATTTAATGTTGAAAAACAACTAAAAATGAAAAAAAAAATTCCACCCTTATCCATTCTTCCACCATTTTTGACCATTTTAAGCTAAAAATGATTTTTTTTTTCCCCCTTTAAGATGCTGTAATATATCTTTCGGCAAATTCCAAAGATAATTTCGAATATAATATATCAAAGTTTATCATTAGGATTAAAGTGCTAAACATGTAGAATATTGGTCCGACTTTATCCCTACAGGCCACAACCATGTTGCTCGTTTTTATCAGCTCATAGTTTACTTGCAGTTGTACACCCAATCAACTTGCTACTTTTTACCTCATTTAAATATATATTATACAAGTTGATTTGGTTTTAAATTAGATTAATTTGTTTGTAATTAATTCAAGTTTAATTTTTTCAAAATTATTGTGAATTTAAATTATTTTGAGTTTATTTTTTTTAGGTGTTAAAATCAATTTATGTTTAGACTTAGGATCGTTAAGGTTTGTTAGTTATTTTGTACGTGGATCATTTTGAGTTTTAAATCAATTATGAGTTCATGTTGTTTAGATTTGCATCATTTGAATATGTTAATTAAGTTTTTTGAATCATGTTGTTTTTTTTGTTATTTGTTTGAATTTTTTCAAATTTTTGTGTTTATCTTTTCAATTTAGCTCAGTTTGAATTCGAGTTATTTTTAACAGGAGACTTTTCCGAATTCAAATTAATGACGTTTTATTTTTAAACACAGATCAAATTAGAACAATTTAAAAATTCAAAATTTACCAAAATGGCATAGTTCATCAATCTGACTCAAGTGGCTCATCACATGCTTTTGCATGGGTAAAAAGACTATAGAAGTCATTGTACTTGAAATCAAATTTCGTTCTATCTTTCTATTAAAAAAATAAGTAAATTAGTCCTTGAACATTATGTAAAAGAACAAACAAATCCTACTAAAATTTTTATTTATTTCTACTATTAAAAACTAATCTTTGTACACAAGACAAGCCATATATAACTGTTTATTTATTCTGTAAGCCACACTAATTTTTAATAATAGAAATTGATGAAAATTTTAACATAAACGACTAGTTTGCTCTTTAATCTAATGTCTAAAGATTAAATTTACCTATTTTTTGAATAAGAAAAACAAAATGTAATTTAACTTTTAATACAAATATCTCCATGATACTTCTACCCTCTCGCATGTTAGATCTCACCTAAATAGTAACATAATTAACAAGCTTAGTGTTTTAATAGCAACTTTTATTGCATTTGCATCACAACAGCATTCTTATTGTTGATAAAAAAACATAAAGGACAAAAAAAAGAAGAAAACATTTTGATTGAGACTCTATGTCCTGGAGTCTGTTTGACGGTTTGTCTACCAGCTATAATACAAAACAGTACCAGCACTAAGCTGACAGGATCAAGCATTATATAAAATAATTTCTCGTTAAAGCTGACAACTTGAGATCGAGCATGTCGGTTGTGGAAGTATGAAATCGGTTTCGGATTCTATTGTCTAGTTGATTTCACGCTGCTCGGCCCTCTTTCAGCTTCGTTTGCATCTTGTATTGCAAAGTGACTGGTGCACAATCCAATGGTGTTTCTCCTAGTATTGATGTTGGTTCAAATGAGTTATAAGCAGAATCATGAGAGAAATAGATTGATACAAATCATAACCAGACATGCTAACCGACAAAAACCAGCAACAACAAAAAAGGATGGAGAGAGTTCTCAATTATCGATGTCTACAAACCCACATCATTCAACAAAGCTATGCCATGTTGGCAAAGGCAGAGGCCGTGGTCCTAAGTATTGGGTCTCTAAGTCCCACCATTATTTGTGTGGGTCTCTGAGTCCCACTATGCACTGTTGTCATGTGTGGGTTTTAGTCCAGTTTGTTGACTTAGTTTTTAGATTGTACTAGTTCTTATTCCTGTTGTGTTATAATGATTTAATTTTACTTTTTGATTCCTCAAACAATTTGTATTGTAATAATTTAATACTTAAGGTTCTTCGGACACGTGCTTGTAATTGTACTTGAAAAACTTTCAAGGAAAAACAAAGCTATGCCACGAGTATCATGGTTCTTTCAATTGGAAGGTGAGAGTTCTTTGTCTTTTCCTCTTCTTTTTTTCTAACAGTTAATTTTTCTCTAGGATTGAAGGAGAGTTTCTAACCACATTTTCAACTTTCAGTAACCTTAAAACTCTTAAGTGCAAATGAGACACTTGTGTTCACGAGCCGAACTCAGCCTCAAGCTACTGATCAAGCCAAACTCAACAACTTAATACCTGATTCGAATGGCTCATGAGCCAAATCAAGCTTTTTATTTTTATATATTTTAAGTATTTTATAATACTAAATTACATTTTACTCTTGTGGTTGTTCATTGTAAATAATGCAATCTCCCTTCCATTTTTTTTTTCTCTTTCTTCTTTTTCTAGATTTCCTCAGTTCTAAATTTTGGTAGTTTTCGAAGTTGGTTTTCTGAATTTGCATGTTATTATGTGAAAAGTTGAAGGTTTGTGATCGTTGTTGTTAAGTGAATGTCGAGAAAAGCAGTGAATTTATCAGGTTCAGGTTTTCATTGTTCAAGTTGATTGTTGGGTTTAAGTGAATCAAAGTAAGGGCCTCTTCATTTCTCGAGTGAGGAATGTAACGATGGAGTTCCATATTGCTAATAATATTGTTCAACATAAAAGAAACTCGATGCCTCTAGCTGGAATCTCCATTTAAGCTTTATTTCAAGTGGTGTTCCATGAGAAAAAAATAAAAATAAAACTCATTTGAAGTAGTAAGATATCAATCTGATATGTAAGGTTTCTTTTTGTTGGTTCTTCAAGTAAGACATTGAAGATTAAATATTTTGTTGATTTTTGCAATAAGTTGTTAAAGATCAATTTTTCTGAGATAGAGAAACCAAATTTTCTGCTTAGTTTAATTGTTCCATCAAGAGCAGTTTTGTTGCTTTAAACTTCTTTTCTAGTATGACCTGAGTTAAATACTACTTCAAATTCTAATTAGACAAGAATATTCAGAGGCAGTATATGTATTTTGTTTGCTAAGTGCCATAGTGCTGGTCAATAAGGTATATACATACATAATGTTAATCTGTTTTCACTAATTATATAACTAAGCTTTGGGTTCGGGTAGGATTGCAGACGTAAATTAAAATTGTTGTACAGTTGTGAGTAGGTGTAGCACACAGCAAAATTATGACATTATTTATCTTTACTCCTTAAAAGGATAGATAGTAATCTCAGTATTCAATTTATTGTCTTTGAATTTGAAATGACTCTACTCTACCCAACCCAAAATTAGTGAACAAATAGATTTTTTGCCATAAAATAATGCTAGTGTAAATACATTTTTGATGATCTTTGTGTTCTTTGTTTTAATCTATCATTTTTTTAGTAAATTTGAATCTTTAGAGTGCCTTACAATATCTCAAGGGTGCAAATGGTTTTTATTTTTTACGCTTTATGGAGATAATATAGACAGATATTCATTCTTACATGGATTGAGTAGCATGTCACATTTTTTGTGTGTGGACTAGAAACTATAGACATGATTTTAATTTTAAGTTAATAATTTGATGGACTAATATTGTTGTATTTAAATACTTTGATGAAGAATTTGAATTTATATTTAAAAATATTTGGATTTGGTTATTGAATTTTTTTTTATTTCTATCATTATGTCACGTGTTAAAAAACCAATAATTTTTTAACTTCAAACTAATATAAAATTTTATATGCAAAAGGCACTTCATTCTAGCTAAAGCTCAAGCTTGACCTTGACTTAAACAAGCTCGGGTTCCAACTTCAGAGTAGAAGAATCAATAAACAAGCTTCATCGAGCTCATGTAGCTCGATAATATCTTGAGCCAAGCTTGAGCTTAAAAAATGATATTTGATTGAGCTCGAATTGAGTATCAAGCCCCAAGTTTTTAATCGAGCTCAAGCTTGCCAGTATTTGTGCTCGGCTCGATTACACACCTAATAATGAGAAACTTCGATTGGTAGATAGACATTTTTAAAATCAGGAATGCCAATCAATTACCTTGTGCATTCTTGTAGTCCATGCTTGCTCCATAGTCCATGAGGGCAAACACTATATCGGTTCGATTGAATAATGCCGCCTACAAGTTAATACTGTCATTAGTGTTATAAATTTGGAAAGAAATGGAAATTAAAATTATGCATCCAATCGGCCAGCCTTCACAAACATATATAAATAAATTGCAGTCACGTGCACCAAATATAAACATCAGAGAGAGAAAGAGAGAACACTACCAGATGCAGTACAGATAATCCTTGCTTGTCACGGTAATTTGCATCTACACCCTGAACATGTAATCATACTAAAAAATTTATTCGAACTGAACTTTGGAATAAAATCATCGCATACCTCACTTAGAAGCCTTTTGACTGCAGCTGTATCACCATTCTTTATAGCTTCTCTTAAACCCTGAGTATAGTAAATGCAGAGGAACATAATTCAAAAGAAGAAAAACACCATGAAAAGTTGAATGTCTCACAGCTATATTCAAACACTTCAACAAAAAGGTCTGCTTCTACCTCTCCATTGACATCATAATCCGTCTGAGATTTATCTGCAGCAGTACCATTGGTCACCAGACCAGGATTGAAAACCGAACTGCAAAAATGTTAACCATATCTAAATACCTAAAAGAGAAGCTAAAATAGAAATAAAAATTTGCCACCAAAAGAGGCTAGAGACCTCAAAATCAAGATGGCAGGAAAAGTTTTAACAGTGTAGGTCTTTCTCACAAATATCCCCCTCTATATTAAAATCCATTCTAGTAACTTCTATCAGAAAGTTGAGTACAAACAAGAAAGCAAGATGAAGAGAGAAGGTAAAGTGATTTCAGTGTTTTATGCCTCAACCAGAAGGCCATTATTTTACTACCATCCAGCTTCATGTTTCAAATCAGGCTACTAGAATGGACCAGAAATAGTCGAAATTTCCATGTTTAAATTCCACTCAAAGCAAACCATTTGAAGCCAAACATTATGTTTGGAACGAGTGAAGAACAAATATTGCACACAAAAATTAACAAATGGCATACCTAGATTTACTGTTTGAAGTGGAGCCTCTACTCTTGGGAACAGTGTCAGTCTTTTTTGGTTTTGGATTTGACGAAGCCACTGAGGATGGAGGGTTTTTCATCTGCCTCAAGAACAGATATGGGTCCATAAGAAGTTTGGATCAGCATATGAGGTGCTGCTAAAACTACAGAAGAATTCATACCGTAAGTGGAACTGCATCTGTTTTCGGTGCTGGACTTTCACAAATACACAAAGGCATTCCACACTTGCATTCTGGAATGCTAACAACAGGCTGTTGCTTTGCAGTTGCTTCAGTTTGTGAACCCACATCTGCGTTAATGTTTAATCTAGCGACTTCGTCAGTAGCAGAACCAACTCCGCCTAAAGGAGGCTGAGGATCAGCTTTTGCAGATCTGCACCCAAAAAAATTCATGAGAAAAATAATGTATAGAAACAAAACAAATATCAATTAAACTATCTCTTAAAATAATACTCAAATAAATAAGAAAAAAAACACCAAAGTGAAGCAGGAGTATCCACCAACACCAAGAATCCAATACATATCCAAGCTATAGCCCTTCCCCCTTCTCTTTCTAACAATGATATTTAAATATGTAAATGGGTAATCAATCAAGAGACATTTACCCTGAAGAGTTATTGAAACAATCTGCACAAACTCGAACAGACGAAAGTATGCCAAATTGCGGTAAAGGCTGAATATGCACACATGAAAAAAAATATAAAAGATTGCTTAGTTAAAACTGACTTTTACAACTTGAGAAATGCATAGTTAGCCCAAATACAAAAACTGAGGGGCTGGGAGCTCAAACCATTTGATCAGATGAATGTTCATGGCATAATGTCCTTCCACAACATCGGCAATGGTGCTGCAAAATGAAGATGGTTTCATGCATTTTCCATAAGGCAATCAACCTAACACGGAATAGATGCATACTTTGAAGAAAAATTGTCACAAAAGTATGCACATTCACATTTCCTTGAAACCAAGCAATAATAGCATGACCTTTACAACACTATTCCATAAAGAATAGAATACCAACATCACTTTGATTATAATTGATATTATAAGAGATTTATAGAGTTCAGTAGCAGTTAGGAATTATTATCACACCACTTTAGTAGATCATTAGTTGCAAGGCGTTTGCATAACAGCTTCCACAAACCAGAACCAATTATCCCATTGATAACATGCATACAATAGGCCTCAAATTTGAAGGCCACCACTAGGTCAGTCACGTATCCGAACTTAAATACTCATAACATCAGTCATGCACCCGATTCAGCCTTCAAATTAATATAAGCGGTAAGCTTAGCCACAAATTGAGTCATCAATAACTTCCAAAGCACCAATTTACCGCATCAAAAAATTAAACCATAAAAATACTTAATTGGATTCAAAATTACTCCGAATCCGCAATTAAACGAATCAGAAACCTCATCTTTTGCGTCAATAGATAAGTCAAACAGCTAAGATCAAAGCAAAGGAGCACAGTCCAATATGATTTAAGCAGTTACCGATCTATAACTAAAAAAATAAACCTAATCGGTATTCTTTCCTTCATCAGACGATATATTTCATTAATTTCATCACACTAAATGAAAATGATCGGGAATTTAATTCGTATAAAAATGAAAATTACAAAAAAAAAAAAGTAAAGGAAAAAGCAAATACGCGGCGCCTGAAAGTGTTGAAGCTGCATTTGCAGACGTCGCAGCGAGGTGCTTCCTGAAAAGGTGGCGGCTCCGATGACATTTCCGATCTCCTTTTTTCTCACTCCGGCGGCAAAAAATAGATAAAGATGCTGAATTCTTTTTAGGTGCTTTTATTGATTTTTGGTCCTTTTTTTATTTTTATTTTATCCGGAAATGAATCGGCGATCGGGTTCTTATATTCGCGGATCGTACCCGAATTCGATCCACTTACCCGCCATGTCAGCGGGTTGGCGGGTGAAACCGGGAGAAAAATAGATAAGAGAAAAGTAAAATTGAATCACACTGCACATTTCTTTTTAACATAATAATATAAGGGTTAAACCTCAATTCTAATCCGTCAATTTTTTAGATTATATAAGAATATTTAATTTTTAGTTTTGATCTCTATACTTTACTTAAATTTGAGATTTAATCTCTATACTTCAATTTTGAAATAAATTAGTACCTCAACTCTTATAATGTCATTATTTAGTCTAAATATTTTATTCCGATTAAAATGTTGGTATGAATTCTTAAGAATTATTAACAATGTTAGAATTCTCTATCTAAGTACTTCAATATTATTATATAGTCTTAAGGTGTTCAAAAACGGACTAGTGGTTGGATTAATCAAGTCATTGAGCCACTAATTCAATTAAATAAATCATAAAAATCATTTAAAAAAAAAATTACAGTTCAACTAATTTTTAACTTGATTTAATCAGTTTATATCAATTTTCGAGTCAACCGATCTAATACTTATCTTTTAAATTGATATCCCCGACTAATTTTGAATCCAGCAGATCTAATTCAAACAACTGAAATACCAAAAGATCACATGCATGGTCCATGAAGTCCAGAATACTAATAGCGATCAACTGATAATTAAATAGCCCAAGATAAGGTAGTTTTCAACTCCTTTTCAGTTTCCCAACATGTGTTTGCCCAATACCAACGTGCACAAACTGTAAGGTCTACAAATTAGCCCTTACAGAAACCCTGCCAGGCCTATTGATTAAGGACACAGGGATGAAGCATCCATGCAGTTTAGAATACCAATAAGAGCCGACTGACAATAAAACAGCTTAAGGTAATTTTCAACTCCTTTTCAACCCCCTAACATACGAGTCAACCCAATATTGACATGCACAGGCTGCAAGGCCAACAAATTAACCTTTACACAGCCTTGCCAATCTCGTCTGTTAAAAACACAGGGAATAAGCATCCGTGAAATCTAGATTACAAACGAGAGCCAACCAACAATAAAACGAACAAAAATGCGTAAACTTTCTGGTGCAATATAGCTACGGACTCCGGCAACCTCAATCTGCAACGTTAGCCTCTTTTGCTCGTAAAGATTTTGTGGAAATGCCATCGGTTGCTGTTGTTCATTTGGGGGTATAGGTGAGAAGCTGATGACTAGATTTGCAAATTCCTATAGATGTGCTAAGAGTGTCTGTCTTTTGAACTTTACGACCGTTCTTCTTTGCAAGGATGAGCTTGTAGCATGTAAACTTTATAATGGAATTCATGAATACCAGCCTCGACTAGATTTTGCTAGTGACTCTGGTTTGAGTGAAGATATGTTCATTTCTCACGAGAAAACAAATGACGTATGCGAGAAGTTGAGCTCTATTCATATCTTAAGAACAATAGTGTTAGTACAAATGCACTGGTCACTAAGGAGAAAGACAGTGGTAATGAATTTTTTTCTGCATTACCTCTATCAGATTTCTCTTTAACTGAGACATCAGTGCGAGGATGTTGTGTTAATACAGCAGATCACAGCATATATTGTTACTCTTCACATCCCTGTACATGATAGATAGTTGACAATCGTGGTGCAAATAAGCCAACCCCTAAGCGGCGGCGATTACCATTGTAAACTATTGTTCTCCATGTATTCATAAACTAGAAACCTAAACTCATCTCCAACGCAAAACATCAACATTTTTAATGATATTGCCATGTTGAATTAGATCTAAAACCCACTTTCGTCATGCGTTTAACAGCCATGGTTTGTCCTATTTTGAGATTCACTCTATAAACCCGACCAGACCCATCTGCTCTTGAGATTCACTTTATATGGAGTGGGTTCTAAAAAACCCTATAAGCAACTCGATAAGCAGTAGAAACATGCAGTTATAATCGCATGGAGGAAGCGTTTGCAAGTTCCAGATTACCCAATAAACTCAGATGAAAAAACAATTTTTTTTTCCTTCAACCTGTCTATCATTTTTCATTCTTCTTCTCACAAGTTAACGCATCAAAACTTTTCACTACAAAGGTCAACTTAGACACGTGTTAAAACGATCATTGGTGGGCACAAAGAGATGTACGGTGAAGGGGCAGAGGATTTTTTTCAAAAAAAAAAACAGCCCAAGATACGGTTGTTTTCAACTCTTTTCAACCCTCGACATATGTGTTTCTCCAATCTCGAGTATTGACATACAAACCTGCAAGGCGGACAAAGGGATGGATGGCCTTTAAGACCAACTGTATATTAGGTCTAGAGACAATGTCTCGTCTAAAAAATTTTCTTCACCTTTAAAATGTGCAATGTATGTTTTCCAAAAAAAAAGGAAAAAATGCAAAGTAATTGCTTAAAAATTGTTATTTTTTTAAAATAAATCAGATTCGTAAATTAATAGTAGAGTTGATTGGGGTCTACATATTTTTAATGTGTTAATATGTAATTCTCCTCGTTAATTTGTCAAAAAGTACCTGGTTGGTACATGAACCTGTATTTCACCACTCAGGTTGGTACCTCTACGCTAACACTGTTAGTTTATGTTGATGTGGCACTGATGGCCAATCCTATAGCGACACGTAGTAGCCTCTCAATATGACACGTGACGGACATAAATTTAAAAAATTAAAAGTTAATATAAATTAATTTAAAAAAATATTTTTTTGGACAAGTACAAGTACCAACTAGTTACTTTTGGACAAGTTAGGGGAAAAACTACTTGTTAACCCTTAAAAAATTAACGTTGTTAACAAATTGAAGCCGGTAGGTGACAGAATACAAATTAAGGTTCCAACTAGGTGAAAAACAAAGTTTAGATACCAACTGGGTACTTTTGGATAAGTTCAGGAGAGGCATACTACATATTAATATTTAAAAAATTAATATTGTTAGCAAATTGAGGCAATGCATGTGTTGGAATACGAATTCAGGTACCAACTCGATACAAAAAAAAATTAGATACTAACGATGTACTTCGGGACAAATTTAGAAAATAAACTATACATATTAACCAATTTTTAATATTAAAGTTGTTGATATATCCAGGGGCTGGCAGGGGCCCGACTCCCTTTAAAATGTAAAATTTTCTATTTAGGTCCTTTATGATTTATAAAATTTTAAATTATTAATAGTAAAATTACACTTTGACCCTCCAAAATGATAAAATTTTAATTCAATCCTCTAAAAATTATAAAGATATAAGCTATTAAAATTGTGAAATTATATTTTACTATTATAAAAATATACAACTTAATTTCGACCCCCAAAATTTTTTTCTATCTTCACCTCTGACAATATCAATATAAATTTACCCCCTAAATCGTATTTTTGAATTCATCACTAATGTATCATCAATAAATATTTCACTTCGTCAAAAATCAAACTACGTTACACATAGGATTGTTGTATTTTTTTTAACGATAAAACCTTAACTTTAGTGTGTATATATATTAGATAGCGATTACCGATTATAATGGGTCAGTGATGACGGATTAACATGTACATTAAGAACAAAAAAGGAAGTAGGACCAGACATTTTTAATTTTTAGCTGAAAATGAAGATGTTGAACCGCCCACTTGACCAAGATTGGTTAAGCACCGAAATACAAAACCATGACATATTCGACATGTTTTATAACCCAGAAAAGGAGCCCACGCTGCTTGTCTAAATTTTCAAACGCGGATTCTTTTGGCACCTGATTTATGCTTCGATTCTGGCTTATTAAACGTGGTATCATTTTATGTACACATTTGATATATTTTTTACCACTCTTAAACGTATTACCATCGTACATACACTTTTGACACATTTCTTACGGTTCAAGTGTCAGGTATCTACCATAGTAATTGGCATTACATTAGTACTAGTCAGTACATATCGTTTCAGTCATAAACTGATATCAAATTTTCTATATTTTATTTCGATCAAAATTTTAACGTGTTTCAATCAAGAGTAAAACCAAAAATTTTAAAGACGAAAGCTAAAAGTATTGTGTTAAAATATTTATTTTTTAAATAGACCAAAATATAAAAATTTTCATTTAATTAAATGTTTAATATACATAAAAAAAATTATTTTTTTACTCATTGGAAGGTCTTATATTACAATTCATTTGGCCTATACTAGGGCTATCCGCATGTACCATGCATTTAAAATTAATGGTTATTAAATTAGATTATTTAACTTAATTAATAATTTTAAATTTTATAATTACATATAAATATAATTATATGGATATAATTAAGGCATAATATATAAAACAATTTTGGACTTTTTTAAGCCAGGTTATTTTGGACTCGAATCATTTTGAGTTTTGATTTGTTCACGTTTTAAGTCATTTTGGGTTTCCCGCTCGAGTTCGGATTAATTTCAGTTCAAATCAATTCAAGTTCAAGTTATTAACTTCCTTTTATAATAAAATCAAATTAGATTATGGTTAAATTTAGGTCATGAATCTTAAAGGTTTTTAGGGTTTGAAGCTTGAACCTTTTCAAGTCGTGTTAATTTGAATTTGAATTTGAATCATTCGAGATTTAATTAGTTCAAACTCAAGTTATTTTAAGTTATTTGTTACGGTATCCAGAGGCGAAGCTAGGAAAATTTTTTAGGGGGCGGATAAATTTTTTATTTTTTATAGTTTATATCTTTATAATCTTTAAATGATTAAATCGAATTTTTATAATTTTAAAGGAAGCCAAAGTGCAATTTTACCTTTATTAATTTAAAATTTTTAAAAAATTATAAGAGCCTAAATAATAATTTTACATTTTACGGGGGCCGGGGCCCATGCCAGTCCCTAGCTTCGCCCCTGACAGTATCAAGACACAAATTAAACTTGGCTTTTGCAACAATTTTTTTTTTTTTTTGAGTTTCACAAAAAATGTCGAACATTTGACCTTCGATCTTACTATCGATTTAGTAAGGACAAATTACAATTTGTTACCGATGCTTAATAAAAATTCGCAACTGTTAAATAAACCATAATTTTACATAATATTGTCGTCACTGTTCAATATTTTTATTAGATTCAATTTTTTAAAAAAATTATTAATAAGATTTATAGAGTTTGTAAATAAAAGAATTTTGGTTTCATTAAAAAGAAGATTTAATAATAATAATAATAATAATAATAATAATAATAATAATAATAATAATAATAATAATAATAGTAAACTATAATTAATATTGTTTTATCTTTTAGAGATTTAATTTTCAAAACATTGCTTAAAAGAGTTGATCTTTTTATTAATTTGATATAATTTTCACATGAAATAAAGTTTACATGTCGTACAAATTCCATTGAATACACTTTATTAATTCATAAATATATAATGAAAAATTATTTGGCAAATTCATCGAGAAAAGTGATATTTTGAAATTTAAAATATATATTTAAAATTAATAAGTGAATTTAACGGTGTTAACAATTAGATTTGTATTTTTAAATCTGAAAATTAGAAGGACTAATTCATTGAAATAAAAGTAAAAGAATTAAATTCCAAAAGTATGAAGTTTGGATAAATCTCAAAATTATACATGAACTTTGATTTAAGGTGTAATTATATACGTGAAACTCTAATTGTGGTTCAAATGTATACTTGAAACTTTAATTTTGATTTAATCATACATATTTTAAAAAAATAAATACATCAATTTATTTTTTGAAGTTTTGGGGGGGCCTGAAATAGCTATAAGGCCCGAAAATACCAAGATGGGTTGAATTGGTATTTTAAAATCTCTACAAACTTTTCTAAAATAAAATAAAAGAGAAAAGCTTGCACAAATGATTTATAGTGGTTTGACTCAATTTGTCTACCTCCGTTACCTTAGCTTTCTACCACTAAAGATTTTCCAATTCACTCTGTTGAATTGATACCTTTTGAGGACAAGGTTTTATAACATTTACAATTCCTATCTTTGTACAAGACTAAATAGAACATTTCCCCTAGTTCTTATGACTTAACTAAAACCCTCTAGGTTTTGTGGTTCAACTAGAAACTCTTTGCTATTCACTTAAGGTTTTATACCTCAAAAACCCTAAGTAACTTTTTACAATAACAAGGAAAGATGTAAACAATGAAGACCTCTCGAAGGTATGTGTGTTTACAAGTGTTGGCTCTCTCTCAAAGAATTGATGTGAGAATGGTAAAAATATCTAACAATAAGCACCTTAGAGATATGTACAATAGAAAATGAAGAATTGAAGGCTTTTCTCTTGATTTCTATACTTGGATGTTTTTCTCTTGTCTCTTGACGTGTCTTTGAACTGTATTTACATCAACAAATGAGTTTGTGAATGTTTATAACCATTGGGAAAGATTTAGAATCGTTAAATATGTAGTTGCAAAGGCCTATGTTCCAGTACGTAACTTTTAGGTGTCGATACCCTGCCTTAGAAATATGACCGTTAAAACCTTAGGTACTGAAACAAAGAGGCTGAGGTCCGATAAGTTAAAACACGTTTAAAAACACTTTGGCATGGACTAAAAAGATATTTAGATAAGTTAAAACACATTTAAGAACATCTTTTGAGTGCTTTGCAATCTCAGCTCTTCTCCCTTTTTCCTTGATCACATAGTATTTATTATTAATTAATATTTGGCCTAACAACCAATTGATGTTCGCAACGGATATAATGAGTTTATTACGTTCAAAATAAATAAATAAAAATCTCTTATGGCAATTCGCTTCTTTTTTTATTACTCTTTTTACCCTTTTTTTGAGTTTATTTTTAAAATATTTATGTGATATTTCACTAAAAAATATATCAAAGTTAAACACAATAAATATATTAATTTGGCGCATTATCAGTTATAAATATTTTTAGGCCATCACATAATAAACTCGTTATATTTCGAAAAGTAATCTTTTTTTCGTTGATACGAGTTTTTGTATTAATAAAAGAAAAGTTTTTAGATAGATATTGTAGATTTAATTTAAGAATTATCTTGTCAAAATTCAACATATTAGATTATTTATATTTTTCTATAAATTAAAATATATACCATGAATTTATTTATTTATTATTACAATTTATATTTATATTTCTTATTAATTTTAATTATTTTACAATTAATATAAAATTGAACAATTAAATTTTATAAGATATAAAATTGAAAAAAAAAGTAAAAGGGTGTCTTTGATCCCTCTTAATTTTGATATTGAGCAAATTAGTCTCTCTAAAAAAATCAAATCAATTTAAATTGTGCCAATTTTAAAAACAATTAATTATGATGTTAATATCTTCCATTGCTCGTACATAATTTTATTTGATATGATAACAAATTTAGTCTTTGATGTTTATATATTTTCTCAAATTGGTATTGATTCTAAAAAATTCAAAAAAATTAGCCTCAACATTTACACAAATATAGTAAGCTAAATTAATTAAATCAGGACCAAATTAAACAAATATATAAATATCAAAAACTATATTTATTATTATACAATATAAAATTATGTACGAAAAAATTTGTTAACTCCCAAAATTGATAAAAATTAAATTTTTCTAATTTTTTTTGGAGTAAACTAATTCATTTGATATTGGTATTCTACCGTGTTTCCTTAAACAAGTTTGAACTTTCTACGAAGTAAGCACCGCCCATCACCACCGTCCACTGCAGCTTCTATGTATATATATTCTCTCAAAAAGCCGGAATTTAATTTTAACGCCTGAATCTAATTCAGTGGGCATTTCAATAAAAGCTAACTCAGTGGGACTTCCCATTGACACAAATCAGTAATTCCTTTTTTTTTTTTTTTTTGCGATATAATGATGAAGCCAACATCACCTGTAGAACATGTCTCCAACAGCGGTAGTAGTTCCAAGTACAAGGGTGTAAGAAAACGGAAATGGGGGAAATGGGTATCGGAGATCCGATTACCCAACAGCCGTGAACGTATTTGGTTAGGGTCTTATGACTCGGCGGAGAAAGCAGCCAAGGCGTTTGATGTGGCTCTTTATTGTTTACGTGGACCTGAAGCTAACTTTAATTTCCCTAAAAACCCACCGGAGGTCGTCGGAGGAAGGTCACTTGCCCCGCCGGAAATTCGAGCGGTGGCTGCTAGGTTGGCTAACCAGGTCGACGACCAAGACGGAGCTGATAATAATAATGACAATAATGATTCGAATAAGGACAATTACGTCAGGAAAGAACAGTGTACGTCGTCTTCGTCGGGAGCGGGCCCGTTACAGGCGGAGGAGAATCATGAAATGGGGTGGTCGCCGTTTTTGAGCATGGATACTAATAATCAATGGATGTCCGATTCTATGTTATACTCCCCCGTGAGTCGTATCTTGTTGTATGGTGGTGATCAACTGTTTCCTCCTTCACCGCCGAAAAGCCCGCCGCCTATTGACGACAACGCTGATGAATATCAATACTGCGGCGACGGTTTTTCACCATCATCGTCGTTGTGGGACTTTTAAGTCAATCTTGATACTCCGATTCAATAAAAAATTACTTAAAACACTCTTTTTAATAAAATAACAAGTAAGTGCTGATTTCAGAAAGTAAAATAGACATATAGCCCGAAATTTTAATTATTAAACGAAATAAACTCCTTTTTCTTTTCTTTTTTTTTTTTTTTTTTGTAAATGTGGCAAAAACGTATTTTGAGAAAAACGCTTTGTTTTGATGAGTCAATTCCTTTATTTTAATGGTCAACTTCATTCTTTCTGATTTATTTTCTATTTTTATAGTAACTGTTTTGAAAACGAAAGTGGAATTCATGAATAAAATATGATCAATTAACCAACCAACCGATAAAATTAATTATTACAAATAACATATTGTTATTGCACCGAAACATATAAATGTTGATTAATCTGGCCAACATTGAACTTGGTAAAATGAAATGATTGAATAATTGAATAATGAGATTATTCAGGAATACACATTGAATGTTAAAATTACGCATTAAATTTCTAGTAGGATATCTATGTTAAAAAAAGTCTTTGTGATTGTTCCAGAAGAAATAAAACAAAAGATACGGTAGAGCTAGAACAATTATTGTATGAGGTTTACCCAAAACTAAATGCAGAGGTACATAGTAGATTGACATGAACATCATGAGTTGTCCTGCAATAAACCCAGTTGTTGCTGATACCTTCTTCTCAGTTCCTTCTTCTATAACTCGAGCTCGTAGAAGGAAGATATAAGAAAGACCTATGAATAATGTGGTCAGAAATCCATAATAAAGTCCGACCATAACGATTGAATTGATCATCGTCATGCATAAGGATATTAGATCCCCTGATATAAAAGATTTTAAAATCATCATTAACTTCCTTTTTTTCTTTTCTATTTCTTGATTATTATAGAATGATTTTTGAACTTTCCACATACATTGTAGAAATTAATAGCAGGTTTCCTATAAAATGAGGTGCACATTTGGTTTTTTTTTATTTAATGTTGTTTTAATTTTTTTAATTAATAAACATGTTATTTTAAATTTATTTTTAATTAATATTTTTAATTTATATAATAAAATAATAACTATATAATTATATAATAAAAATATATTTGATATATTTCATTATGTTAAAAATATTTTTAATCAATAACTCATTTATTTATATAAACAAATAATAAATATGTAGTTATATAATGAAAATATATTATATATAATATTATGTTAACTTTTTTTTTGAAAACTATCATCTGATTTTATTTATTTGTTTATTTTTATATTATTTTTATATATCAAATATTTATTTTCTCCACCTACATTGTGAGCACGGTTGATAACATGATTATTTTGCATGATTTATTGTATGTAATTCGGTTTATTTCTGAATTAATCCCTGCTAAATTTGTATTTTTATGATTTAATTCTTGTCAGGGATGCAATTGATCAAAAGCAAGCTGAAAAGGGCCAAATTGAAAGAAAATCATGGAAATGGGGCCAAATCAGAAAGATGGAGGAAGCCAAGGACTCATCAAGCAATTTGACTTTGTAAAAAGCCAAGAATAGAAAATTCTATTTTTAGTTTATTTATTTTTATTTTTATTTTTATTTATTTAAGATTTTATATTTAAGCCTATTTTTAGTAAATCCATTAGTATAAATAGGGGTTATTTGTATTTGGAAAATCATCAATCAATTAGCTTTTTCCTATTCCTATTTGGTGTTTAATTTCTCTCTTTTCCTATTTCCACTTAGAATAGAATTCCTTTTATTTTTCTTCAAGCCAAACGTCCAAACATTCTATCCAATTCAATTCATTTTGTTTCTTTTCCCAAAATTGGTTTACTTTCCTTCCAAACCCCTTTTCTTTTCAAATTCCATCATCCTTTATAAAAACCCAAACACTTTCCACCACCTTTAAGCATGAGTAAAATCATGCCACACTAAACCCCCTTTCAGCTTTAAGCCGGTATTAACCCCATCAAAAAACCCGTGAGTTACGAACCCGAGCTATTCAATTCCAAATTTCTGATACTTATTATTTCTCCGGATTAAGAGTATGACTTCGTCAACTCACAAAGTCAAGTCGTGTTAAGTTGAAAAAGACGTCGTTTGAGTTAGTGCGGCTGGACGTACAGTTGGGATTCCGAAAGGATCGATTGTCTAATCGGTTTTCCGTGAACACATTGGCGTGCCAAGTGGAGATTGCTGTTTGGTCCCGTCAAGGGAAGTAGTAACCGGATTTGAATGTCCCAACATTTGAGGGCATTGGTTCGAGCTAGGCTCTTCTAGAACGCAAAGCTGCCGAAGTTCTAAATCACGAACGTTTCGTAGATTGTTTGATCGGTAAGGGTTAGTTATAGGACGTTCCATAACTAATTTACACAAAAAAGAGTTGGTGTCCGAGGCGTCCTTGGTAGCTATAACTAGCTTATCGGAAAAGACGAGTTCATCTAATTTCGAGGATCGGGTCAAAGACGGGAAAACCCGTGCTTGAGGCTGAGCTAAGTTTTATTGATTTCTTTTCAGATTATTTCAATTTTATTTTTCTATTTAGTCTGTTATTTTTTACGTTTTTTGTGTTTGTTTCAGGTTTAATATTTTACTCCCCCCAAACGTCGCGGACACGACTATTGCCCAAACATTAATCTAGTCAAGAGATAATGTAATGGCCTAAATTCAAGGTTATCGGAATAATGGTTTCGCAACCATAAATTCGATTTAAATAGAAATTTATTTCAATATATTTGCATGAATATTTATATGATAGGAAATATTTTTATAAATATTTATAAAATGTTAGTAATGTGGTATTAAATTTTCGTTAGAAAATTTTATCGTTTGGGTAGGAAATTAAATGAAAAGGACTAGATTGAAATGAAAGTAAAAGTTAAATTATAGATTAAAAGAAATTATGAAGGACCAAAATGGCAATTATACCATTTTGTAAAGTTGAGGCGGTTTTATGAAAATCTGAGATTTTTTTTAAAGTATATTATTATATTATTATATTATATTATATTTATTATATTATTATATTATATTATATTATTATGTATATACAAACAAACTAAAGGAAAAAGAGATAGAAACAGAAAAGAAAAGAAACAGAGAGTAAAGACGAAACAGAGAAAGAAAAAGAGAAAAGAAAGAAGAAAAAGGAAAAATAGAAAGTTTGAAGCTTAGAGTTTAATTTGGTAAGTTAATTTAGTCATTTTCTTTTAATTTTGATGCTTTATAAGTTTTAGAACAAAGTTTTGATGAATTTAAGTTGAAGTTTTGAAGTTTTAGAGTTTTTGAATATAGCATATGATGAATAAAATGATGAATTAGTGGTTTAATTGAAAGAATTTGAAGTTAGAATTGGATAAAGGACTTAATTGTAAAACAAGCTATAAGAAAACAGTTTTGGGACAGCAGCAGTAGAGTAAGTTTGAAAATTCACCAAAAATCATAGAAGTGGAATTAGAAGTTGAGTGAGATATGAAATTAAATCTTATTGAGTCTATTTTCATATGAAAGAAACAAGGAAAGAAAAGAAGTTCTGTATTTTGAGATATTTAGATTTTTGTAAGACTGGTTCAGAATGAATTCGGGTTCCCCTGTTTTAACTTTAGAAAATCATCAAAAATTGGATAAAAATAATTAGGGGCTTAAATTTATATGTTTAGAATTCTTAATGAGTCTATTTTCAATAGAAATAAACGGGAACATCATCCGAATCCTGTATGAAGAGATAATTAATTTTTAGTGAAGAAGGGTCAGAACTGTTAAACAGCAGAATATGGGTAAATTTAAAGAATAAAATGTACTTATTGACTAAACCAAAAATTCTAAAAGTTTTATGGGAAGAAGATATGTGAGTCTAGTTTCATGGAAAATTAACGGATCTAAATTTTAAGTTCAGTAGCTCAAGATAAAAATAATTTAGTGACTATGACTCAAGTAGACAGTTTTGAATGAACTAAAAATAATAATAGAATTATAGAAAATGCTACATGTGAACATGAAATGTATTGAATTGATGATTGAATTTATTTATTTAGATTCGGAAAACTCAAATACGAAGCTAGATCGAGGAAAGGAAAAAGTCCCGGATTAGTAGATTTTGTGTACGAACAAGTATCGAGGTAAGTTCATGTAACTTGAATTATATTCTTAAATTCTTGAAATGTATGTTATTGATGTGAATATAATTTGAATGTTCATTGTATGAAGATTGATGAAACATTGATATATTTGATAAAAAGGGAAAGAAATCCGGAATGAATGAAAGGAAAATTCGATGGATATCTAAAAAAAGAATTGACGGTAAAAAGGATCTAGCCCGAACGGGTGATCCTATCCTGATATAGCCCTCCCGAAGAATATGTGGAAAATGGATTTAGCCCGGACGGGTAATCTGAATTAGGGTCTGAATTTAGCCTGGACTGGTAATTCAGATCCAAGCTCATTAGAGTAATTGTCGTTGCAGGGGATTTAGCCTGGACTGGTAATCCCGACAATACTCTATTAGTTTATATTACAGGGGATTTAGCCTGGACTGGTAATCCCGCTGTAAGGATGAGGTTCGCGGGAGTGTGCTCTCTGAAATAGAAATGTGCGCACATGAATATGAATTGACGGACCCGATTTTGTACACTAAAGTGTACCTCTGAAAATCCATCAAAATTCTGAGTAATTCAATGGGATAAATATAAAAAAAAATTCGTAAATTCTGGTAATGCCTTGTACCTTATTCTGTCAACAAATACGGGTAGGGGGTGTTACATTTGTTGGTATCAGAGCTACGGTTTAGTCGGTTTTAGGACCGACATAGCGAATACGGATTAGCTATACATGCCATTTAAATTATTTTTGATAGTGTGATATCTCCTGACCATTTAAATTGTGTTTTCCTTATAGTAATGTCATCTGACCGAGCTCAATCTGAGGAAGTTGGGAGTCATGCTCCGACTTCAGTACAAAGAGAAGAAACTAGCAGTAGAAGGCCCGGTATAGAGGGTCAAGGGGAGGAGGCAAAAATAGCCTTCTTTCAAATGATGAATGAATGGTTTACCCAGTACATAAGAACTAACCCTACAGTGCAGCAAACTCAAGCTCCCCCTCCTGTTCCTCCACCGGTTCCAGAGATTCCACAGGGTACAGGTACTGAATCTATCAGAAAAGGAAAAGCTTCGGTCGATAAAATTCGAAAATATGGGGCCGAAGAATTTCGAGCAGCAGTTGATGATGATTCCGAAAGAGCTGAATTTTGGTTAGAAAATACTACTCGGGTTTTGGAGGAATTATCTTGCACGCCAGAAGAATGTTTGAAATGTGCTGTTTCACTGCTAAAAGACACAGCTTATCATTGGTGGAATACTAAAGCTTCAGTTGTTCCGAAAGAAGAAATTACATGGGAATTCTTCTAGACCGAGTTCAAAAAGAGATATATCAGCCAGAGATTCCTTAATCAGAAAAGAAAAGAATTTCTTGAGTTGAAACAGGGCAATAGATCAGTATCTGAGTATGAAAGAGAATTTGTTCGGTTGAGTAAATATGCTCGAGAATGGGTACAGTCGGAAGCTGAAATGTGCAAACGATTCGAAGAAGGGCTGAATGAAGAAATTAAGCTACTTACTGGAATTCTTGAAATTCGAGAGTTTGCTACACTAGCAGAGCGAGCTTATAAAGCAGAAGAATGAAGCAAAGAAAAGAAACAGGCTGAGAGGGAAGCTCGAATTTTTAGTAAAAGACCAATGGGAAAATCTCAGTTTTCTGCTCCAAAGAAATTGAAGAAGTACCAGGATCGTTCTACCTCAACCACTGGGTATTCGGATAGAGTGCGAGGTTCACAGCGTACTAATTTAAGACCTTCCACTCCATCAGTGACCAGTGTTGGCAGTGTTGGTACCCCTAAGCCGAAATGCCAGTATTGTAATAAAGCTCATTTTGGTGAATGTCGATTTAAGAGCGGGGCTTGTTACCGATGTGGTTCTTTTGACCATTTCCTCAGAGATTGTCCAGAAAGAAGTGAAAAAGAAGCTGAATATATATCGAAGCCAAGTAATCCATCTTTGAGGGGTAGACCATCTCGACCATCCGGTAATGTCAGTGGTAGCCGAGGAGCTACAAAAGATACTGCAAGTAGGCCTGAGACACGAGCGCCTCCTAGGACATATGTCATACGTACCAGAGAAGATGCCTCAGCACCCGATGTTATTACTTGTACATTTTCTTTACTTGATACTAATATTACTACATTAATTGATCCCGGTTCTACGCATTCATATATATGTGTAAAACTTGCATGCGTTAAAGATTTATCTGTTGAACCTACTGAATTTGCGGTTAAAGTCTCGAACCCCTTTGGCCAATCTATTTTGGTGGATAAAATTTGTAAAAATTATCCACTGATGGTAAGAGGTTATTGTTTCCTGGCTGATTTGATGTTACTGCCATTTTATGAGTTTGATGTGATATTGGGCATGGATTGGTTAACTCAGCATGATGCAGTAGTAAACTGTAAACAGAAATATATTGTGTTGAAGTGTCAGAATGGTGAATTACTTCGGGTTAAATCCGATCAGACAGAGGGATTATCTGATGTGATTTCAGTTATTACTGCTCAGAGGTATGTCAAAAAGGGGTATGATGCTTTTCTTGCTTATGTATTAGATACCAAGGTATCTGAGTCGAAGATTCAAGTAGTGCCAATGGTATACGAATTTTTTGATGCGTTTCTAGAGGAGTTACCAGGGTTGCCACCAGAAAGAGAAGTGGAATTTTCTATAGATTTGATTCCGGGAACTACTCCGATTTCCATAGCTCCGTATCGAATGGCTCCTACAGAATTAAAGGAACTAAAGACAAAGTTACAGGAACTTGTTGATAGAGGTTTTGTCCGACCGAGTCATTCACCTTGGGGTGCTCCGGTTCTGTTTGTGAAAAAGAAAGATGGGTCGTTGAGATTGTGTATTGACTATCGACAGCTCAATAAGGTAACTATAAAGAATAAGTATCCGTTGCCCCGGATTGATGATTTATTTGATCAGTTGAAAGGTGCTACTATATTTTCAAAGATAGATCTCCGATCGGGCTACTATCAGTTACGAGTAAAGGAGTCAGATGTGCCAAAGACAGCTTTCAGAACCAGGTACGGGCATTATGAGTTTCTAGTTATGCCATTTGGGTTGACTAATGCACCTGTAATATTTATGGATCTGATGAATCGAATATTCAGACCGTACTTAGACAGATTTGTGGTAGTATTCATTGATGATATTCTGGTTTATTCTCGAGATGAAGAAGAACATATAGAACATTTGAGAATTGTGTTGCAAATTCTGCGAGAGAAACAGTTATATGCTAAATTCAGTAAATGTGAATTTTGGCTTCGAGAAGTGGGTTTTCTTGGACATATTGTATCCGCTGAAGGCATCAGGGTAGATCCAAGTAAAATCTCAGCTATTGTCAATTGGAATCCACCGAAGACTGTATCCGAAGTTAGAAGTTTCTTGGGTTTAGCTGGTTATTATCGGAGATTTGTACAGGGATTCTCTATGATAGCTTCTCCGATGACTCGATTATTGCAGAAAGATGTAAAGTTCGAGTGGACTGATGAATGTCAGCAGAGTTTCAACCGATTAAAAGATCTACTAACGAAAGCACCAGTATTAGTGCAGCCTGAACCGGGTAAGGAATTTGTTATTTACAGTGATGCCTCATTAAATGGTTTAGGTTGTGTCTTGATGCAAGAAGGTAAAGTAATAGCCTATGCTTCAAGACAACTTAAACCACATGAAAGAAATTATCCGGTACATGATCTTGAGTTAGCTGCTATTGTTTTTGCATTGAAGATATGGCGGCATTATTTGTACGGTGAGAAATGTCATATTTATACTGATCATAAAAGCTTGAAATATTTGATGACACAGAAAGATTTGAATTTGAGACAGCGCAGGTGGCTTGAACTGATAAAGGACTATGATTTGATTATTGATTATCATTCGGGTAAGGCTAATGTTGTGGCTGATGCTTTGAGTCGAAAATCTTTGTTTGCTTTACGAGTTATAAATACCCGATTGTCACTGATTGATGATGGTTCAATCATAGCTGAATTGAGAGCTAAACCGACATTTCTACAGCAAATATGTGAAGCTCAGAAGAATGATGAGAAGTTACAGGTTAAACGGGCACAATGTGAGTCAGGTACTGATTCTGAATTTCAAGTTGGGGTTGATGATTGTTTATTATTCAGAGGTAGGGTATGTGTACCCAAGAATTCAGAGCTCATACAGAAAATTATACACGAGGCTCACAGTGGTACTATGTCTGTACATCTGGGAAGTAATAAAATGTATAATGATTTGAAGAAGATGTACTGGTGGCCAGGTATGAAACGTGATATTTCTGAGTTTGTATCAAGATGTTTGATATGTCAACAGGTCAAAGCAGAACATCAGGTACCTTCGGGGTTACTTCAGCCAATTACTATACCGGAATGGAAATGGGAAAGAATCACTATGGATTTTGTATCGGGATTACCATTGTCTTCGAGGAAAAAAGATGCTATTTGGGTGATTGTTGACCGATTGACAAAGTCAGCACACTTTATTCCGGTACGTATGGATTATTCTTTAGATAAACTGGCTGAATTGTACATATCTGAGATTGTCAGGCTACATGGAGTGCCTGTCTCCATTATATCAGATAGAGATCCCCGATTTACGTATCGTTTCTGGGATAAATTGCAAGAAGCTTTGGGTACTCAGTTGTATTTCAGTACTGCATTTCATCCTCAGACAGATGGCCAATCTGAGCGTGTAATTCAAGTATTGGAAGATATGCTCCGATGTTGTACACTAGAGTTTAAAGGTAATTGGGAGAGGTATCTACCTTTGATTGAATTTGCTTACAATAACAGTTATCAGTCCAGTATTAAAATGGCTCCATATGAAGCTTTGTATGGTAGAAAATGTAGAACACCATTGTATTGGACAGAGCTCAGTGAAAAAAAGATATATGGGGTTGATTTAATCCGGGAAACAGAAGAAAAAGTGAAGGTTATTCGGGATAGTTTAAAAGCAGCTTCCGATTGCCAAAAATCATATGCCGATCTTAAACGAAAAGAGATTGAATTTCAGGTTGGTGACAAGGTATTCCTGAAAGTGTCTCCTTGGAAGAAAGTTCTCCGGTTCGGTCGAAAGGGTAAATTGAGTCCAAGATTTATCGGGCCATATGAGATCATAGAAAGAATTGGACCGGTCGCTTATCGGTTGGCATTACCACCAGAATTTGATAGAATCCATAATGTTTTTCATGTGTCTATGCTACGACGATATCGGTCAGATCCTTCACATGTTATTTCTCTGATAGAAGTGGAGATTCAACCGGATATGAGTTACAGTGAAGAACCGATCAAGATATTGGCATGGGAAACAAAGGAGCTTAGAAATAAAAAAATAAATTTGGTGAAAGTATTGTGGCAAAAACACGGGATTGAGGAAGCGACATGGGAACAGAAGGAGGCAATGAGGAAACAATATCCAAACCTCTTTACTGGTAAGATTTTCGAGGACGAAAATCCTTAAAAGGGGGGGGAGAGTTGTAATGGCCTAAATTCAAAGTTATCGGAATAATGGTTTTGCAACCATAAATCCGATTTAAATAGAAATTTATTTCAATATATTTGCATGAATATTTATATGATAGGAAATATTTTTATAAATATTTATAAAATGTTAGTAATGTGGTATTAAATTTTCGTTAGAAAATTTTATCGTTTGGGTAGGAAATTAAATGAAAAGGACTAGATTGAAATGAAAGTAAAAGTTAAATTATAGATTAAAAGAAATTATGAAGGACCAAAATGGCAATTATACCATTTTGTAAAGTTGAGGCGGTTTTAAGTATGAAAATCTGAGATTTTTTTTAAGTATATTATTATATTATTATATTATATATATTATTATTATATTATTATATTATTATATTATTATATATATACAAACAAACTAAAGGAAAAAGAGATAGAAACAGAAAAGAAAAGAAACAAAGAGTAAAGACGAAACAGAGAAAGAAAAAGAGAAAAGAAAGAAGAAAAAGGAAAAATAGAAAGTTTGAAGCTTAGAGTTTAATTTGGTAAGTTAATTTAGTCATTTTCTTTTAATTTTGATGCTTTATAAGTTTTAGAACAAAGTTTTGATGAATTTAAGTTGAAGTTTTTGAAGTTTTAGAGTTTTTGAATATAGCATATGATGAATAAAATGATGAATTAGTGGTTTAATTGAAAGAATTTGAAGTTAGAATTGGATAAAGGACTTAATTGTAAAACAAGCTATAAGAAAACAGTTTTGGGATAGCAGCAGTAGAGTAAGTTTGAAAATTCACCAAAAATCATAGAAGTGGAATTAGAAGTTGAGTGAGATATGAAATTAAATCTTATTGAGTCTATTTTCATATGAAAGAAACAAGGAAAGAAAAGAAGTTCTGTATTTTGAGATATTTAGATTTTTGTAAGACTGGTTCAGAATGAATTCGGGTTCCCCTGTTTTAACTTTAGAAAATCATCAAAAATTGGATAAAAATAATTAGGGGCTTAAATTTATATGTTTAGAATTCTTAATGAGTCTATTTTCAATAGAAATAAACGGGAACATCATCCGAATCCTGTATGAAGAGATAATTAATTTTTAGTGAAGAAGGGTCAGAACTGTTAAACAGCAGAATATGGGTAAATTTAAAGAATAAAATGTACTTATTGACTAAACCAAAAATTCTAAAAGTTTTATGGGAAGAAGATATGTGAGTCTAGTTTCATGGAAAATTAACGGATCTAAATTTTAAGTTCAGTAGCTCAAGATAAAAATAATTTAGTGACTATGACTCAAGTAGACAGTTTTGAATGAACTAAAAATAATAATAGAATTATAGAAAATGCTACATGTGAACATGAAATGTATTGAATTGATGATTGAATTTATTTATTAGATTCGGAAAACTCAAATACGAAGCTAGATCGAGGAAAGGAAAAAGTCCCGGATTAGTAGATTTTGTGTACGAACAAGTATCGAGGTAAGTTCATGTAACTTGAATTATATTCTTAAATTCTTGAAATGTATGTTATTGATGTGAATATAATTTGAATGTTCATTGTATGAAGATTGATGAAACATTGATATATTTGATAAAAAGGGAAAGAAATCCGGAATGAATGAAAGGAAAATTCTATGGATATCTAAAAAAAGAATTGACGGTAAAAAGGATCTAGCCCGAACGGGTGATCCTATCCTGATATAGCCCTCCCGAAGAATATGTGGAAAATGGATTTAGCCCGGACGGGTAATCTGAATTAGGGTCTGAATTTAGCCTGGACTGGTAATTCAGATCCAAGCTCATTAGAGTAATTGTCGTTGCAGGGGATTTAGCCTGGACTGGTAATCCCGACAATACTCTATTAGTTTATATTACAGGGGATTTAGCCTGGACTGGTAATCCCGCTGTAAGGATGAGGTTCGCGGGAGTGTGCTCTCTGAAATGGAAATGTGCGCACATGAATATGAATTGACGGACCCGAATTTGTACACTAAAGTGTACCTCTGAAAATCCATCGAAATTTCGAGTAATTTAATGGGATAAATATAAAAAAAAATTCGTAAATTCTGGTAATGCCTTGTACCTTATTCTGTCAACAAATACGGGTAGGGGGTGTTACAGATAAACAATTTTCCAGTAAAACCAGTCTCTGTGGGATCGACCCTACTCCCTATACTGCTTAAATTTGCAAATTAGGTGTAGGTTTATATTGGTGGAATCGACATCCATCAACGGTAAATTCTAATATTATAAGATCAAATAATTATTTCAAGCATTATTATTATTTTTTAAAAATAAATTATAAATCTATAAAATCATTTATATAATTGGATAAATTAAAAATAAAGATCAAAATTTTAAAAATTAAATTATATGTAAACATGATTTTATTTCTAATATGATAATAATTAATTATGTTAAAATCATTTTTTATATTTCATAAAAATTAAATGTGTGAGATTAACATTATATATAAAGATAATATCAACATATATTGGTAATTGAATTTATAATATAAATTTATTTATTTATTCTTAATTTATATGCATGGGCGAAGCCAGAAGAATTTTTAGGGGGATCGGATAAAATTTTAATTTTTTATAGTTTATATCTTTATAATTTGTAAAGAATTAAATTTAATTTTTATAATTTTAGGGGGGCCAAAGTGCAATTTTGCCTTTACTAATTTAAAATTTTTAAAACAATTTAAGGGCCAAAATAATAATTTTACATTTTAGGGGGGTCGGGCCCCATGCCAGCCTCCCTGGCTTTGTCCCTGTTTATATGTTAAAACTCAAAAGAAAATAAATATGTTTTATGATTAAATTAAATATTAATTTTTTTTATAAATACTAATTGTATCTAACCATATTGATTCGACTAACAAATCTCTAACTTGACAAATAGTATAACTATTGAGAATTTAAGATAAAGAAAATCGATCAATTAAGAATTATGTTTTAATATTATATAATATGAAAACAATTATTTTATTAATAATTTTTTTGTTGACAATGTGATAGTTATTTTTTATTTAATTGGACTTTGGATCCATATTAAATTACATTTATTATTTTAGATTAATTATGACTCCATTATTGTTACAGTTATATACCAATTAAAACTAATATTTAACACTATAAATATATGCGTTAGCAAGGTATTTTCATTCAAAATAACATCTACAAATTTATTGAAAAATCGTATTTTAGCAATATTTAATAGGTTTTGCTTTCGGCACCCAGAAATATGTTATTTTCATTATTATTTGAGATATTTAGTTATACTATTATTTGATTTTAATAATATTTATATAATTGTAAATGTTGTTTACCATTGTGTTGTGAAGTATTATTTTAAAGGCACTGTTTCTGTAGTGGGCTAATTTGCTAACATACAATCAAGCCATTTTTTATTAATATAATGACACTGAGCCCTTATCGTAACTTGCGCCATCGAATCAACAGCTTTATTTTTGGTACCAACAATTAAGAATTGTTTTCCTTTACCTGTTGCATCAAAAACTAAATCACAAGTTTCTGATAAAAAAACAAACGGTTCTAATCAGATTTGTAATAAGAATACCCTTATGTTTTGCATAGATATATGGTGTCATTCTAGGATTCCATTTCCAGTACCATGACCAAAATGAACTCATGCTTCCAACATCTCTTTCATGAAGTATTAAAATAATGATTCTTTGTAGGTGAGATTTTGACTCATATTTAGAAGACAATTTATTTCAAAAAATTAAAGGGTGAGCTAAAGAGATAAAAATAATTCTTTTAAAGTTTTTTTTTTTTTGAAATTTTTTAGAATTAAAACGAAATTAACAAATTATATAAATGCTACGGGCAAAATTTATTGAAATTATTAGAATTTCAACTAAAATGACAAATTTTATAAACATTGAGCACTAAAATATTTTGAATTTTTTTTATATTTAAGATCAAATTGATAGAATGCGTAAACATTGGAAGCTAAATTTGTTATTAGACCGACAAATAAGTCCACATCAACTTTTTTTTTTGTCACTTATCTAATGACAACTAATAGTATAGTGGCTAAAATATTTAATTTCGAAAATTTTATTGACTAAATTGAAAAAAAAAAGTTAAGGACCAAAATAGAACAAAAAATAGTTTGGTGACTATTTTTGAAATTTACCCGAAAGAAAATCCAAAACCAATAGGTTTGGGCTAGAAGTGAATATGATGGCAGCCATGGCATAGGATTTGAGCTTTGTTTCAATGGGTTTTTAGCCCATTAACTATACTATTATAAATACTATGAAAATATTTTGCTTGTATTATTTCAGGCTTGTATTCGTTTGATTTTCGATTTTTCTATATTAAATTTTATTTTATTTTTTCGGTTTTAGGGTTTATTTTTACAAAATAAATTTTATTTTAATATGAAAATTATTATAAGTTCATTTATATATTTTAAAATTTGTAAATAATTATTTTTATTAGAATTTTAAACATAATAACTTAATTGTTTTAATATTATATTATAATATTATATTTTTAATTATCGTAAGATATAAATTATATAATATAAAAAAATAAAAGAAAACTAACATATTATAAAATTGGGGTTCGAACCTTGAATATTAGAGTTTAATCCTACCTCATATTTTAAACGAATTTAACTTTTTTACTGAAACCTACTTTCAGGCATGTCATTTTGGGATAAATCTCAAACTTATATATAAACTTTGATTCAATGTGCAATTTGATACATAAACTTTGGTTTGGTGCAATTAGATGCATGAAATTTTGACTGTGGTTCAAAATTATTTGTGTATGCAATATATAAACATAAAACGATGTTATATCAATAATTGCGTTAATAATTTATAAGAATTGTATTCAATCAAAATTCTACTTATAAAATTACATAAAATCAAAGTTCATATATAATTTTGAAATTTATCTTTCTCAAATATCAAACATAAATTTTGGCTTACTCTTTAGACAATTCAACTTCAAATATATGAAAAAAGGTCAACAATGTTATTATACATATACACTCTAGACGATGATGGTATTTGCTTGGTGCTAGGGCTACCTATCACCTTTTTATAATGTTATATACAATTGGAGCCCAAGTGGTCAACTATAAAATGTGACACCAAAGTATGTCCAACAAAAATGAGTTTAATCCATCACCCTCTCCACTTTATTTGCCACATAGAAAGAGAGAAATAAGGGTTTTGATGGTCTCCCATGTGAACTTTGATGTGATAAGTTGATTAATATTAAATATTTTTATATCCAAAATTTCATCGAAATCGTATGCCCTTGGCTGGTGGCTGCTAATGGTTGCAGTGATGAATTCAATGAAATCACAAGCCCCATTTTTTAAGGGAAAAAAAGATCAAACTTTTGAAAGCACGAGAAATTTACTGTAAAAAAATAAAGTTGACCCTGAAAATAATGTCCCCTGCTATGTATAGTTGGCATGGCTTTACCCTTTTCTTTTTCTTTTTTTTTTCCTTCATCTGCAAGCTTTAAAAATGGTTCCTTTCATTTTCATATTCAAAAAAACACTCAAATAAAGCAAAAGAAAAAACACCCAAAGTTCCTCTTTGTGCTCTGCAGCTATGGGCACGATGGCAGAGCCCCCAAAAAAATGGCACTTCCTTCAAAATTAATTCACCTTTACCTTTTTTATTTCAAGAGAAAAGATAAAAAAAAAATCCTCGTTTTGTCTAAAAATCCATACTTTCTCTGGGTTTCTTTTATAATCATTTTTCCTCGTATTGTTTTGCAGTAACGTTTCAAGCTTTGTCTGAAAAAAACATGGCCATGGGTGGTCTTAAAAGAGTAGAAACAATAAACAGCAAAGGTTGTTCAAGGTTATTTGTTGGGTTCTCATCTTCAATCCCATCATTTAGAACCTTCCAATCGTTTGATCTTATGTCCCCTTCTCCTACCACCTCTCATGGCTCTGAATTATCAACAATGGTTCGGTCCCTTGGTCCATTTTCCGGTCTGGTTATTTGTGTAACCGGTTTATCTAAAGGTTGGTAATCTTGTCTTCAATAGTTTATGCATGTATGTATGTATATGTTTTATGATACCAAGTTGGGATAACTGTTCACTCGAGAGGTGGAGTGTAGTAAGAGGTGTTGCATTGCTGATAGAGATCCTTAGTCGACCTTGGGGATCTTATAAAAAAGGCTGTCGGTCATTCTAGCCTACTTATATTTCGTCTTTTTAAGTATAGATTGTTATGTTAGAAAAACCGATAAATGTGGTGTAAGGATGGCAGACATCCTACTTCTGCTGAAGCACTACAAGAAATCTGGTGATTGACATCCGAAAGGTATAAAGTCGTAGGAGGTGTTACGAATGCTTAGAAGGAAGAAAGATAATTGAGAGAGAGGGAGATTCCTTGTTCTCGGACTTTGAGAATCTAATAAAGAGTTTTTAAGCTGTTACTTCAGCAGATTTATTTTTTCCTTTCGTCTTTTTAAGTATGGGTTGTCATATTAATACAATGATAAATACTGTATACGGATAACAAACATACTCTAACTCACATAGAGTTATCTTTTTAAGTATGAATTGTCATATTAAGACAATGGTAAATGCTGTATACGTAACTCATAGAGTATTGGTTGGTGGGTTGCAAAGTGATCTTGCTAGCTCGTATAAGATTGATAGGTCATGAGGTAATCTTGCGATTTGATCATGAAATTCATGTTTATTTTTTGTTTGTTTTTCAGAAGCAAAGAAACAAGTTATGGAAGCAACAGAGAGATTAGGGGGACAATACAGTACTAGCTTACATCCTCAATGTACACATTTGGTGGTTCAAATATCCTTTTAAAAAATAGATAAATTAATTTTTATGCGTTAAATCAAAAAGTAAATTGTTCATTTGTTAAAAATTTCATCAATTTACTAGATAGTGATATGTGGCATGCCACGTGTACATGTTGACATATAATGACCAATTTTTAATAGTAGAAATAGATGAAATTCTTAACAAAAAGATAAATTTTCACTTTGATTTAAGGTATGTGAATTAATTTACCTATTTTTTTGAGTAGAAGAGACAAAATGCAATTTGACTCTTAGTGCAGGAAGTTCATGATACTTTTACCTCTTTTTGTATTGTTTTTTTAGTTTAGTATAGTTTCATGTTCTTTCTATTGTTTTATTATATGGTGGCAATGCAAGTGTTTTATGTCATACCTTAATGTTTGGTTAACAGCATTAATGGAAGTAAGTTCGAGCATGTTTTAAAACACAGATCGAGAAACGGTTTGTTCGTTGTTACGATTGGGTGGTTCGTCGATAGTGTTAAGAGCAACAGTAAGATCAAGCTGTGCTCTAAAACATGTTCTTTTTTTGAGCTCGGTACAATGTACAAAG
Source organism: Gossypium australe (assembly GCA_005393395.2). Classification (NCBI taxonomy): domain Eukaryota; kingdom Viridiplantae; phylum Streptophyta; class Magnoliopsida; order Malvales; family Malvaceae; genus Gossypium; species Gossypium australe. Next base: position 675,823 of record CM016621.1, on the reverse strand, counting down.
TCAATGTTTTTTTTTTTTTTTTTTTTTTTTTTTTTTTTGCAGTAAGGTTAAGTGAATCAGTGTATACCGTGAAGGGTATCGGAGAATGTAGCCCGCGTGTAGATGAGTTGAACCTGCACGTCGGGTCAACGGATAATTCGTGTCTTCCTTCCGGTTTTCATGAAACCAAGAAAATCAAGACGATAAAGAATCTACAACTACGATCTTCTGATAGAATCTCTGATAAATGCATGGACTCGACACTATCGGGTCATACTCTGTACATTGATTCTAATATTTCGGGTGAACTATGGAATAAGGTAATATTTGATATGTTCTATACGGTGTAAGTTGATAAACTGGGGTCACCATTTTTGTGTATGTTGCTTGATAGGTTCTCGAGGTCGTGTCTAAAGAAGGGGCTGCAACCATAGATCGATGGTTTGTTGGTTGCGGTGTGAGTCTCGTAGTGTGCGAGGAGAGTTCTGTCCATCAATATATCGGACACTCGAGCAACGTTGTAACGGTGAGTTCGATTCTGCATAACACATAAGGATAATCAATGATTCATAATGCTGGAACTGATTTTATATTTAATGTCTCAAGCCATTGTGGGTACTGAAAACAGCTAAGGATAGGAACCTGCTGAGGCTTGTTCGTGTGTCGGTCGATTTGGCTACGCAGATTGGGACAGTGCTCGAAACTTCCCGGAATCACAACGCGGCTAAGGTCATGCAAAATACCGAAAGCTTGAAAAGGAATGCAAGTCATGAAGAGAGGCAACAGACTGTACATTTAGCTAAAACCAGGATTCAGAATCGTCGCAATTGTCATATGCAGGTAAGTGGTTAATCATGTTTGGCAGCTAATTATTACATGTGTCACGGGCTTAGAATTTTAACCTAGCAAAACTGGACATGGACCGTGACTCACGGTATTTATCTAGCGTATCTTTGAAATTCTGTTTCACTTTCAGACAAGTCAAACTCCGATCCATCCAATAAGCCCGAGCACTCTTCTGGATTCAATTTGTTGGTGGATATCCAAACCAACTTCAAGTGCTCGTATTTACACTGAATCTTTTAGTGGTGACGAGGATAGTGATCATCGATCCATATTCTTTGATGCAAACGGTGATGGCAAGAATTCAGGGGGCTCGTTTATGGACTTAACCCGGTTGCTTACAGAAAGGTGATTGATTTGTCATAAATTTTGCTCCTTTTCGTGTTATACGAGTTATGTATTATCTCACTCTATTTGTTTTCTGCAACTCATTAGCAGTGAGAGAAATGAGTTGATACTAGAAAACCAGTTTCTTACCATACTATTTCTGGTTGATCGATTTTTGGAGATGGGGCCTTCTTCGAGGACATATTTCAGCCATAATGGCTTTACATGCTTGCAGGTTTTGGATTATATCTACGAGTTTTATCAGGTACATATTCAAAACTGCATTTGACTCTGGCAAAGCTCCAACGATCCTCGGGCAAGCCCTGGCTTTCCCGAATTGTTACGTGTTTGGGTCAGGCTGCAATCAATCTTTACCCAAATGATCATTTTGTTTTTTTTGTAGGAAAACATGTCAGCTTACGAAATCGAGTCTGCTATTCACACGGATTCAAGGCATGCTGACCGGCTTCGAGCGGCATACTCGAGCAAAGAGGCAGTTGAATGTGGATATGTGATTTTCAAACGCATTGATTTCTTAGGAAGCCGTAAAAGCTTCGAAATGTTGAAGCGTGTTAGTTGGGATAATAACAGTATTGTATACGAGCTCTTACTTAGAGCCTAAAACGTCTTACGTTCAGATTCGATATTTGGATAGTTCCAGGTCTAGATCGTGTTCTAAGATCAAATCCTACTCGATGACACCATTGTCAGTCAATTCTATTAGTTACATCAGAGAATTAACAACCTACGAAACAAATTTAACAAAGTAAAAACTATGTACCTCGGCGATGTCAAGCCAGTGGCTTCAGTATATTACAACTCGAAGTAGCCCTGTCTGTGGTACAGTAAACTCAAGGCACTCTTCTTCAAGGAGGTAGCGTTGTACAGCACCTGCAAGTCTTGCCGGTGTACGAGAACCCCTAGTATGGTGGCCAGTTCCAACGCATATGTAAACCTGCAAATGTTGATCCGCTGCCCGTGCTGTGCTCCTTAGAACAGATAATTCATGATTAAGCAGATGAATGGCTTCGCTAACATGCAATCCATGCAGGTCTATCATGTGTTCTTTCCCTCGCACATTCTCCGGAGAAACCGGAACCTGGTTCCTATATTATCATATAGGATGAACAGTCAAAAAGAACAAACTAGTTTTAAGCCTACCAAGAACTGATCAAAGCCGGGTTAGACACCATGTTAAGGGACCAAGTGCAACGGGAAAGAAATGACAAACCTTTGGCGATAGATAGATTCTCGAGCTTTTCCATGAGCTGCACAACTGCACAAACTACATTGCTTTGCTAGAGCCTTGTTGCCGACGAGAAATGCTCGGCGTGCCTATTTCAATTAACCGTATGGATAAGTTGAGCAGGCGAACAACTCATTCCATCGCATGCTAACAAAACGTCAAATCTATGAACGTATTAGTTTAAATACGTGCAACAATTTTATAACAAGATACCTGTTTGAAACATGCACTATCTAATCGGGCATGGTCTCGAGCTTCTTCCCGCAGTTCCGAGTACAAATTAGCTGCCAGTTCAATACTGTTAATGCAAATAAATAAAGCTATGCAGATGCATGAACTTTATTAAGTGCAGAATATTACCCACTGCATCTCCGGTTGCACAAGCTAAACCACGAGTCTGTACTCCATCAGCATAAGCACCTCTCGCGGTTGCAGCAATGTAGGTATGAGCAGACCCGTGAGAACTTCTACTTGACCCAATAGTCGAATCAGAAGAACCGTTCATCTCAAACTGAGTAAGCATCTCAATTGTCCGATTTAAATCACAACTATTTGCAAAATAAGCCTCCGCAAGGCTTTTAGAAGCAAAACCAGGGAACTGAGCAACCAAAAAATCCACGGGATTCATTTCAGTACCATTACCATCCATAATTTCATGCTCACGTAACTTATTGGTCACGAGTCCATGTCTCGAATTTCTGTTATATAGGTGACCCTCCCTCCCATTGCCAAGTAGCTGATCACTTTTAACAAGTTGCTCGTCCAATGTTTCAGCAGGTAAATGTAAAAAACTTGCCGACGTAGGATCCTCTCCGTAAGATGAAACAGGATATCTCAATTTTTCAGCTATGTTATTACCATTACCGTAGGGATTCCGTAATTCCTGCCGGTCACTGTACACATATTCACCATCTGCAAAAGCAAGAAACCTTGAAACTTTGCTACCATCATGCAAGGATAAACCGGCTAAAGAGAGATTCCCGGACCCGATTCCTTGAGAATCCTCCTCATTAATAAATTTAAAGTCCGAGGTAATGTCGTTAGGGAGCTGGGACCGCCAGAACTGTTTAGCCTCTTCGTTCGATTTATTAGAGATGGAAGACCTTGACCTATCAAGCACTGGTTTCCCTAGGGTCCCAGAAGCAGCAAACCTTGTTGTTCCGTCACCTGCACTAGTGCTTCCCGATGACGACGGTGATCTGAGAGAAAATGGAACAAACTCCGCTGCATTAGGATTCAAAGTCGTTACCTTGCCAGGGGTATATTGTTTCGCATCACTAATTCGGTTTCCTTTCTCAGAGAAGTTCATTCTTTCCTTAAATCGAAACATAAAAAAGGATCTACACAGCAAACTGGTGCAGAGGATATGCCGCCAACATCGAGTTCCAATAAACACTAAACGAAACCTGCAAAAACCGTCCAACATATCACATTAATAAATAAAATATGACCTTTCCCTAATCTGGAATACGATTAATACACGAAAGTCAGACCAAACCTCAAACAACAATAATCATTTCCATGAAACTACTAATAGCATCGAACCATATTCGACTAGTATGAATGCAGTTCGATAATATTATGATTAATTAAACAACTACAGCTAATCAGTTCTATGAACAATGTCTAAATAAGCTTAATTTCAAGATTATGAACCAAATAACAAGATTTTCACCAAACCATGCCAAGATACAGCTGAAAACACTAAAATTCACTTAACAACAGGACTTAATTCAATTGAAAACCCTAGTTATAAAAAAATTGAAAATTCCAAAAATAAACATAATCAAGCACTGTACTTCAACAAAATAAACTAGAACTAAAAGCAAAGCAGATATAAAGACTTATGCTCTTCTTGCATGACAAGTAGCAAATTCTAAGAAAATTCAACTCAAGTCAGCCCCCCCCCCCCCCAAAAAAAAAAAAAAGGAAATTTGAGAAATGAAAGGAGGGATTTATACCTTTGCGAAACAAATAGAAAGGATCCATTAGCTTAAAGAGAGTAAAATGAGAAGATAAACAGTAAAAATATAATCTTTGGAAGATATTTTAATCCTTTAGGGGGATTTGAGCTTTTGGGTTTTCTTCATCTTTAGCCTAAATTATATATTATTTTAGCTGTTTTGCTTCACAGCACAGATTTTTTTTTTTTTTTGAAATTTGCTTTACCAATTTCTTAATTATTTAAAATTAAGTTTAAATTGATAGAATACTTAAATATTTAACATTAAATATGTAATTATATTTATTAATTTTTTGTCTTAATTTTTTATTTTTATTAATTTAGGGAGACTCTAATTTGACCCATCAATCCAGTCTAATTCCAACAGCATTATAAATTTAAGTTTGATACTCAACAAATTATGACTCACATTTTACATTGATCTTTAAACTCTAAAACTTTCTAATTATATTTTAAATTTTAGAGATTAAATCAATTAAATCCTTCCATTAGTCCTCAAAGTTTTTTTTTTATAGTTTTAATTTGGCCTAAATGTTACCATTTTTTTTAGTTTTTACTTTAGTTTATGCTCGAGAGTTCTCTCATTTTATCTTTTTGCTATTTTTAAGGTTTATTATTTTTTTAAAATTATTTTACATCAGATTTAATGTGTCTAATAATTAAATTAATGGTTTTAGTAATGGAAGAACTTGATTGGTATAATCTTTAGAAGTTTAGAAATGCGATTAAACGTTTTAAAGTTTGAGAATCAATTTAAAATGTGAGTCGGAGTTTAAGAATATTTGATACAATTTACTCTAAAAACATATATTATAAAATAAAATTTTATACAAATTTTTGGAGGGCTTAGATGAAAATATTAAGTTAAAAAATGAGTTTAAACAAAAAAAAAAAACACATTTAAAATGTTAGTCGAATTTGAACTCCAATATTCAAAACCGTAACCAATTTGACTTTGTATTATTTTCTATTTTATATATCATGTAAGTTATATCATATTTAAATTAAATATATTATATTATTGGACAAATCCTTATTTTTATTAAGAAATTTAATAGAAAGAAAAAATAAGATGGTAGTAAAAACATATATTTAATTTATATCAAAATATAGTAGCTAATGGCATATTATAACTTCAAATACGATGTTAATAATTGAATTTAAATTTTGAAATATAAAAAATATAGGGACTTATTGTAATTTTATGGTTGATTTTAAACTTAATCATTTAATTTGAATTAAATGTTAAATAAAATTAAAATAAAATTTTTATCAAATAAATTGAAGTGTTAAAATAGTCAAATTCAACCAATGAAAATCATCGAGAACTAAAGATAGATTCAGTTTTTCTTTGAGGAACAAAAAAGAAAAAAGAAGCAAATCCAATAATAAAACACACAATTTGGAAGAAAAAAACTCGAAAAATGGCAAAAAAAAGCTGAACCATGAATCTAAAATACCCAATATTTAGTAAAAATTAATGTTTTTGGCCACAAAAAAAAGCCTAAATTTGACATACAAACCCTCCCCACCATTACTAAATTTAACAATCGTAATTCCCTATAACTAGTCTCCCCCTTCATTCATTTTTTTCATTCATCCACACCCAAAACTAAGAAATAAAAAATAAAAAAAAAAACAAAAACCCAGAGCTCCAATGCCTTGGAGCTCTTAAAAAGACTTGGTTTTTATAGATTTTTTTAATATTATTGAAAATCAAAATCCGGGTTTTTTTGGGGGGGCTTTTAGAAAATGGGGACAAAAACATTATTTGCAGCTGTTCTTATTACATGGTTGGCTGTTTTTCAATGTTGTAATGGACATGATTTTAATTACAAAGAAGCCCTTACGAAATCCCTAATGTTCTTAGAAGCACAAAGATCGGGTAAACTCCCTGCTAATAATAGAATACCTTGGAGAGGAGATTCTGCACTCGATGATGGAAAAGAAGCAAATGTACATGATATGTTTCAGTTTTATTTGTAGACTCTTTCGAGAGAAATCTTTTGTATACATATTAATTTGATGAAATAATTCGCAGGTGGACCTTGTTGGAGGATATTACGATGCCGGCGATAACGTGAAATACGGGATGCCGATGGCGTTTACGATCACTACCTTGGCTTGGTCCGCCATTGCTTACGAAAAGGAACTCAAAGCTGCAGGAGAAATGGGAAATGTTCATTCGGCACTTCGTTGGGGTACTGATTATTTCCTCAAATGTGGCAAAAAACGTGGCATCTTCTATGTTCAGGTAAATGAATATATATTGAATCGTTTGTATTAGGAGTACTTTTATTCTAAAATTGGTAAAATAGATCAAAGAGTATATTAATTTTTCATCAATTACACTAGTTTTTAACAATAGAAATGGATAATATTTTTAACAAAAAGAATCAGTTTGCTCTTTAATCTAATGTACAATGCTAATTTACTCATTTTTTGAGTAGGAGAGCAAAATGTAAATCGACTCGAAATAAAAGGGCCTCCATGATAATTTTACTTTATATATATGGAGGCCCTTGTACTAGAAATCGGATTGCATTTTTGCTCCATTTACTCAAAATATGAGCAAATTGATCCCTACACGTTAGATTAAAAATTAAATTGGTCATTCTATTATCTCAAGTTGATGTACTGGAATTAATTTTTAACAAGAAAAATAGATGCAATTTTTAATAAACGGACCAGTTTGCTTATTGATTTAATATTTAGGGACTAATTTATCTATTTTTTGTGTAAAGAGAGTAAGATATAATCCGACTCTTAATACAAGAGTCTTCAATATTATAGTTTTACAGTGCGTGTATATATATATATATATATATGTATATGTTGTTATTGCAAGTATTTAATGATGTTGGGATTTTGTTTGTGGGGAAAAGGTTGGGGATCCTGTAGAAGATCATAAATGTTGGGTGAGACCAGAAAATATGAAGACACCGAGGACTGTGTTGCAAATTAATGAGACCGAACCTGGGACAGAGATTGCAGCTGAAACTTCGGCTGCAATGGCTGCTTCTTCTATTGTCTTTAGATATGTCGATCCTCCTTATGCACGTAGACTTCTTAACAAAGCCAAATCGGTATGCATATACATATACATATATGTACGTATGCATGTATGAAATGGACGTTAAATTTATTTATTCTGGGGTCATTTTCCTTTTTGTAGCTTTTCTACTTTGGTAAGAGGAACAAAGGAACTTTCGATGGAGAATGCCCCTTCTATTGCTCTTTTTCTGGCTATAATGTAATCTCTCTCTCTCTCTTCTCTCTCTTTGTATGTATACATATACGTCTATATATGTATTTTCAGGGGTATTGTTGGTAAAAGTATCTTGGAGGCCCCTATATTAAGAATCGGATTACATGTTACTCTCTTTACTTCAAATTAGTTCATGTGTATTAGATCAAAATGTAAATAATTAGCCATTTTGTTAAAAACTTAATCCATTTTTTTTGTTAAAAATTAGTCTACGTACATCAATATGGCGTACACGTGGCGTCTAATTATTCTATCAGCCACACTAATTTTTAACAATCCAAATGGATAAATTATTAACAGAAAGGGTCGATTTGCTCTTTGGGTTAACGTATAGGTATTAATTTGCCCTTTTTTTAGTAGTATAGGGCTCTCCATAATACCTTTATCGAGTAAAGTTAGGGACTCAATATTAAGGGCCAAAATAAAATTTTAAAAGCTTGAGGACCAAAGACTAAAAAAATGTTTAAAAAAACTTAAATTGAATAATTTATAATTGAAAGGGACTAAAATACCTATTGTACCACTTAGCTAAGGGACCAAGATCACTCCCTACCCTTTCTAAGGGACTAAAATAGCTATATATATTGGTTTTCGTATGAAATGTTGACAAATACGTAAATTATTGTAGGATGAATTGTTGTGGGCTGCATCATGGTTATACACAGCCACACATGATCAGAAGTTTAGGAAGTTTATAACAGAAGAAGCAGTGAGTGCAGTTGTGGATGAGTTCAATTGGGATCTCAAATATGCTGGAATCCAAGTCCTCCTTTCCGATGTTCGTTAAACCCTAATCTTTAAATCCCAAAATCATCGATTCAATTCAACCCCTTATTTTTTTGTTTTTTTTGCAATGAATCTAACCATCTCACCAATGCTTGTATGTGTGTGTATATATATATATATATATATGACTGCAGACTTTCCTTCAAAGCAATGATGAGGCTTTGAAAATCTTCAAGGAACATGCTGATAGTTATATTTGCTCTGTGCTTCCTCAAAGTCCTTATTTCAAAGTACCCAAGACTCCAGGTCTCTACTTCATTTCTCCATCATCATGTTTGCTTTTCAAAATCGGACCGGCCAGTCAGATTGAAAACTAGCTGGATACTAATCTGAAATAAGGGATTAGACCGGTTTACTCATGAACTAGCCGTTGAATCATTTTTTTTTTATTTTATTTAAATATTTTTATCAGTGGTTGATCTTAGGACTAAGTTTTGAGGCCTAGTTTTTAAAAAAATTTAGGAGTTTTAATGAGATTATTTTTAAAAAAAATTGGAGGTCTAATTAAATTTTTAAAATTTTTGTGAAATTAACTAATGAGAACTTTTAAGAGAACTTTTAAAAAAAGGTAAAATGAGAATTTTCAGTAAATTGGAAGGGCCTAATAAATTTTTTGAAAAATTTCAAAGGAAAAATGAAAATTTCCAAAAATTGGGGGCCTAATTAATTTTTATTTTAAATTTTAAGGGGAAATGAAAATTTCTCAAAATTTGGGGCCGATTGGTCACCATTACAGTCCCATTTGATTATTATTACAAACCAAAAATTGATGGTTTAATCAGTTTAACCATTAGTTCCGTTTTAAATAATCTTGATTGATTAATAAAAATTTGACAATTTATATATTTCAGGTGGTTTGATCCATTTAAGAGATGGAGCTAACCTCCAATACGTTACCGGAGTTTCTTTCCTCTTCAGTATCTATGGTGACTTGCTTCAACGTCACAACCTAAAGGTCAAATGTGACCACCATGAGTTTGATGCCTCTTCTGTCTTGAATTTCGCTAAGCAACAGGTAAACCTTAAAACCTAAAACTTTAAATCTTAAATCATAAACTTTGATTTTGAATCTACTTCACTTACGGAATTTGAATTTGTAGATGGATTACATACTCGGGGCAAACCCATTAGGGAGATCATACATGGTAGGGTTCGGGAAAAATCCACCAACACAAGCCCACCACAGGGGTGCATCGATACCATTATCGGAAGCCAACGAGGACATCAATTGCGGCATGAGTTTCGCCCGTTGGTTCAATAAGGATTCACCGAACCCTAACGAGTTAACTGGCGCCATCCTCGGTGGACCGGACAAGCAAGATAAGTTTAGTGATCTACGTTGGACGTCGATCTACACCGAGCCATGCACTTACGTTAACTCTTTAGCTGTGGCAGCTTTAGCAAAGCTTACTTGCCATAAGTAATAAACCATAGTCTATAATTTTGTCATTTGTAACTCATTTTTACCATGTAAGATAAAAAAAAATGGACCAATTTACTGCATGAAATATTGAATTTATATTGTGGTGCATTAAACACAATTTTTTTTTCTTTTTTTATATAATCTTTTAAATAAATATATATATTTTTAATCCCTCCAAAAATTAATAATTCAGTTTTCAGCCTTTTTAAACATACCCTTTTAATACTATGTATCAATATATAATTATCTAATTGCATAGTTAAAAAAAACTTTCCATACCAAGAAATTTTAATTTTTTGAGCAAAATTCATGCATGAAAGTCACTTAATATAGGATAAATGGGTTATGGGTACAACTAAATAATCCCTTCAAAAATTATAATTTTATAATTTGATATGGTGTAAATTTACATTTTAATCTCCTAAATATTTATAATTTAATTATAATCCCTTAAAAAATTTGACTTTGTCCTTGATGAATATAATTTTGAGATTATTTTCTTGGATACAATTAAATACTTAAAATACCATTATTTTACTATTTTGATTTTTTTTTTGTTTACTATATTTATTGCAATTTATTACGACAATATTGGGTTTGTACATAAAATCATGTTAAATATGATAATTTTTTTTAATATACATTAGAAATTAAGATAGATGGGTCCTTTCAAAAATGTTTTGTCCAGGTGCAAGGATAGCCATAGGATCAAAACTAGCCTTCCTCTCTACAAATCTCGTCCATTGATCCCCAAAATGCCGTTGCCACTCCTCTTTCGACTGGTAATGAGGGAGATATAGCTTGAAATCTAAACCCTCTTTGATGCACCATTCGACGATTTCCCGGTTTTGTGCCACTGATTCCTCGACCGACGGCCCTCTCGATACAAACCGAAGCAATGCCACAAGGTAAAAGATTTCGCTGTCTGGCAACGCCACCGACGTCCGATTATCCCACCTGAAAAAACACAATCAAAAAGTTGCATTTCACGTGTTAGAAAATATCCTTCGTAAAGTTTAATGACATTGTTTTTTGTTCAACACGTCAACTCTAAGTCGTCGGGGTGCACATGTACGTGAAATTGGCTCCCATAAAATTAAGTTTAAGACCAATTTAAATCTGAGTTATAGTATGAGGACGTCTAGTGCAATTTACCTTCATAAAATTAACCGTGTTTGATGAGGTGAAACCGGCTGTGGTCCCTAAGCCATATAGGTGACACGTGTCGAGATAATAAGCTTTTGATGAGACCTCATCATTTAAAACGTGGCAGACATGCAGTTTTGGAATACAATCAAAGGGTCCACAAAATGTGTTTGTGCGAGTCATGATTGAATTGAATTTAAATAATAAAAATAATTAAATTTAATTATAAATATATAAATTAATATATTGTGCATGAAAAATCCTTATTGAACATTTTCATAAACTTTTCGCTTATTATTTTGAAATTTTTTACCCTTACATTGAGCCTTAAGGTGCGAAATGGGAAATACTCACTTGCTTCGCATAAGAGGGTAGATCAGCATCGGACCACCGATTCCATCTTTCACCATCTTCTTAAACACCGTCTGATCAAAATCAACGATGTTTGATCTAGAGATGAAGAGGTTCAACCATGGATGCGGGGCATCCCAAATGCCATTGGCCTTCGCTTGTTCCTCCGCACGCTTCACACGCAATAAAAACTCCACGTAGCTGAGGTCCACCTGAGACTTCAACCCCTCCACAAAACGCAGCCGTTTTAAGAGTCCAGCCACGGCCTGCAAAAGGGGAAACATAGTAAAATAAAGATGGAGTTAGGGGCAATCACGTTATTTTCATATAGAATAAAAAGTAACTCCCTTAAATTTCAATGACAATATATTTTGTGATAAAAGCAAACTTATACGTTAACATGATATACACGTAACACGTGATATATTATTGTTTGAATATTTTATTAATTATGTAGGTTTTTAATATTATAAATGATTAAAAATTCTTTAATTTAATGTGTAAAATTTAATTTATTATTTTTTAATAAAAATAATCTAACTCAATTTCTCAAGCTAATCATTAAATTAATGGGATTTGATTTTTAAAATTTTAATTATAAGGTTGATGAATTGGAAATTTTGATAAAAGAAAAAAAAAGTAATGAATAATAATTTCTTTTAAAAAAATCAATAAAAAAATCATAGCATTAGTGAATTATTCGGTTCGTGATATGATGGGATTCGGTAAGAGGCCCGTCCTCAGTCGCTGAGGGTTGTACACGTATAATCAATTTAGAAATTTTGCCTTGACTTTTTCCTCACTGTCCGGCTTCGGACATTGTTGATTAATTGGACCCACTGAAAATTGTCAAAATTTCAGAATCTTTATTATTCCATTCGTTGACTGCTTAAGGTTCTATATTGTTCATGACGCGGGTGATTGTTAATATATATATATATATATATATCATACATAATTCTATACAAAAAATTAGATTATATTTTTGTTCTTTTTTTAAAAAATAAATAAATAAATTATTATTATATGATAGATTAATGAAAAATTAGTCATTTTTATTAAAATTTTTATCAATTTATATTGTTAAAAATTGATAGGGCTAACGGAATGATTAGATAGTGAAATGTGATATGCCATGTGTACATCAAGTTGATGTGCAATAATCAGTTTTTAATAGTAAAAATCGATATAATTTTAACAAATAATTAATTTGCTATTTGATTTAACATATAGAGACTCATTTACACGTTTTATAAGTAGAAGAGATAAAATGTAAATTGACTTCTAATGTAGGGCGACCATGTTTCTTTTACTTAAAAAAAATTCAAATAATGAATATGTATATAATTATGGTTTTAGTTTTTTTATTTTTATAATATTGTTAAAGTGATGATAAAAGATTTTTAAGCTAGCTAACACAATTGTTGGGGTTATTTTTACTAAGGTTCAATATTTTTTATTTTACTTTTTAAACAGTTTGTTTGATTTAATTTTCAGTTTTTTTTATAATAATTTTGGATTTGAGATTTTTCAACTTTATTTTTTAAAAAATATTTTTATAACTTTTATACATTATTTAGTAAAGTTTCAATTTATTTATTCATAAATAATAAAATAAAATTAAAGTAAAATTAATAACTTATATATAGTATTTTTGGAAAAACAATTTGTTTTTATCGTAAAAATTAGAATATTAATTATAAATCAAATAAAAAACACAAAATCCAACCCGTTTAACTGAGATTTTTAACTTAATTATGAAAAAATTTGTCCAAACACCATTGGTTCAGATGTTAACAAAAGAAATCATGTTGTCAATTTCTAAGTTTCCTTTGCTCGACCTAATAATAATATTTTAAAAATAGGGAGAAAATAATGTCAAGTTATAGTAAAGAGATTAAATCTCAAATTGCAACATAATGGAGGGACTAAAACCATAATTAGATAAAAACATTTATTACCTTATCTACAGTCGAAGGGTGGTCACCATTCTGGTAATGAAAAGCCACTTCAAGACAGTAGAGGACTGAGGCACCGGTTTGGGGGATAATCCCCGGGTTGAACCCATGAACAGGGTCCAATGGCACGGATGGCCATCCATTAACCGGGTCATCATTGTTGCAAAATACAAATCCTTCTACGTAATCAAACGACTCGCCGTCGTCCCGACTCACCAGAAACTCAGCATCCCGAGTGAACTCGTCGAACTCGGTGTACACGACCCTTATCCACCTCACCTAACAACACAAATAAATAAATAAAAAGACAAAATCATCGTACATGCAGTGTCTCGAAACAGTGAAACCCACCATGTCTGGAGCTGGTTGAAGCTTAACCCTAGCTCTGGTAATAATACCGAGCTGACCAAGCCCACCGAGGGATCCGAAAAAGAGTTCCGGATTTCGGGTTTCGGAACAAACCGTTATGTCTCCTTTTCCGGTAACGAGTTCCAGTTCCGTCACGTTAGATATCTGAGGACCATAACGGAAAGCTTGACCGCTAACGCCGGCGTTAGCTAACGTCCCACCAACCGTTAAGCTCAAGTAATCAGTCCATGACCTCGGAGCTAAACCGAACCGTGAAACGCACCTTGTCAAGACGTTTTCCCATAATGCCCCGCCGGAGACGTCGATAAAAAAGGAACCGTTAATGTTTAAGAGTCGGAAATGGTTTTCCTCTGTAGAACGCATGTCTATTACTAGCCCTCCGTTTGTCATCGCTTGACCATTGATGGAATGGCCGTTACCCCTCGCCGCTACCGTCATACGTGGGATACGTGACGCGGCTTTGATGACCCGAGAAATGTCGTCTGATCTGGCAGGTTTGATTAAAGCTAACGGTTTGGTTGAATAAAGACCGCCGAAGTCTTTGCTGGCTATGGTGGTTTTGTCACCGGTCTCGACACTGCCTTGGAGGTCGATGGATTTGGATATGGCTGAAACGTCGCCGTTGGGTTTCGGTTCGCCGTCGGTTTCGTGTACGGTTCGATCCAAGTAAGCTATCCTCATGTTTCTGTTATTTTCTCTTTTTTTTAGACTTGAAGTCGAAAAGTAAGCTTTAGTGCGGAGGTAATGACCATAGGGGAGGAGGCTTAAAGAAGGACGGAAATGGAAGGTTTATGAAGGTTTTCTTTTAATGATTTTTAATTAATTAATTTAATTTTGAAGGTTTGGCGTCGGCTTAATTTAATTAAATTTAATATTGGAGCGCTTAAATGGTTTTTAATTTAACTTTTAATTTAATCAAGGAGTATAGATGTAGTGCAATTTCAACTATAGGATAATTATCGATTGAATATTAATTTGATTGGCATAAGTATTATTGTCAATATAGGAGGATATGAGTTCGACTGCGTTGAAGCGTATTCTCTTCCTATTTATGAGTTGAGAAGGGGCTATGAGTACTTCTATGCATTTTTCAGAAAGGGAACAAATATGATGTCTTGAATTTGGCAACAATTCTCACGCTTGTCTAAATTAACTCATGAAGTTGGTAATTATTCTCATATTATTGGGGCTTAAACTAGGTGATTGTTCCTATAGTGGGGCTTAAACTAGTCCAACTTTTGTATGATTTGTATTATATGTACTTGTAATTATATTATATTTGTATTAGCAAAATTTTCAAAAAGAAAATTCAAACTTGATTCAATAATCACTGAATCACGTGCATTTTTTTAATTGTAATTTTGAATAAAAATTATAAACACTATCTTGTTTTATAAAAAAAAAAAGATAAATCTCAATGTATTAAAGATTATAATTTAATTAATATGATAACCATGTTACTTAATCAATGATGTTGCTTTGCAGTTTTCATGTTGTTGAAGTATAAAAATTGAAAGTAACAAAATTTCTTTAATTGTAAGAATAAAGTTAAAATACAAAAAAATTATTATGCAATTTGGTAAAAGTCAACTTATTAATTAATTGAAACAACAATTAATATTTGATGGTACTGAATTAAAAGATTAAGTTTATGGTTGAACCATTTATTAATCTATTTAAAGTCAAATGGATTTTATATATTTTTTTTAAAAAAAAAGTAAATAATGATTTTAAATTGAAATGGGTGTAACATTTGAACTACTGGTATGTTTGTAAGCAACAATATGTCAAGATTCATGAAATCCAGTGGAGAAGCTTAGATTTAAAATAATTAATTTTAATTCCACTAAAAAATGATTAGTTTTAATTTTAGTCAAAATAAATAATTAGTTTTAATTTTAGTTAAATAATTTTTTTTAGTGAAGGAAACATTAGATAAATTACTTAATAACAATATATAATTGTGTGTGATGTTGTATTGTACCTAGAAAGTGAAAGTGTGGTTTAAGGGTCTTCTCATTAGCTCACACGGTGTAAAATTTAAGAGGGTTTGAGTAAAAACGTTTAACTTGAAAGATAAATTTGGATAAAAATTAGACTTGTTTTAAGATCCGAGCTTAATCTAATCGGTTTCTTGATTTTGTAATATATATTTTTATTTTATTACGTATGTAATTTATGCCGTGTAAAGATTAAATTTATAATAATATATAATACTATTATGTAAATATTAAATAATATGTTAAGGTTAAGGTATTGAAAAATGAGCAGGTTTTAAACAAATTTGAGTTAGTCGTTTATAAATACATAAAATTTTAGAAAAATGGGCTTAGGCATGCATAAAGTGTACTAATACCACATATAAAGTCAATGATTATCTGAATACTAAAATTTTATACACGAACTAAGAATTAAAATATTTCATAGTAAAATTCGAGCATAACAACGTAACATATGATAAGATTAAAGATTCACATATGATAGTTGCGCATAATAAATCTGGAATTTAAATATACAAATCCAAAACCCTAACATTTATTAACATGAATACCAAAATTTAACTATGGGAAATATAATATTGATTAAGAATTAAGAATTTGTTTTGGTACACAAATTAAAAAATTGATAAATAAATGTGTAATTAAATTATAAATTCTCTGATATATTCTGTAAGGTGATGTGCAATGTTACTAATTCTTAGGGGATTTTTATAGGTAGTCCACGTGATTAATGTGAATTTAAGGGTAAAAAAGTAAAATTAATGAATTAATTTTCCCTCTGAATTCGATAAAAATAAAATAGTATTCAGATAATCATTGACTTTATGTTTAATTACAATATTTATTAAAAATATTATTTATGCCCGCTAATAAAAATGTTAAATATGGAATTAATTTATTTTTTAAGGGTGGGAAGTCAAATGAATTTTATTTTTGGACTTTAAAAAAACTCAATTTCTTAATATTTTTAATTGAAAGTGGGTGAGTAAATTTCGCCTCAATTTATCTTTTTCTTTAATATTTTTATTTATTTTAAGACGGCTAAATATATATCCAAATTTAATTCTTAAATTATTCAACTATATTAACTACATATTAGGTCTCTTGTAAACTTATGTGAAAGGATTTAAATAATATTAATTTTTGTATTTTAAGTCCATTAATTTTGACGTTATATTTTTCGAATTTTAAAATTTTAATCATAATTTAAATGGTAGTCATTTAATATGTTAGTATCAATTTTTCTATTATTCATATACTACCCATAAATCGTGAATTTTGTTCATATTATCAATTTAATTGATTTTAGTGTAACATCCCGAAATAGGGCCTAAACGGAATAGTGGTTGCGAAACCACAAATCTGAGTCAGTAAAATATTTTAATATTATTTTCAGTGCTTATAATGTGTGAATTATTATGTGTGAAATTTTCGTGATTCAATTTTATTGTTTGGGTGCTTAATTTAATAAAAGGGCTTAATCGCGTAAAATGAAAATTTAGTGGTTATTTTTAGAAGGGCCAAATAGTGGATGTTCTTTTAATATGGAGGTTTTATGTTGCAATTTTCCCAATAATAAAAGGTAGTGACGGCAATGGGTTGATACATATCCTTATTGTACAACTTTTATATATATTAAATAATAAATGTAATTTAATAATAATATAATAGTAATAAAACATAAAAGAAGGGGGGGTGAACATCTTTTCTATTCATTGCCGAAACCAGAGAAGAAAGAAGAGCTTGAGCTCTTAAACTTTCAGCCTTGCATGCTTGATTAAGGTATGTAATTGAGTTCGGTTTTCGATAATTTTTACGTTTTTGAGATCGTTGCTATGAGATCTACAAAACCCATGCTTGAATTTTTAATTTTGGTGAATATTTTGAATTATGCCATTGTTGAGAACTTGTGATTTTTGATGATTGATGGTAGATTTTGCATGTTTATGAGTAGATGAATGATTTTTATTAAGTGATTTTTGGTAAAAACAAGCTAATTAGTAAAAGTTGTTATTGTTCATAAGTAGGTGTTATAGTAAGAATTTGAAGTTGCTATAGAAGGGAAAAATGTTCAGCATGTTATAAAACATAAGAATAAGGGCTGAAGTTTAAATTTTGAGCCTAGGGGCAAAATCGTAAATATGTAAAAGTTTAGGGGCAAAATTGTAATTTTTCCAAAAATGAGAGTTAAGGACTGTTTTGATAAATATGAGTATTAAATAAGCTAAATTTGCTATTATAGATCAAGAAGAACGAAATCCGGAGTTAGATCGGGGAAAGAAAAAGATAGAAGATTAAATCGATATAGTTTATCGATTTTATTTCGAGGTAAGTTTGCAGTAAATAAATGCAATATTCTATTATTTTACATTTAATATTATTAAATTCCAGCATTTACATATTTATTTTGTAAATTTATTATTTAAAGACTCAAGTATGAATTGACGGAAAAGCTATCTCAGAAAGTTCTGGTTGAACCTTAGGAATGTGTAGGATACAAATGTCATGACATTAGGGTTTAAGGAAATCATGTAAGACCATGCCAAGGCATGGCATTGGTGAATTTATAAGGCAAAGGTCCCATGTAAGACCATGCCAAGGCATGGCATTGGTGAGTTCACAAGGCAAGGATACCACGTAAGACCATGTCAAGACATGGCAATGGTTAAGTTTCATAAGGAAAGGTACCCGCGTATCCTTAGTATTCCAAAGTGGTTCAACGGGAAAATTCAAAGAGTATACCAAAGTAAAGGTAAGACAAGTTCAAGCTAAAAAGTAAAGGTAAGACAAGTTCAAGCTAAAAAGGTGAGGTAAGATAAATTCATGTTAAAAGGTAAGGTAAGATAAATTCATGTTAAAAAGGTAAGGTAAGATAAATTCATGTTAAAAAGGCAAGGTAAGAATACAAGTTTGAGTATATTGAGTTAAAAGCTTAAGTGATCTTGATAAGAAAAGAATAAGTTAATTCATTAAGAATGTTGTCATCTATTTACATGTAAACTTACTAAGCTTTATGCTTACTCCCATTCTTTATTTTTTTTATAGTATTGTAAGCCAACTCGGGGATCGAAAGGACGTCGGAGATCGTACACACTATCAAAGGATTATATTGGTATTTTATGACTCGAACGTTTTAAGTTATGGCATGTATAGGGACTTAGCCATTTTATGTGTGTGACCTTATGATATGGCTTATTATGGACTTGTAAATGTTTGGTAATGATTAGCCATTAAAATGGTTAATTAAGAACATGGTTGTGGATGTTAAATGTCTAGTTGATAATTATTTTAAAGAAATTATGTAATTATATGCAGGGGAATAGTTGGACAGCAACAGTGACGTGATTTTGAAAAATCACCAAAAATAGTAGAAATTGAATTAGGTTGTGCATGAGATATAGAATTAAATCTTATTGAGTCTATTTTCATATAAAGAAAACGGTGTAGGAAAACGAGTTGTATATTATGAGATAATTGATTTTTAGTGAAGAGAGGTCAGAACTGTCAAACTGTGTAATAGGGGAGACTTTAACTAATAAACTGTACTAATTGGCCACACCAAAAATTCTGGAAAAATTATAGTAAGAAGATATATGAGTCTAGTTTCAGGGAAAATTTACGGATCTAGATTTCGAGTTTCGTAACTCGAGTTATAATTAATTTAGTGAACATGACGCAGATGGACAGTTTCAATTTTTATGCCCAGAACTAGTAAGTTAAGTCTAGTAATGCCTCGTGCCCGACTCCGGCAACGGTCTCGGGTAAGGGGTGTTACATTTAGCCTCCACACTTAGATATAACTTAAACAATAATTGTTGAAGCCATAAATTAAAATGACTTGTGTGTTTTTTGCGAGTGTTAAGTAGAAATAACAATTAGATATGATTACACATGTGATAATATTTTTTTCATGAGATTTTAAAAATAGTATAATTTAAATTAAGTAGCGTTTCGAGGAAAATAGTAGAAATTAAGTAGTAAATTGTTTATAAATGTAACATTCACGATAAATTTTCAAATCCATGCATTTCATTCTTACCATCTATATAAATAAAATCTAAAATTTTAAATCAATGCTTCCAAATGAAGCATTAATGAATTAACCGCTATTGTTCGATCAAGATTGAAAATTGAAAATTTAAATTTTTTTTAAGAAAATAGAGAATAAAAATTATTAAATTAAAGTATATGAATTAAATTCGCAACTTAAACACATAGTATAAGGTTTAGCAACAATATTTGACCTATTGGTGATGTGTGTTGTGATTTCATATTTATTTAAAATTTCATATTTATTTAAAAATAAACTTCTTTTATGGTCAACTTTAGATCGCTTTGCTTATATTTTTATATATTTAAAGTTTAGTCCCTATATATTTTTTTAAGAAATTTGATCTCTTTATTTTTTCAAGTTTCAAAATTCAAGTTAAATCATTATTATTATTATTATTATTATTATTTGATTAAATTCATTGGTGTGACATTTTCAAATCCAAAAAGGAAAGGGACTAAATTATAAATATATAAGATTATAAGGACTTGGGTCGCGTTTTAACCTAGAAACAAAAGACATGTCCGAAGTTCTCCAACCGTTGCCCTCGTTTCACAACGGTCATTAACTGCCATCTCGCGCCTTTTCCCACTCATATAAAACAATTTTCGAAAACAACATCCTCCCCATTCTCAATTGTCGGCTGTTCACGGTGGCGCTTCTATTTCTAGCGCCACCAACGACGGCCAATAACTCCTCTCAATCTCATCAAGGAAAACCCCCATGGCGGATCCAAATTCCGACCTGTTTAATAACGCCCAATACTCAGAGGAATTCATGGAAATAATCAACGCCGCCATTAATGTCACTTCGTTAGAGCTTTGGGATACGAATCCGTTCAGTGGAGAAACCGGTAATAAAATCGAAACGAATTTGGGTGGAAATGAAATCCCGGATCCCGTTCCCCTGCAATTACCGACGAACGATGACTTTCCTATTGATATCGATAGTCTTTTAGTGGACCCGAGTGAAAATAAGTTGGGAAATGAAATCCCGGAACCAGTTTCCCTGAAATTACCTACGAGCGATGAACCTTTAGATATTGATAGTCTTTTAGGGGATCAAACAGAAATGAACTTGGGAAATGAATTCCATGTACCGTTTTCATTTCCTTCTTTGAAAGCCATTGTTGAATACAATGGAGAAACTAGTAATCAAGGGAAAACAAATCCGGGATTTGAATGTTATTATTGCGAAATACTGAGGGAAATTGTTCATTTTTATGGTAATGTTCTTTTTTTTTTTTTTTAATTTTCGGTAAAAATGGCTGATTTTAGCAGAGATTTATGTTGTTTTTTGTTTTACAGGTGGAATTGTAACGAAACTTCAACTACATGGAAGATTAGTTGGAGTTCTCTTTCATGCAGTTCTTGATGTTTCACAAAGTAACCAAGTTGTGTCTCGTGAAGTGTTCAAGTAAGGGTTTTTCATTCTTCTTTTTCTTTTTTACAAGGGTCGGGATTGAACTCGAGAATTAAAACAATAGTTTAACATGAGACGGGGTTGAATTCGGGAATTAAAAAAGTTTCGAGTTTTTTTGGAACAGTTTCAGTGGGAAAAGCTTGCTGGAAGTGAAGCAGTTTCTAAGAGAGTATTGCATGAAGAGAGAACAAGAGGGGTATACAATGCTGAAGGATCCAAGATCTAGTTTTTTTGAAGCATTATGCATAGGGTTTGATTGGTACGAAAATCCGACTACTAAGACGAACCTAGGTACCCGACTTCCCCGAATATACTTGTATCAAACACATATTTAGCAAAATATAATGATGTTTGTTTTATAGGGGACATTCCAAACAACTTGG
Source organism: Gossypium australe (assembly GCA_005393395.2). NCBI lineage: Eukaryota > Viridiplantae > Streptophyta > Magnoliopsida > Malvales > Malvaceae > Gossypium > Gossypium australe. The sequence continues at coordinate 654,308 of CM016621.1, read as the reverse complement.
GGCATGCATCGGTCTCTAGCACGGAACAAGTTGTTGCTACAACAACTAACGAAGCTGGCAACAATAACAATGACAACAATCAAAAGTATTCAATTTCCTTGACAGAACAGGTCAAAACTTATGAGGTTTAGTTCGGGTTTATATTTTTTATTATTGAAAATGATTCATATTAATGTTTTAAATTTTTTGTTTAAACGACAGCGAAAGAGAATAAAAGAGATGAGATTAATTGATTTAGCAAATTATTTGCATCTGCCAAGGAAAGAAGCAGCCCAAAAACTTGGATTATCCGAAACTGTAGTCCACAACATATGGTGCAAAGGCAACGCTGGTGGCAAACGAAGGTGGCCTCATCGAAAGGTGATCGTAAAAACTGACATTTAGTGACGTCCGTTCTTTGTTACTGCATTTGCATATATATATCATATTTAGTAACAGTTTTTTTATTGCATTTGCATATATCAGATTCAAAGCAAAGTGAAGGAAATCATGAAATGGAGAGAGCTATTGAGTTCAGATGATCCACAGGTAAGAGATCGTGCTGGAGTTGAAATCCTTCTGAAACAAGAAGAGTTGGCTCAAATATATAGAGAAGGTTTATCGCAATATTTTTTTTAAAATACAATAATAAAAACTACATCCACATTATTATTATTGGGATTATTTTTTTGTTCGAACCAACCAATGTACTAAAAATAGAATTTGTGTTTCAACCGATTGTATCATTGATTCTTAGTTTGACTACCAAAAAATAAAAAAAAAATATAAATATAAATCAATTCAATCACCGTTTTTGTCTTGATTTACAATATTTTTATTAGTTTTGAAGGGTTTGTTCATAAGCTGATTTAATCACTATTTAGTTGGCCACTTCAATCAAATTTAAAATTTAGTCCTTATATCTTCTCCTTTCCAATGTGTTTAGAATTAGATTGTGGTGGTTAAATCAAGTCAACTAGTTCAATAGTCTCTTTGGTTCGGTACCCTGATTGGTTCACAATCCAACTAGCCTATCTGGTCCAACTCAAATAACATTGCTCCAGTCAAAATTAATCGGTTTAAAATCCATAAAATGGTTCAGGTTTTATTATCCCTAATCCTATTAGATAATTATTTTATACACCACAATGAATTAAAAGAAACCTCCACAAACGAGTTATTAGGGTATAGTTTAAGAACCAATTTGCAAATAAAACCATAAAAACTAAAAAAATAGCCCATTTAGCTAAATTGAATCCTATATATCTTTTAGGCCTAAACCGAACGAAGCCCAGTTTTTTTTCTCTTCACCCTTTTCTCCAATCACCAAAATCGCGAAATAGGAATTAAGCGAAGGGGTTCGGGGTTTCAAGCTAAAAACTATTAGTTAAAGAGTTGCAGAAAAACATATGGGGGATCCTTATTATAGATACCCGTCAGCTGCAGCAGATAGAGGTACTTTGTTTACCCCTAAATTTAACTTAATTCTTTTTTTGCAGCCTTGTTTGATTTGAATTTAGCTTTTTTTCCCCCTGTAATGGGTGTGTTTTTATATGATATTGTTTGAACCTGTTTAGCTGTGATTTGCAGAATCAGAAATTATGGTCTCGTTTAATGAGAGTTGCATTTTACTATGAATTTTGTTAGAATCTTTTCAGGATCTAATCCAGAAAGTTTTTTAGCGGGCCGGAGTTGAATTATAATTTTTTTGTGAGATTAAAGTGTAGTTTTATCTTGTATTAACTTATGATTTCATCACTTTTGGAAGGACTAAATAGAAATCTTTTCATTTTTTTATTTGGGGACTAAAAGATAATTTTTCCATATTTGGGGGGGGGGGGGGCGCTGAATCTGTGCATTGTGAATATGCGGTGTTCTTTTAAGTTGTTTTACTCAGACTTGGTTTCCTATGTGAGAGGACACGAGTGTTCGATATGGGTACTTCAAAGTACTGTCTCCGTACTTCAAAGTACTGTCTCCGTATTGATCTTTAGCAAGTTAACGTCGTTTTATTGATAGTCCAACTCTTTTTGCAGCAGGTAGTATTCCGAGGCCTGCATTTCCCGGCTACTTTTCTTCCGAAGCACCCTCGCTGCCGTCTCATCATGCTGATATGCAGGTTGCTTCTTCTGATGTAATGCGGTTCTCAGTTCTAGTGTGATACCATTTTCGTAAATGACTTTGGCATTTTATAACTGGATGTCCCTTCCTTTGTGTTGGTTTTTTTTTTCAAGTAGATAAATCAAATGCAGCCTGGGAGGTATGGGGTGAATGATATTTCTAATCCTGGAGTTTATCCTGAGTCCAATCTTGGTGGTTTATCAGCTGCAGCAAATACAAGGGCTTATCCATCTTCTTTCGGAGATCCAAGTTTAGGTACTCAAAGATGGAATGCTCCTGTAGGTATCAATTCAAACACTGGAGTTCATCCTGAACCTGGTTATGGTGGTGTATCAGCCGGACCTCCCATTAGGGAAGTTCCAAATTTAGTTGGCCATCGATGGGATACTCCTGGCGTTAGTTCAAGTGCTGGAGCTCATCCCGAGCCTAGTCTTGGTACTGCATCAGCTGCAGCTACCATTCGGGGTTATTCATCTCCGCTAGAAATTCCAAGTTCCGTTGGCCAAAGATGGGATGTTCCTGTAGGCATTAGTCCAAGTTCTGGACTTCATCCCGAACCTAGTATTGGTTCTGTACCGGCTGTAGCTAGCACAAAGGGTTATCCTTCTCCTCTAAAAGATTCAACCTTAGTTGACCAAAGAAACGACAGTCCACCGGGCACAAAGCCTGGCATTCCCGATGCGTTAGATGAAAATGCTTCTGCAAGAAATGGTTGTGGTCACACAGATGCTGTTGGAGATTCAAACATTTTGTTCGTTGATGGTCTTCCTACTAACTGTACAAGGAGAGAAGTAGGTCGTATCCTTTTTATTTTCGCATGCATGCTTTTGTGAATATGGAAATATTCCTCAACAACTTTCCGAGAAAGTTCAAACAAAGCTTAAGAAATAACATACATGCTTCACGATATCACGCAAAATTAAACTATTTTATGCCATTGTTGTCCTTCACTTACCATCAAAGATCTTTTCCGTCCATTTTCCGGCTACAAAGATATCAAAGTTGTTCACAAGGAACCAAGACGTGTAAGTTCACCACTCGATCATTTCTCTTGATTTAGGTTCCTGTGTTGGGGATGAATGGCTTAATATACCAATATGTTGACATATTTCGATTCGATTATTCCATTAATTTAGTTTTATTTATGTTCTTTGTAGAGGGGAGATAGAGCCATGGTTTTATGCTTTGTAGAGTTTGACGACTCAAAATGTGCAATGACAGCCATGGCAGCTCTTCAAGGTAATCTAGGCTCGAAAAAATCGCATATAGAACTTAACAGAGAGATGAATAACAGTGCATCGGAAGTGTTAAGTAATGTTATCCCGCATCTATTAGTTATTGGGTTTTCTTTATACTTAACCCAAGCCTAAAGTCGGACCAATCCACCTATTGTCGGTATCATTGCTTTTTCGACATCATATGTGCCATATAGGTGGTGATAAGTTGAACTTTTTCTGCAGGTTACAAGTTCGATGACAAGAAACCCGACTCAACAGCCTTGCGAATCCAATTCGCACATTTCCCTTTCCGTCTTCAAAACGATCAAAATGATTAACGGGTTGAGTTCTAACCAGGGATTTAAATTGCAGCTGCAGACTTAGTTTTGATTGTGTTGCATTTACTGTGGTTTGAGGATGTAATGGATGCTATCATGGTAAATATCGGTGAGACCTTGGATTCCTTTATGGTATGGACATGTTGATGTACCCAAATTTCAATCATGTTAAACCAGCATCTGGACCAGATCAGTTCTGATTTTGTAATGACCATCACATTCACACCAGATCTTTTTTAGAATTTCTATTTCATTTTTCTCTTCAAGATTATGTGTTTTTTAAATTTTTTTACATCTTCATTTAATTATTTAATTTGATAACTTTTTTCAATTAGATCCTTAAACCTTCTGTTATACCTATTAATTTTACAACTTTTCTCAAATTTGTCTCTAAATTTAGATTCCATAATAATTTGGAAAAATAAATTACATCAAAGGCCAAAAATATTAAAAATTATAGATAAATTATAAAATATTTTAAAATTTTCATATGATGAAGTGACATAATCTCGTAATGTCATGTGATTACACTTTAATAACTTTCAAGTGTAGGGATCAAATTAAAAAAAAATTCTACCAAATTCAAGGACTTAATTAACAAAAGTAAACTAGTTTAAGGACTCATTTAATAGTTTAGCCAAAAACGTCATACAATGAAATTTGAGCGGATCCAAATCGGGTCCAAACAAGAAATGCTGGGAAAATTCACCTCAGTGTAAACTATAATCTTTCAGATCCAAAAAAAAAAAAAAAAAAGAACCAGAAACAAAGCTCTGGCAGAGACTAAAGCTATAGGAAAAAAGAATCAAAATATCCGTTTAGAACAGATTGAGGATCTGTTTAATTGACGATGGTAATGGAACTAGGAAACGGCGATGACGGCGTCACCTCATCGGCGTCACCGGCCTCCGCCATGGCCAGTGTTCTCCCTCTCGCTTCCGTCTCTCAACAGCCTTATGTGTCCGAGCTCCTTTCCTTCACTCTCGATCGCCTCCATAAGGTCCGTTTCTTTTTTTTCTTCATTTCTTTTCAATATGTTTTGAGATCTGAATCGTGTTTGTTGAACGGAAAAAGGAGCCGGAACTTCTTCGAGTTGATGCGGAAAGGATTCAGAGGCAAATGCAAGAAGTTGCTGTTGGTAATTACCGCGCTTTCATTTCTGCCGCCGATGCGTTGGTTGCTATCAAAGGGGAACTGTCTTCTATCGATAAGCATCTCGAATCTCTGGTAATTAACTTTATTATCATTAAAAATTTTTTTTTTTCCTTTTCTTTGTTGTGTTACTTGTTATTTGTTGTCTAATACAGAGATTTCATTTGATCTATGGAGTATTATGAACTAACTTGGAAAGTACTAAATGTACATTAGTTGGAAGATTGGAAAAGAGTAAGGAAATTCTATAAGGTAGCCTTTGGGAACTTGAATTCAGAACTTGGATTTGGATTTGGATTTCAACAGTGTAAATTGAGTAGTAGAATAGTTAGAAATGTAACATTCATAATAATTTCTCAAATCCTTGGATTTCTTAGAATACTTTTCTAATGATGTTATATTGAATATCAACCAATTTGTCAATAATCTATGCATTTCATTCTTAGCATTTATATAATAAATGAAACTCAAATCCATTTTCGCAAACGGAGCATAATTGTTTTCAAGGAGCGTTGAACACTTGAAAGTTTCACTTGGAAAGTTTTAGCTGTGGGGCTCTAAAGTAGGTGATAGATTTGCAATTTTATGGAGTGGTGTAGGTAATTTTCTGGCTATCTTCTGGATCTCAAGAGTCAGGAGTGATTGCCTTAGCTTATGATTATTAGAGCAAAAATCTTGAGAAAATAGCTTTAATTATTTTGCACTAGCTGTGATGTTTGTATTAGTTGTGAAAACTTCTTTGGATAAAGCATGAAGGCTTACAGTTGGATTTCTCCCAATGTGATAAAATATTACATGAGAACTGTTTTCTACCATCTGATGTGTTTACTTTCTCTCTGGGGATTGTATATACAAGATTCAATGAGTAGATAAAGAAGGTAGAACTTGTAAATTTTGATGACCAATGAGATTTATGTAAGGTTACTCTAATTTTAAAAGGAGGGTAACAATCTCATGGCAACCTCGGAGTTACAAAAGGAAAAGCGGAAAAATTCTTAAGTTATAAAAGAGAAAAAAGGATTGAATTTAACTTTTAGTTGATTTGGTACATAGATGGTGAACTTATGATGCATTGATTTTCTAATTTTTTTTTTATCCATAGAATTCTTTCCTTTTGTGGATATGCTAATAGGCAGGGTTTGTCTTTGCAGATTACTGAGATCCCGAGCCTGACATCTGGTTGCACAGAATTTATTGAATCTGCAGAACAAATTTTGGAGAAGAGGAAGATGAACCAGACTCTGCTATCAAATCACAGTACTTTGCTTGATTTGCTTGAGATTCCTCAGCTCATGGACACGTAAGTGCTTGAATAAATTGTAAATGCTGAGGCATTTAGTATGATAGAATGGCTCATTAAACTCAATTTTCTACAGATGTGTGAGGAATGGAAATTATGATGAAGCTCTTGATTTAGAAGCCTTTGTTTGCAAACTCTCAACCATGCACCCCAAGTGAGTTAACACCCCTATTATATCCTTCTGTTATAAACTATTAGAAGACAGCTGACTGAGATTTGTTTTCCCCTTCTTGAAAGTATACCTGTTATTCAAGCATTGGCTCAAGAAGTTAGGCAAACAACACAATCTCTTCTCTCTCAGCTTCTCCAAAAGCTTCGTTCAAATATTCAGGTATTTATTTGGAAGTGATTCAACGAATGCAAAACTTGATTTTAGTTGGAGTTTTAGTCAGGCATGTGATCTATGTATTTTGCAGTTACCAGAATGCCTCCGGATTATTGGATATTTACGCCGAATAGGAGTATTTAGTGAGTATGAAATGCGATTGCAGGTAAAATTTTTCATCTCTGCCCTTTTATCATTGTGGTCGACTCTCTCATCCCTCTGTTCAGTTTTACTTTCTTGTTCCCCCTTCTGAAGACATTTTTTCTTGGTTCAGTTTTTAAGATGCCGAGAGACATGGCTCACTGGAATTCTTGAGGACTTGGATCAGAGAAACGCTTATGAGTATCTAAAAGGGATGATAAGCTGTCATAGAATGCATCTCTTCGATGTTGTTAACCAATATCGAGCAATATTTGCTGATGATACATCTGGAAGTGAAGAAAATTATGATGGCGGGCTTCTTTTTAGTTGGGCCATGCATCAAATTACTTCACACCTTAAAACTCTTAAAGTCATGCTTCCAAAGATAACAGAAGGTGGATCGCTATCAAATATTCTGGATCAGTGTATGGTGAGAAAATTTAAAATTACAATAGTTTCTTATATAACCAGTCATTTAACTTTTGATTATTATAAAAATATCATAGTCAACCAAAGGCTGTGTTGAAAATATTTTTGCAATTAAGCATCTGGAAAATAACTTAGTGATAGATTTATTTGTTGTATCTGATTGTGATGATGCTTTTGATCTTTGTTGCTAACAGTATTGTGCAATGGGGCTTGGTTGGGTCGGGTTGGATTTTCGAGGCTTGCTTCCTCCTCTATTTGAAGAGTAAATATATACAATCATTTTTATTTTCCTTTTGACTACTTTTTACCCCTATCATTGATTACATATACTTCACAACTTTACAGGGCAGTGCTCAATTTATTCTCTAAGAATATGAATACAGCAGTTGAGAACTTTCAGGTATGCAGGCTATATGCACAAAGTTAGGGTTTTTCTTTTTAATAATCCTCTAAATGGGTTGTTGCCCATGTAACTTCTTTAACTTGTCCTTTTACTTGGGTCCAGTTAGTTCTGGATTCGCATCGATGGGTTCCGTTACCAGCAGTTGGCTTTTCAGCCACTAGCATCAGTGAAGAAAGTCAGGAGGATGTAACGCCACCATCTTATTTGATGGAACATCCGCCTCTTGCTGTGTTTGTTAATGGTAAGTTTAACTCTTGTTTTCTTTTTCTTTAGTGATGACTTCTCAAATGGTTTGGATAATCTATCAAAGGATAAATGACACTAGAGCTGTTGAGGGAGTATAGTTAGGTTGCATGACCCTTACTAGCTTTTACATTTAAGCTGTTTTCGTCCCGAAAATTCTCGTGTTTCAAGTATAAAGGCAAAAGAGAATGAGCCTTGTTTCTCAAAGTCTTGATGGTTTAGAGGATAGGTAGGTTGCCATTAGGCATTGTAACTTTTAGATTGAAGCTATTTTTTTCCGATTATGCTTGTTTTGACAGCTCAATGTTGTCATTTTTATATAACCGGACTAATGGATGTAACTGTATGGAATTGCTACTTTCTTTGACTTCAACTTATCTCTTTCTGGTGATTTTACTTAGGTGTTTCCGCCGCAATGAACGAACTACGTCCTTGTGCCCCAGTTAGTTTAAAGAATGTTCTTTCTCAAGAATTAATTAAAGGATTGCAGGCTGTTTCTGACTCCCTACTGAGATACAACGCAACTCGGATGCTCAGAGAAAACGAATCTGGGCTTTTCCTCTCCCTTTGCCGAGCTTTCATCGAGGTGCATTATAATGAAATCAGGCAAACTATCTCATGCAAGTTTTTGACAAAACTTTTTACTTACTGACAAAATTCCCCCTATTCTCAGGTTGTTTTCCCACACTGTGCGACATGCTTCGGTCGTTGTTATCCTGGTGGAGCCGCTCTTATCATGGACGCAAAGAATTTATATGAAGGACTTGGTCGCCTGTTGACAATCTCTTCAACGAAAGAACCCCCGAAACCAGTTAGTAAGGGAGAGGAAAAGATGGCATCCGAAAATGGTGACCTGCCGTCTCAACCTGTTGTGGAAAATGGTGTTGAACCAACGGTCGGTAATGCAGCAGATGAGAAGGAACACAACAGTCCCGCATTGCATACTGAAGAAAAAAAGGTTGGTGAAACATCCTAGGAAAGATCCATTCTTTAAACTTTGATTTGATAATGTTTGTAGAAAGAAAAAGGTAGTGTTTTTTTTTTTTATATATATCTATTAAGCAATTTTCAGGCCAAAAGGATAAAATGAGAAAAATAAGTTTTATATTTGTTAGTTATGTATTTAAATAACTGAAGTGCGTGGTGTTACGCTTAAATGTTTGAGATTTTTCTTTTATGAAAATCTCATCTCAAAACATTTAAGTAAAAATTGTAATTTGTGATATATCGGGTTGGGTCGGAGTCGAGAGTCCACTATAGCATTTATTGTCAGTGTCGGGTGAGATTGAAATGCGTTTGGGGTTGATATTGGGTTAAGCTTTCACCATATTGGGTTTGGGTGCCCAAAAATCTATCCTGCCGGTAAAAGTATTATAAACGTGGGTTTGCCATTTTATTTAGATTAATTTATTTAATTTTTTAATAAATAAATAAAATGTAATTTAATTCTTAAGCTAAGTGATGTTGTGACAAAAAAACACTTTTGAGCAAATGTTAAAATTTTCTACTTCTGTTTTTGGTAAAAAAATTACTTTTGTAAAGCTTTCTTTTCTCTAAAATACTTTTGAAAATTTTAAAAGCATATTCTTCTGTAATGCTTATATCTCAATTAGTATACTTTTACCTTCGGTTGTCATCTTTAAAATGGAATATGAAAAAAAAAAACTTGATTGTCTATTTTAATTATGGTTTTAATCTTCTATCATACTAAGGTTTGAGATTTTATCCTTTAATTTTACTTAAGTTAGATTCTAGGAAAAATTATTAGATAAACTTTTTTTCCCACATCAACCATGACCCCAACTATAAACATATTTTTTACATGTGATTAAAAATTTTGCCAACTCACTTTCCCTTCTTTTTAAATCACTTTTTTTTGGGTATTGACTTATTTCTCTTCCAAGTACCTACTACTATAATTCAGTCTTTTCCCAATTTTTTAATCCAAAAAAAGAAAAAAAATTCAAATGAAAAGAATACAAATCAATGACAGATGTGGTGGGATGTGTTGAAGATATTTTAGCCAAGGTAAGGGTTAATAGATGACTCAAATTTTGACAGAATTTTCTGATATTTGTTTTCTAGCTTTTTTAACGGGATCCAGTGATGCCATTAGTTTGAATGATACCTTATGAATTGCTCTTGATCTGTTGAAGAATATAATTTAGTGATGGCAGAAGTTAACATATTTCTAAAATTTTGATTGCAATTTTTTTTTATATTTGCTTTCTAGCTTTCTTATGGGATCTAATTATTTCATTAGTTCATCTATGTTATCTCTCTTGTGATTCTATGAATGAATGGGTACTACTTTTGAAAATAAAATTTGGTGAATTGCAATTTATATCAATTTTTTTATGATACTTGGGAGTTTTTCTTTAATCAATTTTTTTTCCCCAAATTTAAGTTTTGCAATATTGAAAAATAATAAATGAAAAACTTAGATTTTCTTTTCTTAGCATTGAACTTGGCATGGAATGTATGATGATTTAGAGGATTGTTACATTCATTTATAGTAAAAATTTTACTAAATTATATTTATAAATTAACATGAAAAATAACTAACCTCAAACCATTTTTAGATGACAAATTTTTTTAACTCAAGTTGAATTAAATATATTATAAAATTTACTGTTTAATCCCAAATTAATGTGATTAGCTGGTTGTACCAAAAATGGTACCCATTGAAGACCTTTTTTAGTTTTAGTTTTAGTTTTAGTTTTCCCTTCATTAAACTCCTTAATTCAAGCAATTTCATCATTCTCAAAAAATGAAACAAACGAAAACATCAAAATAACAATTTTCACAAAAAGAAAAGAACTTCCCATTGTTCTCATTTCTTTTTTGAAGCTATGGGAAGGATTGTTCCTTTAGATGGCGACGTCGTCATACACCCAGCATTACCATTTTCCCTCGTGGTGGCTGCCACCGCGGCAACCATCGCTATAATCACCGGTTTATGTGGTTTTTTCAGGAAACCACCACCAGAATTACAAGAACCAACATCAGCCGGCGCTACATCACCAACAACTGAAGAACAAGAACCCAACACCACCGCAGACGGCGGAGAAACGGAAGAAGGGGGCAATGAACTTTTACCGCCACCACCATGCATGACGGCATTAACGTTCAAGAATCCCGAAAATGCCAGCAATTTACTGAAGAAATCAGCATCTACACGTAGTAGACTGAGTTCTACATTTAGCGTTAAGAAACATCTCAGAAGCATATCGGTGAGGGAAATTATTGAAAAAGGGAAACACGTACAACAAAAGCATCATCAAGAAGATTCACTTTGGACTAAAAGGATTATATTGGGTGAGAAATGTAAAGTTTCTTATGGTGTTGAGGATGATGATGAAGATCAAAATGGTGGCAATAAACCGGAGGTTGATACAATACCAGCAGCTGGAAATCAAGACGCCATTGTTGATAAAGAGAAAGAGATAACAAGCAAAGAAGAATAAGTTTTATTTTATTTATTTTTCTTTTCTCAAAGGAAATGAAATTCAATTATTATTTTTTTAAATGAAATGAAATTCGATTATTATTTTTTAAAAGTGTTTGTTCTTTTAGAATGAATTTCAGAAATTTAATCATTCAATTATAGAATATTTAGAAGATAATCTCATTTGTGTGTTCTTAATTAATTGTCATTATTTTTTTTTTAATTTTCTTCCAAGTTGCAACTATGATTATAATGAATTCTTAATAAATTTCGTATCGAGTTAAGTAAAATTCCTCCGAAGAAATGTTTTAGTAAAAATATTACGGAGGTCTTTGTACTAAAAGTCAGATTATATTTTGTTCATTCTACTAAAAAAAACTTGCAATTAGTCCCTATACATTAGATAAAAGAGTAAATTGGTCCATGTATGTTAATATCATGTCATGTCACATGTCACTATTTAGTTATTCTATTAGCCATGTCAATTTTTAATAGTAGAATTGGATGAAACTTTTAACATAAATGACCATTTTGTTCTTTAATCTAATGTACAGGGACAAATTTACCCATTTTTTAGTAGAAGGGGCAAAATGTAATCCAACTCCTAGTACAAGGATCTCTATGATACTTTTACCATTATTTCATCTAACATGAAATGGATATTAATAATTCATAAATATAGTGACTTTAGACTTTTGGGTTAATTTTATTGCATGTCCTCAAAATTATGGTTAAAATTTTAGATTGGACAGCTTCATAAAGTTCTGTTTGAATCCTTAAAATATAAGTACTCAAACCTTCCAAATATATATATATATATATATATAATTGTTGTATCAATTACATCATTTTGTCAAAGATGCTCACTGTTACCATAAAACCTTCCAAACCCTTAAATCAAAATAAAAATGAGTTTAAATGTGTTTGAACAAGTGTTTTCTTTGTTATTGCAATAACATCAATATTAACTGAGTTAAAACTCAATCGACAACTATCAAATTAAATGTTAAATGCCAAATGAAATTTAAAATGGGACACGATGATCACATTTTAAACATTAGTGACTACATGAAAAACTTGAATTTGACATGCTAAAAAACAATCTTCTTGAATTTTAATAACACTATACATTTTTACAATTGAATCCACATGTTCAAATCGACATTTAATACCTAAACGGATAATTGAACCGAATAAAAAAAAATATAATCGATACAATACTAGTACCTATAAAAATATATTGAAATTTATGAATTAATTTAAAATTTAAACCATAAGTTAAAAACTTTTGGTGAAATTAACCCTAAATGAAAAGGTTGGTTCCTCAATTTAATCCATTGATCCAAAACCAATGAAATCATAATAGGGCTTGTTGTAATTAGTTGTTAAGAGTGTCATGTCAATGTTTAACTTTTGCATTAAGTAATTAATTAATTAATTAATTAAATGTCTTTTAATTTATTGTAAGAATTTGACTTCAATGCTGTTTTGTCTTTGTCTCTTCCATTTTTCATTCAGTTTCAGCTTTTTACCTAACAGCTTAAACATGCATTGGCTTTTTTTACTCCAATCATATTACTGCAGTTAAAGAATCCAAAGCAAATGAAAGTTGACTTATTCACAATTACTGTTTTTTTTTAAATATATTTTGGTTTTTTTAATTAGAATTTCAGGCAAAAAATAAAATAAATTCTTTAAACAATTTGAAATTCAAAATGCATTTGTAGTTATGTGAATACTTACCACCAATAAATTTAATTTTAGTATTACATCTTTCTAAATTTGGTGGTTAATTCGAGTTTAATATTTAATTTTTTCGACTTAAATCATTTTGGTAATTTTAACTTTGTGTCATTTTTAGTTATATGTTCAATTTATGGGTAAAAATACTGTGAAGATCTTTGAACTAAGAGTCAGACTGCATTTTACTCTATCTACTTAAAAATAGTCAAATTAGTCCTTATACGTTAGATCAAAAAGACAATTAATTATTCTGTTAAAAATTAGTCTTTATACGTCAGCATAAAATACACGTGATCGTTTAGTTATTCCATCAGCCACAATAAATTTTAATCGTAACAATGAATTCAATTTTTAACAGAAATGATCAATATGTTTTTTAATCTAACGCATAAATACTATTTTAACTATTTTCTAAATAAAAAAATAAAATGCAATTTAACTCTTTGTACACGTGTCGAGTTTGAATTTCGGATTTTTAAATTCGAAAAATAATTTATTGGTCAGAATGAAACAGGGAACACTGTCCATACAAGTGTCATAAGCCGATTACTCCAATTGTTTATACACATACACATTAAAACTGTTTTTACTGTAACGTTAATGGATCCTTTGTGTTTGTGGGGTTAACTTCTTGTGTTTTTTTTTTTTTTTTTCTCTGTAAGAAGAAACAAAAATGAACATGCCTTTTTATGACAAAACAGTGAAACAGGTTCAGGGACCAATCCTCAAAATTCAGTTCTAATAGACACAAAATGTAAAAAAATAACAACATTGCGGGCGGAATCAAAGCTCAAAAAAAATTAATAATAGTCTTTAAATTTTGAAATTAGGTCTATTTTGGCTTCGATACTTTTTTTAAATCATCGATTAAAATAATAATAATAATAAAAAAAGAAAAAAAAATATTAATTCATCGTTTATCATGTCCTGATTTATATTGAAAAATATGAATTTATCTTTTAATTAATTCAATTAGTTTCAATACTAAAAAGAGATATTGATTTCCAGAGAAAAGCAACGTCTTCGATAACTGATTTAATAAGTTTCACGTCACTAACGCAATTTTTAAATTTTATACGTGACTTGATCAAACGGCTACAATCTCTTTATTTTTGTCCTTTAATCCCAGCTGCTGATTTAAAAATGATCTCATGGGTCTAATTATAATAAGACCTCACCTTAAATGTTATCTCTACTTCGGTACTTAACCTTGACAATTAATTTTATTTTGATCCTTAAGCTTAACAAATGTAAAAATTTGATGATGTACTCAATATGATTATGCCATATCATCGTCTAAAATTTTTGAATGATGATGTGACACAATATTAAAATGTCGCATCATTAAAATATGATAAAATTCAAGTTAAAGGACTAAAATAGATTTAGTTACGAAATTCAGGTATCAAAACGGGCAAAAAAGTACAAGTACCAAAATCAATATAATTATCAAATTTAGGGAGTAAGAGTTATATTAACCCAAAAACCCAACCTTGAACCAATGGTTTATTTTGAATTTCAAAACACTCAAACAGGACCTTGTCAAACCACCTTTCTCTCTTGAACTTCTTCTTTGTTTTTTTACACAAAAGCTTTGCCCTTTTTTTTTTTGCTTCTTTGAGATGCTTTTTTGAACTGTGTCGATGGGTGCTTCAGGGAAATGGATAATATCTCTTATTGGTCTCAAAAAAACCCAAAAACAACACCAAGTAAGCTCTGGGTTTTCTATGTTATTCCACCGTAAAAATATTTATATACATTTTAAAGATTTAAAGCTCTTTCCTTTTTTGTGTTTATGTAGGAGAAAGTGAATAGCAACAAGAAATGGAAGCTATGGAGAAAGTTTAGATCAGATTCTCAAAGTTCTGATTCTTTCATTGCTGCCATGGCCGCCATTGTTCGAGCTCCTTATAAAGATTTCAGTTTTTTAAAGCAAGAATGGGCTGCCATTCGCATTCAAACAGCTTTTCGTAGCTTCTTGGTAAAGTTGAAGTTTTTTTTTTTTTTCCCTTTACATGTTTGGTATCCGAGAAAGTGATGGAATGTGAAAAAATAAACCTTATTTCCAATGGTAGACTCCTTCGTTATGTTACTCCCATTTGAATTATAAATTTTTGAGAGAATTAAAAATTTAATTTCTTGTATTAATATGTAAAATTTTACAATTTTCAAAAGTAATTAAATTATAATGTTTTTGTTTTTGGAGAGAGTATAATTGAATTATAAAATTTAGTAGGGGTGAAATACAATTTTACTATTAAATCAACTTTAAACTTTACAAATATTTAAGAGACTAAAGGAACAATTTTTCAGTTTTTGGAGGTGACCAAGCCCCTCACTTCCTCCCTCTAGCTTCACCCCTGTTACTCGGATTCGGGTTTGAATGCGAATTTTTATATGTAGGCAAGGAGAGCATTGAGGGCTTTAAAAGGAATTGTGAGGCTACAAGCTTTAGTTCGAGGTAGACAAATTCGGAAACAAGCCTCGGTGACGCTTCGATGCATGCAAGCTCTCGTTCGTGTTCAAGCTCGAGTCAGAGCTCGTCGTGTTCGAACGTCGATCGAAGGACAAGCGGTTCGGAAGATGCTTGATGGTCATCGTAGCAAGGACGATGTCTTGAAACGAGCCGAGGTAATGATTAACCGAAACATTCATTAAATTATCACTTTCAATTAAATTTTTAAAACCGGACCGGTGATCAAATTGATTAGACCATTGTTCGATTAAAAAGTATTTAAAAGAATCAGTTTAACCACTAGTACAACTTATTTTTTAGTCAATCCAACAAGTTCAATATTATTCTATTGACCGATATCCAGGTCTAATCAGTCTGACCAATCACTCCAGTCCGATTCAAACATCTATACTTTTGACTAATGAATTTTATTGAACATTTATTATTTTAGGATGGTTGGTGTGGTAGCAAAGGGACATTAGAGGATGTTAAAACAAAGCTACAAATGAGGCAAAAAGGGGCTTTCAAGAGAGAAAGGACTCTTGCTTATTCACTTGCTCAAAAGGTATAAATTTTTTTGCGATTTTTTCATATTAATTTTCAGAAGATGATTGATGTTCTTTGTGTTTTTACAGCAATGGAAGTCAGTCCCGGGTTCAACTACTCGAACAAATTGTTTGATTCCATGTCTTATAAGCCAAGAGTTTGATAAGAACAGTTGGGGATGGAATTGGCTCGAACGTTGGATGGTAGCCAGGCCATGGGAGACGCGGTTGATGGAACTGTCAACACGTACAGACCCTTCTAAGACTTGCTTAGAGTCCCTCTCGGGAAAGAATGAAAGATGTTCGGAACCGTGCTCAATGAAAGCGAGGAAGAACAATGTCACCACTAGGGTATCCGCAAAGCCGCCTCCTCATACTAGGCAAGTTACTCGATCATCTTCAAGTCCAAGTTCTGAATTTCGATTCGACGAAAGCTCGGGTTCATCGTCAATATGCACTTCTACAAAACCAGTTTCCGGAACCACCGTCTTGCCATCGGATGCAATGGGGGACAGTGGCAATAGTAGGCCGAACTACATGACCATGACGGTGTCTACCAAGGCGAAACAAAGAAGTGGCAATCATGGATTCCAAAGGCAGTCCATGGATGAGTTGGAGTTCAAGAGGTCAGCTGGTTTCGATACGGAGATTCAAAAAGTTGTGCCGGTTCAGACCCGTCGGTTCGTATGTCTCGACCACTCTGTCCTCCGACTGGATTGAACAAAAGCTCAAAGAGGGGAGATTGTTTGTATAATTAAAACGGGGTTTGATTGTATGTTACTTGAAAAGTCCAACATCTTGTTGTTCATTGTTATCAGTATGTCATTGAGAATTGAAAACCGATTTGAGTTGTAATGTTTGATTCGATTATTTTAAACTCGGCTTGTCTTTGATTTACAAGTTAAAAAATCGTAAATATTGGAGCTGAATTTAATTTAAAATTAGTTTTTATTTTTACATTAAAATAATTTTTAAAAATCAATCAACTATATTGACTCAATTTGATTCAGTCCTATTTGATTACCTTTGAGAATCGATTAAATTTTAATTGAGGTTTTATTTTTATTGTAACTTAACTCCATTCTAACAACTAAAAAGTATATAGATTAAAACGCATCGGAGAACTAGCCATACACAATATGTAATATGAAACTCGATTCGTCAAAATCAAACCCATATCATCAATTATCTATTAATCAAACCCAAACTATTTTTATTCTTCATTTGGTTCATTTCGAATTACTTATTCAATTTTAGTTTCGACCTTACTGACGTGGTTACTACTTACTAATGAATTAATTTTTTTTGTTAACATAACATCTTACGAGTAACAATTTGCTGATGCGACATTATTTTTTATATACAACGTTAAAAAATAATTCGAGTAGTATTTATAACATGAAGCTTAGATTTAGATTACTAATAAATTAATTTAGAGTAATATTATATTTGTAATTTCTAGGCATCATCATGATGGAGCAATTTCAAATCATAAAATTGAAGATAATTATTAAAAAGAAAAGGAATGCTTTTTTGGTGCATAAAAAACATATAAAAATATTTAATTATCATTTTTGAAAAGCTAATATTGAAAAAGTAAAAAACTTTTAATTAGTTGCCAAAAAAGTATTGAAAAAGGAAATGAATGGAAAAGTTGGTTCCACAACTTTTGGTGGTCCATTATTGGCACTATACTTGATTTTTGGGGCCATATCATGCCCTGGTAATTAAAAATCATCCTAAAATATATAAATAATTGAATAACTTTTTGGTAAAAATATAATATTTAATTCAAGTCTTAATAAAAAAATTAAAAGTTAATTAAGTCTTTTGAAATTATATTTTTAATTGATGCTATTATTTTTTACTATTTAAAAAAATTATATCTGACAACAATGTAAAATGGTTTCTATTGTGAATAAAGTAGTATCTCGTGTTCGAACTTGACAACTTTTTCAACCTTATTTCTTGAATTTCTTTTTGTTCATGTTAATCTCTAAATTTGGTAATTTCTTTTTTTTTCAAATTTGGTCCTTGAACTTAGCTTCTATTAATATACGATGATGTGATACTCTGAGATTGCGTTATGTAATAATCTTTTTTTTTATTAAAAAAAACAATTTCTTTATATTTTTAAGTTTTGTTTGTATTTTTATTAGATTTTATATAATTTTTTTAATTTTCAAATAATAATGTGACATAATATCAAAGTATCACGTAATCACACTTTAATAAAATTCAAATTTAATAATCAATTTAGAAAAGAAAAAAAAAACTTCCATATTCTAAGACTAAAGTGAATAAAAAATCCAATAATAATTTTTGTTTAAAGTTGATGTCAAGTTTTCGTCATTTAACTAAAGTTTAAAATGTTTAATTTTAAAAAAAATAGTAATTAAATTAAAAAATTATAGTCGAGGATTGAAATAAAATAAAATCAATAATTTAGTGATGATTATTGTACTTTACCCTAATTTAAAATCAAACTTTGGATATTACCTATAGATCTAATTTTGTAATAGATGGGTTTGTAGGTATCTTTCGAGCAAATTGAGTTGAGTTAAAGAGAGTTTAGCTTTTTACAAGAAATACATGAGTTAATGGGCATTGGAGTATGTTCATTAGTTGATCGATTGACCATGTTGACAAGCTAGTATGCCTAATAAATTATTTTGTTGACTTTGAATCTTTGTTTAGTGATAGTAAAATTCAATATTTTCGATAAAATTTTGAATTGATTTGTATTGAATGAAGTGATTTTTAAAAAAAGTAGATGCGGGATAACGTAGAATGAATATCATTTTTTTTTTTTTTATAATTTGTATAGAGAGATTATGACATTTATTATTCTCACCTCACTATATAAATTTACCATTTTACTTTTATATATTCATTATTAAAAGAGTAAAAATGTAACAATGTATGGTAGAAAGAACATGTATGTTTTATGTTAAAATATTCACTTGTTTTTAAAAAATTGAAAATATTAAAAATAACGGGTAAACTACACCCAATGTCACTAAATCATTAGTAAAATTACATTGAGTAACTAAAATATAAATTTACTAATAATTTAGTAATCTTTACGTAGTTTATATTAAAAATAACTTGCCCTTCATATAAGTTAATCTTTTTAAAATTCATGATTACTTCTCATAATAATAATAATTAACCGTGTACATACACAAACATTTCAATAATTTAGATAATGGAATCAAAAATAAAAAAAAAGAAGAATCAAAGAATCTTAATACACAATGACCAATCAATTATCACTGCCCAATATGATTACTATTGCCACGTATACGGATCTGATCTGACATAACCTTCAAAGCGCGACAAAGATTCAGATCATGACATCATCAGGTCCCGCTATCTGACCCCTGATGTGTCACCTTCAACCGGTCAACGAACTCAATTTCATTATTTTAAAGAAATGGCTCTTGAGTTTTTTTTCTTTTTACAATTCATTAAATAAATTTTATTAATCTCATTTATTAGAATCATACCTTTAATTAATTCGATTAAATAAATTTTAAGATATTAATTAAAAATAAGAATTTTTTATTTAACTTGTCGGTTCTTATATCAATCGGTCAAATATTTTTTCTTTAAATTTGTATCATTCTTAGTCCGGTTCAAACAATTACAGGTTTTTTAAAATCTAGTCATGGCAAGTTGATCAATTTTGGTCTATATTTTTTTGAACCATTCTTAGTCGTTATGTTTTTTGAAATTTTAAATTTTAATCTTAACACAAACAGTAGTTGTTAAATCACTTAACTGACTCTTCTATCAATAATATGTGAAAATCACAAGCTCACTTGGTAGTAATCATTTGATAATATGCTTGTCGGGTAATATTTTGAAAATAAAAGAACTCAATGAACTTAACAGCTAATATCTAGTCGGGATTAAAATTTTAAAAGTACAAGGATTACGAATTATCAAATCAAAATATCAAAATTAAATTCATAACATACTTGTAGTACAATAACTAATAATAGAATTCAATCTAAATTCATGGCTCTTTAAATCAAGTGCATAAATTTTATTTTAAATGATCAAGTTGACTTTGAATTGTAAAATTTTTTAAATAATTTTTGTGTGATTCAATTTAAATTTTACAAAAATATACAAAATGGCGAACAATTATTTTGATTTTATATAAATATGAGTAAAGCTCTTTCAATAATATTTATTACTTAAAAAGTTTTTTCAATTGAGCCGATGCTCGAATAATTATGAAATTATTGATTTGTGTAATTTAACCCTGGCAATAACATTTTATTATATGATATAGCAACCAAGCATCAAATAAATGTTGAGAAGATGTTGCATTTGTATGGATCTGATTCCTATTTAAGAACTGGTTTGTAACGACCCGAAATTCGTGGGCACCAGAAAAAAAAAAAAAATGTGTTATCGGGCCTCCGTCTTAGTAAATCGAGTTAGTAAATAATCATTAGGAGTAATTATGAGTCTAGTAGTGTGCTTAATTAGATTTTTATTTAGTGAATTTAGCTTAATTGAGAGTAATTAGGAAAAAGGATCAAATTGAATAAGGAGTAAAAGTCTAATTGTAGATTAAAAGAAAATAAAAAGGACCAAAATGGCAATTATGCCATTTAGCATAAGTTGAGGCGGCATAAGCTTAAAAAAATCTGAGATTTTATGTGTTAAAATATATTATTAATATTATTAAATAATTATATTAATATAATATTATATATATAAAGTAAATAGTAAATGAAATAAAAAAAAAAGAGAAACAAAGAAGAACAGAAAAGAACAGAGAGCATACGAAACAAGCAGGAAAGAAAGAAGAAAAGAAGGAAAAAGGAAAAACTAAAGATTCAAGGTTTTAAACTTTAAAAGGTAAGTCAATCAAGTCCTATTCTTTTAATTTTGATGTTTTAGAAGCTTTAAAGCAAGATTTTGATGAAACTAAGTTGATATTTTGAGAGTTTATTGGTTTTTAAGTATAGTTTATGTTAAAGAAAAAGATGAACAAGGGGTTAAATTGAATGAAATTTAAGTTAGAGTTAGTAAAAGGATTAAATTGTAAAGTAAGCTATAAGTTTTGTATTATAGGGATTGATTTGGAAGAAATTATAAATTAGGGTTTTATTATGAAAATTTTGTAATCAAGTTGAATATGGAAGGAATTTAAGTAGAATCAAGCATGAATTAAGTTAAGAAAATAAGTAAACTTAACTAGGATTTAATTGCAAAATAAGTCATAAGAAAACAGATTTAAGACAGCAGCAGTAGAGTAACTTTGAAAATTCACCAAAAATCGTAGAAATGGAATTAGAAGCTGAGTGAGATATGAAATTAAAGCTTATTGAGTCTATTTTTATATGAAAGAAACAGAGATAGCAAATAAGTTCTGTATTGTGAGATATTTAAATTTTAGTGAAACTGGTTCAGGGTAATTTCGAGATCCCCTGTTCTGACTTGTAAAAATCATTAAAAATTGTATAAAAATGATTTTGGAACATAATTTATATGGTTAAATTCCTTAATGAGTCTAGTTTCAAATGAGCTAAACAAGGAGGCCACCTAAATTCTGTACAAAGAGTAATTTAATTCGTAGTGAAGAGAGGTCAGAGCAGTTGGACAGTGAAACAGGGGAAATTTTAAGAATAATCTGGTATTGATTGGCCATACCAAAAATTCTGAAAAATTTACAGTAAAAATATATATGAGTCTAGTTTCGGGAAAAATTTACGGATCTTAATTTGGAGTTCCGTAGCTCCAGATATAGATGATTTAGTGACAATGACTCAGGTAGACAGCCTAGAAAGAACTTATGAGTAAATAATAGAATTGTGTATAAAAGATGTGGAATGAAGAGGAAGAGTAGAAATTGAATAAAATTCAATTATTTATTGTAATTTAATGTTGTAATTAATAATGTAAATTATTATTTTCGTAGCTAAAAAGGAACTCGAGGCATCAACCCATAAAGGAAAGGAGAAGGTTACCGAGGAATAATCAAGCAAATTCGGGTTTGTATTACTATAATTCAAGCTATTTATTTATTCATTAAATATTAGATTAATTTATGGATATGGTAAGTAAATTATAAGGTAAGTGTTTTTATTGAATTGAATGGAAATTGAGTTGAATGATGAATATGTATTGAAATTGAATTGTATGTGGTTTGAAATGGAAAAGTGTAATTAATATTGAAATTGAATTTATTATGAAAATGAAAATGAAATTGAGAACTGAAATACCCTATTAACTAGTCGGGCTGAGTCGGATATAATTGGCATGCCATAGGACATGGAAGAGTACGGGATTTTGCCGGCTTACTGATCAGGCACTTACGTGCCGACTACTGTTACTGTTACTGTTACCGATTCGACACTTTGTGTGTCGTATACTGTTACTGTTACCGTTACAGGTTCAGCACTTTGTGTGTTGAATACTGATATTGTTACTGTTACCGATTCGACACTTTGTGTGTCGTATACTGTTACCGTTAAGGCACATTGTGCCGTACTGGAGTGTTGGGTTGGAATCCGTGTATCCGTTAAGGTCCGAGTCTGTTAATAGGGGTAAATAAGGAAAAGGTTAAATTGAATAAAATGAAATGGTTGAGCCATTGAAAGAAATGCGAAAATAGAACATGAACTGAAAAATGTGATTGGAATATGAGTATGAAAATGGAAAGTATGAACCATTGGTTCAAGAAATGGATAGTAGCTTAACCTGATTGTGTATTGTTTCAATTGTTGAATAGCAAAAAATTGAAATTGTATGAATATATTGGGAATGACAAACTTATGTTGAATTGGTTTAGTAAAATTAAAGTTATATGATTTAATGATATGATTATTATGTTTATAATTTGAATTATGGTAATACCACTGAGTATATGTATACTCAGCGTACGGTTGCTTCCGTGCGCAGGTTGTAGAAGTCAAATACTGAACCAGCATCCGAAGCCAGACCCGACTTCAGCAAACCTTTGGTGAAGTATATTTCCTTTTTATAATGTGGCATGTACGTAGGTTGTGTATAAATGTTATTATGTTTTGAATGTAAATGGTTAAAAATGTTAGTATTACAAGTTTAAGAATTATAATGAAAGGAGTATATTTATTTTAATCTAACTAATATTTTGATAAATTTAAGTTGATATTATATTGATTGAGTTTGATTAGAAGGTATTTAGAATAGAAAATGAATTTATCAAATGAATTGGTTAAATTGGTTATTTATTGAAATGAATACGATTTATTTTACAGGGGGTTTTATATATTAATAAGCAGAAATGCTGCCGAAATTTATATTAAACAAAATTTATATTTGCAAATTGTCTGATATGTCCGGTAATGCCTCGTAACCCTGTTCCGGTGATGGTTCGGGGTTAGGGGTGTTACATGGTTGTTGACAGTATAGCATTTATGGGACCTTACTATATGCATCCATCAATTATCATCTCGGGGTATGGCACAACATATCGAAGTACATTAAATTCCCAAATCTATTTCATATATTAATTTATTTTTATTATTAATTTTTATTTATTTTATGATTCATGTTGAGAGTTTATTGCTATTATTCTTAACAATGTCGTTTTTAAAGTTCAAACTCACAATCTCTCGTTAAGAGTGTAGCATATTCTATTGATGCACCCAAAATTTCACTTTTTATGTTTTAATTTTACCATTTGTAATAGCTACTTATAAATTTTCATCAAATTAATTTTAAAACACGTATTAAATACTAAAAAAATTAACATTAATATCTTTAAGTACTAAAATATATAATCTTTGTCAAATACAGATACTACATTAATTAGACCACAAAATAGCACGAATATTGTATTAAAAAAAATCAAAACTAAGGTATCAAATTATACATTAATCCTTTATTTTGCCTTTCAATTACCCAAACAATTCAAAGTCAATAAAATAATAATTTATTATAAGATTCAATTTAATAAAATTTGAATAATTTTCTCAAATTTTGTGATAAAATTCTCATAATTGTAAAATTCTTATCTAGATTTAAATACTTTATAATGATTAATTATGATAATAATTATTCAAGTATATATTATTTGTATTCACATTTGTAATTGTGATAATAACGATATCCATTGAGTTAAAACTCAATTGGCTTCCCTTTTAAATTTTGCAATTACTATTAATATAAATTTTAGTATTTTAAGAATATATGTAATCATTTAGGAGGCTCCATTCATATTATGTGTAGTTGTCATGGATGAATTTTTCATTTGATTATAGTCTAGTTCTTTATTCAATTACGTGTTACATTAGTTTAATTGTTCGAACACCAATTTACAACTATATTGTAATTATATTATATTTATACTTGTAAATTTTAATTTTAACATTCGCATACTGTTCCAAATTAAAATTTCTATAATGTGTGATCTTTCTTAATATTTATTTTAATTATTGATCTAAATTAAAATTAAATTGACCCGAATTAACCCGATCCAAAATATCTACCCGACTCCCAAGAATCCCAAAAGAATCCCAAAAAAAAAAAAAAAATGTTATAAAAAAAAAAGAAGGTATGTACCTCAGTACTTTGTGATGTAAGCAAATTATAATAGCCTAAAGCCCCACTTGGTTTATATTTAAGTCTCACACCCCACTTTGTTTTTTCTATTTCATATTACCACAATCACTCTCATGTATATATATATGGGTGAAATTTTTTAATTTCATACACAGAATTCTAATGTTTATTTTTATAATTTTTTTTTAAATACTAATTGAAGACTCCTCTCAAAATTTTGGAAAATTTTTATTTTTTGAAATTTGTTGAATTTGCTCCTTCAAAATTTTTTGAAAATATCTATTATGTTTTTTTTTTAAATTTAAAAAACTCTCTTTAATTTCACAATATTTTTTAAAAAATTTAATTAATCCCTCAAATTTTTTTTTTTGAAAAAAGTTAGTAAACTCATAAAATTTTTGAAAATTTTAATTAAATTTCTCAAAACTTAGTTCCAAGATCGAAATTGCAACTTTTTTTTTATTATACCCAAACTTGTGAAAAATTTTAATTCAGCTCCCAATATATATATATAAGTATACATAAAAGAATAAAGCTAACTTATACATAAAAGAATAAAGCTAACTTTGTTTCTCTAGTGGCAATACAAAGCCTAAGAAGTTGGTCAAGTGACGTTGTGCACCTTGATCTCACATCACTACCAAAACCATCACCACCTTCTTCCTCTTCCTCTTCCTCTTCCTCCAACACCACCCCCATGAGCACCACCACCACCACGGTCACCGCCACAAGTGGCGGCAGCAGTTGTCTCTCCATCGACGAGGAGGAATCGACGGAGACTCGAATCCAAAGACTGATATCGGAGCACCCCGTCATCATCTTCAGCCGATCATCATGTTGCATGTGCCACGTCATGAAAAAGCTCTTGGTCACCATCGGGGTTCATCCTACCGTCATCGAACTCGATGACCGTGAGATGGCTTCCCTCCCTCCTCCTCCGTCGTCATCTCCAACTCACGGTGGCATCCCCTCCATGAACCACCCTTCCCCCGCCGTGTTTATTGGTGGAACCTGCATCGGTGGCCTTGAATCCCTCGTGGCTCTTCACCTCAGTGGTCACCTCGTTTCAAAGCTCGTTGAAGTTGGTGCTCTCTGGGTATGATATATATATATAATTATTATTGTTCTTATATATAGCTTTAAAAATCATGTAATGATCAAGCTTTCCATTTTTAATGCTTCTTCAAATCTGGAGTTTTTTCCTTTCATTATTATTATATAAATCGATAAACATAAAAATTAAGCAGTCAATGAGTGGTATGGGTCATTTGAAAGTGAGGTCTTTTTGCCAATTATTGAGTATTTTTGAGCCACGAAAATTTTCTCATTGTAGATGAAAATTTCTCAATTACACATATATGGTTTAATACATGACTGTGAATGAATTAACCCATTCCACAGTAGTTTAGAATGTTAAATCAAAAATTAAATTAATTATTTTTATTAAAAAATTAATTATTTATATTATTAAAAATTAAGGTGGTTGACGAAATAATCGAACAATAATATGTGACTGTGACATGTACTTCATACTGATGTACATAAACCAGATGTTAATAGTAGAAATAGATAAAAAAATTTACAAAACTATTGATTTACTCTTTGATCTAACATTTAAAGACTAATTTACTCATTTTTTAAATAAATAAATCAAAATGTAATCTGATTTGTAATTCAAGTACAGATAATTGGATTTAATTTGTACATAAAATTACTGGCTCTGAGTATATCAAATTTGGGGGAAGGAAGGAGGGAATCTGACAAAGATGAGCTTAAATAGAAGGCAAAGACATGGTACAAAATCGTTACCGACACAGCAGACAGTAGATAATGCTGTCTCATAGCTTCAGTTTAACAACCTGATTGTCAAGTTGTTGAAGACAGGAGTAGGACGGGATCAAATTTAGGTATCGAGAATAAACTATGATCAAGTTCATTTTTTTTATTTTATTAAATGAATCTCTGTTTCTTTTAGTTCATTTTTTAATCTAATATTTCTATCCATTTTTTTTTAAATATTAGATAAATCTTCTTAGATTTATCAATATGTTAAATCTTTTTTTTTTGAGTTTTGGTATTTTGAGGCTATTTTTTTTCCGATAAACCTCAAGTTCCAAGTGTTATAATTAGGTTTAAGTTGTTTGAGTTTGTTGAATCAGACTCTTGATTGTTGGGAAAAAAAAAAGAAAATAAAAAGAAAGGAGTGAAAAACCTCGATGGGGATGTTAAAGCATGGATAAATATCAAGGAGACGACACTATTGAGCCTTGCAATAAATGTAATCAGAGCGGAATTCACAAACAGTGAATTGAGCAGTAAGGTTATAAATAATTGAAGTGAGTTTGTTACCATGTACTTTTCAAGTGGTTTTAGGTTGCTTTTTTTATGTCATACAAGTTCACATCCACACACTATACTATCACATAAGCGAACTTATGGATCGAATCATGATTTCGGGTATAAATGATGGATGAATACAGACGTGTACTTGTTTCGATATGGCTTAAGTGTGCATATTGCAATGTTTTTTTATAATTTTTTTTAGTTTTATGCTTTTGGGGTTTTGATAAAATTTCAATATTATTTGAAAAAATTTCAATTGTATGATCAAGTTAATTTTAAATATTGATTGATTACGGTCGAATTTATAATTATTCAAGTTGGAATTTTAAGCTTATGTGTTAACGATTAACACCTTATTCCATATTCAATTTGAATATGGATTTATAAGTCTGATCTTGATAAAAAAAATAGTGTCAAAATTTGTTTATTCTTGAACATAATATATATCATCATCGTAGAAATTAAAAACAAGTTTAGCTATCCAACAAATATAAAAAGGTGGAACAAGACATTTTATACCAACAAATGATGTTTTGTTTTAGGCAACTGAAACATAGAGTATTAGCATGTTCAACATGACTTTCTGAGATATCATCACTTTTTAAAAGTCCGTATTTCAAAAAAAAATTATCTAATGTCATTTAAATAAGCTTGTTCAACTTTGTTTATAAGTGCTTTTGAGTTCCTAAATATTAGTAGAACTAAAAAGCTTACTACGTATGACATGAATTACTTGAAACGGCTTATAAATAAAGTAAATGTAACACCCCTTACCCGTATCCGTTGCCGGAATAGGGTACGAGGTATTACCGGAGTTTACTGAACATTTTCGAATAATTACGAGTTATGTATTATTTATATTCTGAAAAGAATCATAACGTCCCTCTATTGGGCCCTTGAAGCTCAAAACATACATTAGGAACCAACTGGGATCATAGAGAATTTTTTTGCAAAATCCTAAAATTTTCCTACATTGGTTAGCGTACTTTAATATTGACAAACTTATTTTCTCGACATGTCTCACTTGAATTTATTACTTGTCCTAATATACATGATTTTTCTTGTATCAACGTATCAAAGATAGTCTCATATTTACATGTCATGATACATATCATTCTCTTGCTGTTTCTTCATAAATATAAATTATTCAATTCATTATGACAATATTTCATGTACCATCATTTTCATGAGTTTAGTGTATATTTATTCCAGTAGTAGTTCATAATCTTGAATATGCATAATTATCAGACAAGTTTCACATACATGTATTTTCCATGTCATATTTCAATACATCAAATAATTATCACTTCTATATATTTCAAGTTCAATTTCATGATTTCAAGTACTTGCCATTTTCTATATTTATCCCGTTGTATTTCACGAAATTTCGATGGATTTCAAGTAGTACACTTATAATGTACAATCCCGGGTCCGTCAATTCGTACACATATGGGTATACCCTTTTTCTAGAGAGCACACTCCCGCAAACCTCATCCTTACAGCGGGATTACCAGTCCAGGCTAAATGCCCTATAACATATGCTCAAAGAGTATTGCCGGGATTATCAGTCCAGGCTAAATCACTTGCAACGACAATTACTCTAATGAGCTTGGATCTGAATTACCAATCCAGGCTAAATTCAGACCCTAAGTCGGATTACCCGTCCGGGCTAAATCCATTTTCCACATATTCTTCGAGAGGGCTATATCAGGATCACCCATCTGGGCTAGATCCTTTTCACTCATATTCTTCGGAAGGGCTTATATTAGGATAGGATCACCCGTCAGGGTTAGATCCTTTTTACCGTCAATTCTTTTTCAGAGATCCATTGTATTTTCTTTTCATTCAACCGAGATTTCTTCCCATTTTTATCAAATATATCAATGTTTCATCAACTTTCATACAATGAACATTAAATCATATTCACATCAATAACATACATTTCAAGCATTTAAGAATATAATTCAAGTTGCACGAACTTTCCTCGTTGCTTGTTCATGTTTATAGTTTCACTAATCCGATCGCTTTTCTTTTCCACGCTCAAGTCTAATATTTGAGTCATCCGGATATTTATAAATAAATTTGATCATCATTTTCATTCATTTCATATTCTGATACATTCAATTAAAGCTCTAGGCAAAATTACTATTTTGCCCCTAAGCTTTTAATTAATAATGATTTCATCTTTAGGTTCAGAAAAATAAAATTCTTGTAATTTAATCCTTGTTTCAAGCCTAATTATTCTCATATATATTGATAAAAACCCATGAATTCTATGAAATATCAGAATTTTTCATAATTTCAACACTTTTCAATTTAATCCCTAAAACATGTTTTTACCCAATCTTGATTTAAATTAATAATTTCATTTAATTTTATAATTTAAATAATAAAATAATCCATTTCATGCAATTTGATCATTTCAGACATTTTTACAAAATTGCCCATAAAAATTTACTTTTATTCAATTTAGTCCCTGAGCCTAGAACAAGCAAATTAGCCATGCTAGCTGAATATTCATATATATTTTCCTCCTCCTCTTCTTCATTCCACATCCTTAATTTATATAACATGCTTATAAGTAACATTATCTATGATTTCACTATTTACTCATAAATTTATTCAAAGCTGTCCATTTGCGTCATAGTCACTAAATTATTTATATCTTAAGCTACAGAATTCTAATTTAAGTTCCGCTTGATTTTTTGGAAACTAGACTCACATATATTCTTTGAAACACCCCAAACCCAGCCCACGAGCTTTGACCAGATTTGGTATGTTCCTCAAGTAAACCGGTTTTCAAATTCTTTTGTTACTTAGAGAAAAACTTGTGTGATTTTAAAAAAAATATTGTTTGGGTTGGGCTTGTGTTGAAAACAAACTGGATTTTTATATTAGAAAACCCTTTTTTAATTTTAAGTAATAAACATATCGAGTATATTTTAAAATAAAATACTTAGTCTTTAACTTAATCAAAATTTGTAACACAATAAAACAACAAGTAGAAATAAAAATCGTTCATCATGGCCTTATGGCCTTATTACATCAAATAGTTTCCAAAATATTTCAAAGTACTAAAATAAATTCAAGAGTCCATAAAAATATAAACTTCATGTTGAGCATGGCCACCAGAAGTACTGTCGTCCCGGTCCATTACTGTTCATCACCTGAAACATGGTCCCACAACGGGGTGAGTCAAACAGACTCAATGTGTACACGACACTAAATCATAATAGAATCAGGCATACAGTAGTTACACATTCAAAACATAAAATACAAGTTATGATGCATTCCCAAACCCAAACCTAATTGTCCATCCGCTACACATCCCCGTACCTGCCAGTCACACCGTGGGGACTACTAAGTCGACTCTCCTTCCACTACACTCCAAATTGCGGTCTTAGGTCACCGCATTCGTGGTCTTAGGTGACCACGTTCAGATTACTGTGGTCTTAGGTCACCACTTTTCACTTCCCCTTCCAAACAAACCCATATGCCCATAACATATTATGCAATTACATGCCCAAGTTCACATTCTTATCATATTCTCATGTTACGAATAACATTTTTCATATTCATAGTAGAAGTAGGAAACGTACCTGAATACTTAGTACCATATCATGGTACTTTAGCCACTTTCATATACTTAATAACACATATATTAATAAACATAGCCATAATACATATTATAAAGTAGTGTGGGGTACACACCTGATTCGCTTAGCAAATTTCTTGAGATCTCGAAATCTGATCTACCGCTTAGATCCTTAATTCCTACATTTGATTAATCACCTACTAATTTAATAAAAAGCCATTTGGCCATAAATCCAATTCCTAGTAGGATTAGTACACTTAAACTTACCTTGTTGCCGATTTCATACTAAACAAATCCCGAAATCTATGCTATGCTCCTTCCTTGTATTCGGCCAACTCTAGATCCCTTTAACATATTAGTTTTCGGCTTTTAAGATAATAAAAGATAGATCCAAACATTAAAATAAGCCTTGGCCGAATGCTATAGACACTTACCTTGTGGATTTTAAATCCCGAAATTCACCGAATAACTAGGGAACACGCGGCCTATGGTGTACCTTCGGGAAAAGAACTTCTCCTTCCTTGTAGTCTACACTTAGTAAATCCCGAAAGATCTCTTCAAGGTTTCGGCAACCATGAACATTAATGGGATTAGCCCTAGATTTCGACAAATCTAAAAGAAAAGAATAGAAATCAAACTTGTTCTTACCTTTGAAGAAATCGACAGCACCTAAGCTTGAAGCCACTTGAGATATTCGGCTATGGCCTTAAAAGGCTTACTTCCGGATTTTGGAGGGATTAGAAAGAAAAGAGAAGGAAGAATAAAGATGGAGGATTTGGCTAGAACACAAGGTATTTCGGCTTTGGCTAATCAAAGAGAAGAAGAATAAAAACTGTAGGAAATTCGGCAGAGAGAGGAGAATTTGCTTAAGAAATTCGGCAAAGGAAAAGTGAATGAATGAATGGCCTCTCTTTTCCTTTTATAGCCGAATTTACTAGCTAGAGTCCCTTACTTGGCCACCACTTTTCTATTTTGATAGTTTTATCCCTTGAATTATCACTTTATTAAAAAAATTTAATCCAACAATTATCTCTTGAAAATAATGATAAATAAATCCTTTATTTATCCCTTATTTATCCACTAATTATAAAAGAATAAAAGCTCCTAGAATTTAGCCATGTGCTGTCCAACTCCCTTGCTCCTTGCAGCAAAATAAAACTCTTTTATTTGCTCCCCAAGTGACTCGAACTCAGGCCCACTTGCATAGCTTGTGGCATCACCTACCTGGGCCTTAAGTGATATCTTCAGGCCACTTTTCCAAGCCTGTTTGTGTGTCAAATTCCTCCTATTAATTTTCTTAAGGCCACCCTGCCTTAGTTTCCTCTTTTTAACCTTTAAAACTTGACATTTCTTTACATTTCCAAGTTTCCAAAAATTTTCGTTTGCCTCCTTTAAACTTAACATTTCCATACATTTCCAAGTTTCCCGAAATGTTTACTTTCCTCTTTTGAATCATTTCTAAATCATTTCCTTACATTTCCTAGTTTCCAAAAATGTTCACTTTCCATTTTTAAACTTAACATTTCCATACATTTTCAGGTTTCCAAAAATGTTCATTCCCACATCATTTCCATTCATTTCCGGGTTTCCAAAAATGTTCGAAATTTATTCCTAGTACATAAAATATGTCACTTCGTACAATTAAACCGAAAATGCATAGGCCCTTTCCAGGATGTTACATTCTTACCATAAAATTTTCAGAATTTTTTGGTTTAGCCAATAAGTACAGTTTATTCTTTAAAATCACCCCTGTTCCGCTGTCTGACAGTTCCGACCCCTCTTTACTAAAAAATAATTATCTCATTGTACAGAATTTGGATAATGTTACCGTTTGTTTGTTTTGAAAATAGACTCATTAGTTATTTTAAGAATATAAATTATAACCCATAATTATTTTTCTCTAATTTTTGATGATTTTCCAAAGTCATAACAGGGGAACCCGAAATCATTCTGACCTTATCTCACAAAACCTATTATATCTCATGATTTTCAATTCCATTGCTTACACCATTTCTTTTACAAGAAACTAGACTCAATAAGATTTAATTTCATATTTTATTCATCCTCTAATTCGATTTCTACAATTATTGGTGATTTTTCAAAGTTAGACTATTGATGCTGTCCAGAACTGTTTTAGTGAAAAATGTTAATTACCAAGTTTATAACACCTTTATTTCCTTTCTCTACAATATTTCCCATCACTTTTTCTTATTTTCCTTTAATAACATATCAAGAACATAAAACTTTATATAAGAAAACTCTACATTAACATCATTTCCATGCTTTTTCCACGATATCAAACTTAAAAATATATTGAAATCTTGATGTTCTTACATTGTCTTATTGATTTCAAATTTTAACTTGATTTTCTCTCTCCTCCAGCTTCTATTTCTTGAATCAAACTTGATATTCTTGCTCCCCATAGTCTCCTTGTCATATTTCTCTCTTGATGGCTATGAAAATTCTTTTGAATTCTAAGTGAAAATGGTAGATTTTTGGTGAAAGGACAAATTTGTAAAGAAAGCAAAACTTTCTTTCTTTCTCTCTTCTTCTCACATTGGTGCATGGGAAAGAAGATGATAATTCTTCATCTTTCCTTCCTTATATACTAAATAAATAATAAAATATCTCATTAAAATATTTATAAAATAATATTTATCTAATTAAATAATTATAAAATATCATCAACATCATTATTACTTTCTACATTTCTCTCTCTTCCAATTAACCATTTTTCCCTTTGTGATCTTTTAAAATTCGATCCTTGAATCATCACATAATTTGGTAAAATTATGATTTAGTCCCTCATAATTTTTTACCTATTCGATTTGGTCCTAATTCATCCATTTTCCTTATTTTCTAGATCATTCCACCCTTAAAATATTTTCACTATTGGTCCTTCAACGTTTTCATATTTACACTTTAACCCCTCAAATTTTGAGTATTTACTCTTAGGCAACAAAACTTTTCTTACTTTTACCATTTAGTCCTTTCTTGAATTAATATATCATAATATACTTCTCAATGTTGTCATAACTCCAAAATTTTCCTTTTTGTCGCTTTATTTCCTTATTTTACTATATCAAAGATAATATCTTACTGTAAAAATTTTCGGAGTGTTACAGTAAATAATTTTGAGTTTGGGTCATTTTTACGACTATTTTGTAATTGTTATTGCTACTACCGGGTTGTGTATATTTTTGAATCTGCTTAAATATTTCTAACTTTTAATATCTATAAAGAAAATTTAATTTTTTAAATATCAAAGTAATTTCAACTCAAGTTTGAGTCTAGGCATGATCAGACCACTCAAATAGTTCATTTCACTGTTTAAAAAATAATAATATTTAAATAATAATATAAAATTATTTTTATTTATTTAAAAAATAATAATAAACCAAGCTAGGTCAAGTTGCCTTGGGATTGAAAATACTAAATCCAAGTTCAGACTAACATGGGATGGACCACCTGGCTCATGAGCATTCTACTGCGAACAAATATCTTTTGCCATTGCTCCCTTATTTTGTTGGCTATTAGTATAATTTCATATATAAGATAAATCTTAGGATTACTCATGAACTTTGATTTAATATATAATGTGATATTAGAAATTTGATTTGATGCAATTATATACATGAAATGTCGATTTTGATTAAATTGTATGCATGTAATTTTGTTTCAGTTGGGTATATTTAGAAAAACAAATAAATCATGCGGATAAATATATTGTCTGTGCATGTGTAAAAAGTAAATTTCAAATACTACTAGGCTTATTATTGTATTAATAATTTGTGAAAAGTGATCAAATTTTAAAATTTATAAATATAATCATAGAAAACCAAAATTTGTATATCATATTATATATTTAATTAAAATTAATATATAATTTTGATATATATCGTTTTCATATATTAATTAATGGTTATAATTGCATATCATAAATACTATATTTTATGAAAATTAGATCAATAATTAATAACATAAAGTAGATTTAGAACTTAAGTGGGGGTGGTGAATGTGACTATATATTATAGCTTTTGTGCACCTAAAGCAACCACATGCTTCATTGCTTTTTCTTTTTTCAATTAATCTAACATTCATATCCTTCAACTACCCTTCAAAATTATATGGATATTCGTTTTTGAAAGGTTGAATATGAGGGAGAATATGCTACCATTTTTTTTCAAATAAATTAATAAAATAAGGGTAATAAGAGCTGTAATTAATCTTATCACCCCATGAACGAAGATGATGGTGCACATCGACCAACAATTGTAATCAAGAGCGAAGATAGACAATTCTTTTACGAGCTTGAATTAAGTTATTTTTATATTGCTATAATTTTTTACTAGATCAAAAATTTTTATTTTAAAAAAGTCAAAGCATAATTTTAACATTTACCAAATTAAAATCTTGTAAAATGTAAAAGGTTAAAAGTGAAATTTCCTATTTTAGAGGACCGAAGTCACTTACTGTAGCCCTAAGACTAGTTGCATCGAGAGACGATGAAGATTTTATTTCTGTGTAATAATAAAAAATTTGTGTTGTCGTCACGTAATATCCTTCCCTACAAATATATTAAATTTAAATAATATAAACTAAAATTATTTGATTTGAATCCACATAATTTGATTTATATTTCGTTGATTATGTTAATAGGTATTTAGTGTCTAATCAAATCACTTTGTTTTATTTGAAGGACTAAGCTAACGTCACGTGGTTATATTTTACTACAAAATTGTGATTGTGTTAGGTTTGACTTCATTTCTTGTCGTCCAACTACCAATATTTTCATGATGTAAACTTCGATCTTGACTAATTAAGTATAAATAATAATAATAACAACAACAAAAGATTAATTAGAGGACAAAAAAGTTCACTATCTTAGCTGTCAAATTAATTGGAAAATTTCTATTAGGCATCACGATTTTTTCTAACTTTATTCCTGACATATTTTGTCTATTTCGAAATCCGATAACTTTATTAGATAACAAATGACACGATATAATTTTAAAGTGCCACATCATTATACTTTAAAAAAATTCTAAATTTCGAGACTAATGCAAACAAAAAAATCCCGTGACCAGAATGAAAAAGTTATGACTAAATTTCATATTATCAAAAAGGAAAAACATGAGAAAGTTTCAATCGTAATCGTAAAATTACTTGCAGCTTAGATTTTTCATGTACTTATTTTCTTGTTATAATGTTTCCCTGTGTTTAGATGTATTCAAACATTGAATTATTTGATAATTAAAGTGATTGGACCATTATTTCTACCATATAATAAAATAGATGTATTTAAATTTTCCTTTTAAGTCAACAAGATTTGATATTGATTACGAGGGGTAAGTTTTGAGCAATAAAATCTCAAATAGTTCAAACCTATTTATTTACATACCTTTTTTAGAATTTATTTAAAAGGAAAACCACCCATATTTAACTAAAAAAGTATTTTTTTCTATAAAAAGTATTATAATAAATATAATTAAGTTTCATTTTATCTTTTAGATAATTTATTTTAAAAATATAAAAAGCAACCTCATAAAATATTAGGTGAAAACATTTTGTTAAATTTAAAAAGGTTAAATAGGCTTCAAATCTCTGTATTCTTTATACATTTAGCATTCAGTCCCTCTCCTTTATTTTTCATGAATTTAGTCTTTGTACTTTTCAGGTTTCAAAATTCAGATTTAATTGTTAACACCGTTAAAATTATTCCATTAAATTTTTCGGTCTAACATTATCAAATCAAAAAAAAGAACTCACTCAATATTCACGTAACAAAAAAACATTGAAATGAACTTGAATTTAACAAAAGAATGTTACTAACGTTCAACAATCAGACTTTCATTTTTAAATTTAAAAAGTAGAGGGACTAAATCCCTTATTTTTCCTCATTCAATTTCGTCCTTTTGACAATAGTTCCAATGTTCTTATTGCCCATAGATGTGTTAATTTTTTTTAACCCTCTTATTTATTTGTTTAAACAAATTTCATGGCGCTTCTTTATTTTGGCTTTTGCTTTGCATGTGATCTCTATAAACCCCACCTCCCATTTTCCTCTACATCATGATAAATTCATATCACTTCCCTTCCATTCTCCACCACATTCAAACCCCATAAAAGAAAACTCCCTTTTTTTCTCCATTTCACACTAAAAAGATTATATCTTTTTGTATATTTTTTGTTAGCTTTCATTTCATTGGAGCATCAATGGCGGATTCAAAGAGGTACATTTCCAAAACAGAGCTTGAAACCCACAAAAAACCAGATGATCTTTGGATCTCAATCCAAGGCAAGATCTATGATGTAACTCAATGGAGTCACCACCACCCTGGTGGGCCACTTCCATTACTGAACCTCGCCGGTCAAGACGCCACCGATGCTTTCATAGCTTATCATCCCGGCATAGCTTGGCAATATCTCGACAAGTTCTTCACTGGTTATTACCTTGAAGGTTACTTAGTCTCTGATATATCCAAAGATTACCGAAAGCTAGCTGTTGAGTTCTCAAAGATGGGTCTTTTCGACAAGAAAGGACATGGGACATGTATTTTATTTACCATCATAGCATTGCTGTTTTTCACTTGTGTTTATGGTGTTTTATGTTGTGACAAAACTTGGGTTCATCTCTGTTGTGGTGGGTTAATGGGGTTTTTATGGATACAAAGTGGTTGGATAGGACATGATTCAGGACATTACACTGTCATGTCTAATAAAAACCTCAACAGGTTGGCTCAACTTCTTACAGGGAATTGTCTTGCTGGGATCAGCATGGGATGGTGGAAATGGACACATAATGCTCACCATATTGCTTGTAATAGCTTAGATTTTGATCCAGACCTTCAACACATGCCTTTCTTCACGGTATCTTCAAAGTTCTTTAATTCAATCACATCTGCATTTTATGGTAGAAAACTGAACTTTGATTCTCTTACAAGGCTTTTAGTTAGTTACCAACATTGGACATTTTACCCTGTCATGTGCTTTGCTAGGATCAACCTATTTGCACAATCGATCATCTTGTTGTTGTCTAAAAGAAAAGTCCCTAACAAAGGTCAAGAAATTTTTGGGATACTCGTTTTTTGGACATGGTATCCATTACTTGTCTCTTTCTTACCTAATTGGTACGAAAGAGTAATGTTTGTGGTTGTAAGTTTTGCTGTGACCAGTATCCAACATGTTCAGTTCTGTTTGAACCATTTCTCGTCGAGTGTTTACGTCGGCCCGCCGAACGGGAATGATTGGTTTGAGAAACAAACCGACGGGACGCTTAATATATTGTGTTCGTCTTGGATGGACTGGTTCTATGGTGGGTTGCAATTCCAAGTTGAGCATCATTTGTTCCCGAGGTTGCCTAGGTGCCATTTACGGACAATTTCACCATTTGTTAAGGAGTTGTGTAAGAAACACAATTTGGCTTACAATTGTGCTTCTTTTTGGAAAGCTAATGCAATGACAATTGAGACACTTAAATCAGCTGCATTACAAGCTAGGGTTCTTACCAATGCTGTTCCAAAGAACTTGGTGTGGGAAGCTGTCAACACACATGGGTGACAACTATTTTATGAATATGCTTATTATTATTATTATTATTATTATTATTATTATTATTATTATTATTGCCATAAATTTTTATGTCTGTCCTGTTGACATCCATATATTTGAATATTAAGTTTGTTGTCTTGAATGGCTGTAAATTTGTTGTTTCATTCAAACATGGTTTTGGTTTTCCACCCTTGGTAATGTTATGTTTTTCTTTTTTTCCATTTTATTTTACATCAAAGAGACAAGTTGATTGGGAAAGTGGACCCTTGAAAGGGGCATTGCCAGCATAGAATGCGGACCAATGCTTGAGTTGGCAAGCATGGCTCCTCTTACATTTTTTGTTTGGATGTAACTAAGGTGTTGTTTTTGTCAATTTTATGTTTCTTAAATATTAATACTTTTAAAGTTTATAGGACAAAAGTAACACAAATATTTTATATTAAAAGTTGAGATGTATTTTGTTTTCTCTATGTAAAAAAGGGTAAACTAGTCTTTGTATGTTAGATTAAAGAGAAAACTGATCTTTTGTCAAAAATTTCATCTATTTTTACTATTGAAAATTAGTCCATGTATGTCAGTGGCATGTTACGTGTAATTATCCGGTTATTCTATTAGTAACGCCAGCTTTTAACAAAAGAACTAGATGAAATTTTTAACGAAAATGACCAATTTGATATTTGATCTAACATATAATGACCACATAAAAAGGATGAGATTATTGAATATCAAATGAAAAACAATACCCTATGAGTGATAAGTGGTAGAGAGGACCCTAAACCCAAAACACTACCCTATCACTTGATGTCTACATTGGAACCACTTGAAGGGTAAAAACTGTAGGCTTCTATCTTAAAAGTTAGATTAAATTTTGTTCATTTAGTTCTTGTACATTAGATTAAAGTGTAAAGTTGTTTTTTCTTTTTAAATTTTCATCCATTTCTATTGTTAAAACTAGTTTCACTGACAAAATAACCATACAATGACACGTGACATCCCACGTGTATCTCATGTTGATGTACGAAGACCAGCTTTTAACAGTAGAAATAAATGAAATTTTTAACAGAATGATTAGTTCACTCTTTGATCTAATGTACAAGAACTGTTTTACTCATTTTTTGAGTAGATAGGACAAAATACAATATGACTCTCAATATAAGGACTTCCATAGTATTTTTACCTAACTCGAGATTATACGAGTCAATTTAGTTTTATATAGTGAAATTTAAATTTTAAAATTTTTGGATATTCTAAATAGATTTCAAGTTGGAATATTTTTAATTTCTGATATAATAAAGAGCCATGAAAAAGATTTAGATGGACGACACAAAGCCAAAGCCCATTGGTTCAGGTGGATGTCTAAAAGCTGAATTGTTTGTGTTTTGCCAGATATAAAATGGGTGGCACTGGACCCCAAAATCCAGCTCATACATCACCATGTCCATGTGAAACTAATGATTAGTTTAGATTGGGTGCAGTGAGGTGCAGTGCGTTTAGTTTATTTTTGTCTCGCGTTACAGTATTGTTACAGTATCTAATCTCACTGCCACTGTTATTTTTACATTAACCGCAGGTAAATACACCGCTCATCCAAACTCACCCTAAAAAGTGAAAACATATGGATAGGATTCATTTTCAATAAATAATAAATATATACAAGCTGAATACTCAAAAATTATTTCGCAAAAAAAATCATTATAAATATTAATAATATCTATTTTTTCATACAATACGAAAAACTACTCATAACTCCTCCACAATTCATAAATAGGAGAATAATACGTTTCAACGCACTTGAACTTATATCTTCCTGCATTGGCAACAATACGCATACTAATCGAGCCAAATTTAATCGGCAACTATGGTAACAGTTTAAATTTACTAATAATTAAGAATTGCCTGTAATCCAATACAATTTAAATTTATAGACCTAAACTCAAATACGAGTTTACCTCGCTTATATCCACCTAAATGGCTCGTGGTTAAAAAATATAAAACTAAATCCGATTCAAAACAAAATAGGTAGTTGAGTCGTAAGCACCTCTTATTTTTTAATAGGTAAACTTATTATTTGATTAATTAGATAACAATAGTACTGACTCAATATATCATTTGGTATTCAAGTTTAATATATATTTTTTAATTTGGTACCTATGTTGTTTTTTTTATTCAGTTTAATACTTATATTTGACAAAAGTTGTATATTTTGGTACTCAAATGTAACGAATGTTAACTTTTTAATGTTTAATTCGAATTTTAGGGTTGATTTGA
Source organism: Gossypium australe (assembly GCA_005393395.2). NCBI lineage: Eukaryota > Viridiplantae > Streptophyta > Magnoliopsida > Malvales > Malvaceae > Gossypium > Gossypium australe. Next base: position 614,144 of record CM016621.1, on the reverse strand, counting down.
TGAAAGTTAATTGCTAATATTATTGAGTTTGAATTATTTATGATTTTATTAATAGAATAAATTTAGTGTTAATTATGAATTTATTTAATTTTACATTTAATTTGTCGAATACAATTTGATGGATGTGATTTAATTCAGGTTTTAGAGTTAATTTGAGGAAAGTTAATTGCTAATATTATAAGTTAATTATATATTTTCATCAACTCTAAAACTCGAATTAAACATAAAAAAATTTCACACCATCACCTTTGGGTACCAAAATATATAACTTTTGCCAAATACAAATATCAAATTTGACTAAAAGAATAATACAGATACCACATTAAAAATGGTGTGAAATATAAATACCAAATTTTACCTATTTTTATAGTTAAAAAACAGTGTGATTAATAAAATAATCAACCATTTATACTTGATGTGCCACATGTACGTCATTCTGATGTATATGAATTCATTTTTAATAGTAAAAATTAATAAAATTTTCAACAAATGCATAAGTTTACTTTTTAATCTAACGTAAAAGAGACTAGTTTATCAATTTTTTAAATTAAGAGACTAAATATAATTTAATTCCTAATACAACATCAAATTTCCATTTATTATTAATTCCATCCTTAAACAATTCTGATTCAGGCGCTTAAGTTTTTGAGATAAAATTCTAAAAGGTCCATCTCCATATTTTGATCCTTAGATCAACCTCACACTTAGCTCCAAAAACGTTAGCCACCGCCGGCGACTTTCCTTTCGGTACAATCCCTTTAATTCCATCGCAAGTAACCCTAATCCCCACTTTCTTGCTCTTCAAGCTACCCATTTTCACCATCACTCGGGTATCCATTTCAACTTTCAACGAGAACCCCTTTTTCTTCTTCAGCTCCGGTCTCAACCCATTCATCGTCTCGGCGTCTACGTCGCTCGACGTCGCCACCGCGACTCCCCTGAAAGTAGTCTCGCTTTTGCTGCCACTGAAGAAAGCCGGCAACGTTCCATTGCCTAAAAACACGTCGCCGTCGCTCGATACGCACAAGACGGTGAAAGGGTCGTAAGAGAAAGAGAGGTAAGCGTTCGGGTTTTTGGAAGAAATGGTTAAGTTGAAAAGGGTCGAGAGGTGGGAAGAGGCGGCGTCCGCGCTGGTTGTTAGGTTCAGGCGGTGGATGCGGACTGAAGCGAGGGTGAAAGAAGGGCGGTGAGGGCGGTAAAGTACGTAAAGGACGGTGCCGGTTATGGCGGCTAAAAGAATGAGTATGAGTATTATGAGGATGGTCCAGCAACAGAAGCAGCAACAGTAGTTCCGCCGCGGACGGTTACGGTGATGGGGTTGTGGACTGTAAGTTGGGCGTGACGTGGGGTTGTAAAGGTGGGTTTTTTTGGCGCCGCCGTTTGCTGGGGATGTTGTGGAGGGTGGTGGTTCATCGGTGCCGCCTTTGGTGGTAGCTGCGACGGTGGGGCTGGACGACGGTACTCTATCCGACATTGTGAAGAGGAAAGAGTGAGTGAAAAAAGGGAAGAGTGAAGGGTGGAAACTTGTATAGGAGAGTGAGTTTCAAAGAAAGGAAAGGTACAGTTCACACAAAGAAGATGGTGCCACCTCACCAAATTTTAAAATATTTTAGGATAAATTAGTAAATTTTTTTTAGTTATTTAATTTTAAAAAAGTTATAAAATAATCATTAAAGTATTTGAAATTTTCATTTAAGTCACTATTGTATAGCCTTCTTTATTTGCACTATCTATATTAATCGAAAGCTCTATTTACTCTTTTTTCCTATAATTTAAGTTTTTTTTTTAATAAAACAATTTTGAATGCCACAAATCTATAAACTAAAATCCAAAAATTTTCTTCTCTTATTTCTGACATTGAGTGTTAAATCAATCCCGATTTTAGGTATGTTATTTTACATGTCAATAATATTAATCTACTATACCAATCGTCGAATCAACTAGAATTTATTAGTCGGACTTAAAAAAAAATTTAACAATTCAGTAACTTAAATAAAAGTTTTCAAATAATTCAATAATCATTTTAAATTTTTTTAAAGTAGAGTGATCAAAACGTAAATATATTAGTAATTAAATGATTTCAAGAGCGGTTTACCCTTATTTTTAAACACATAAAAAAATGTCATCGTGAAGGTAGAATCAAAATTTGGAACACCCCCTTCCCCCAAAAACAATATGAGATTATAACCATTTATGGATAAAAAAATGGAAAATAAGCCATTTATGGGACGTTAGAACTGGTCTTTCACATGCTTCATCATTTTCTGCCATCTCTTACCAATTTTCTACTAAAAGGCATGCATTTGGTGATTGCTTATGTTCTTAATTTTTACTATTAATTAGGCAATTCTTTATCTGCAAATTCTAAGTTAATTCCAGGCTTCCATCACTTAATTTAACTAAAATAATACTAATTAAAGCCTTTAAGCAAATTAAGTGTTTGCATGTGAGAATTTCTAAAATTTTTGGAGAGATTAATGATAACTTTTCAAAATTTTAGAGGGTTGAGACTCTTATGTCATAATTAGGTTTCATTTATGGTGATTTATGGTGAAATGTGTTCCAGTTATTTTGGTGATTAGTCGAGCTTACTTGAATTCAATTGATGAAAACTTAAAATCATCCAAACCCATAATGATTTGATTTGAAAACTTGAAGTAAGAAAACTAAATGATTCAAAATTAAAATTCGTTGTTTCGAATTTGAAATTGACTCAAACTTTTCAAAACTTAAAACCACATCCGTTCAAATTAATCTAATTTAAAATCAATTCAACCCATTCAATTGAAATACTCCGGGGATAAAAGTTTCAAGGTAAAAAGATATTTTCAGTTTCTCTCAATTTTGATATTAAACAAATTGACCATTCTCAAAAACCTAGAGCAATTTAATTATTGTTAATTTCGAAAGTGAGTGACTAAGGACAATTAATCATGGCGTAATAACAAATTTATATATACTTGATTGGTATAATAACAAATTTAGTTCTCACAAATTACACATTCTATTAATTTGGTCATGATTAACAAATTTAGCCCGTAATTTTTTAAAATATGTAAATGTTAAGGCTAAATTTGTTTGCTTTTTTAGAATCAAGACCAAATTAACAAAATATGTAAACATCAAGAACTAAATTTGTTATTACCAATTAAAATTATGTACAAATGATGAAAAATATTAATACCACAATTAATTATTCTTAATTACTCGCTTTTAAAATTGTCAGAGATTAAATTATTCCGATACATTTTAAAGAGACTAATTTGCTTGATTTCGAAATTGAAAAAAAAAAAAAAAGCTTTTAATTCATTCTTGGGGCCAATGCTTATGATAAGCTCTAACAATGAGGTTAGGTTCCTGAAACCTGTCAATTATCATGGAAATGGAAAAGAATTAAACCACTAAACGAAGTATATATATTGGGACCACTTTCTCATTTTCATGTAAAAATGTCTGTCTGATTGGTAAGTTAATTTGCAGGGTTTCTGCAAATCCCAGCTACCAAAAACTTACAAGGAGCTTGCTTCAACAAGGCCCTGCCTGCAATTTTAATTAAAGAAAAATTTTTTTCTTCTAAAGGGTAGCCATTTTTAGAGAGGTATTGAAGATGAAGACCAAAAAGCTCTGTAAAATTCAGTGGATCATAATGGGGTTTCATTGAAACGCAAATAAAATATCGGGGTGTTGATTGTAATTGCATTTTCGCCATGAAAATTAGAGCTTTCAGCTTCCTGTTTATGAGCAATCCCCCTTCCCCCAGCAGCAGAAAACAGATGGGATCATTAAATAATATGAGTAAATGACATTGCAGGACTTTGGTGTAAAGATCGAGAGTTAAATTTGTTATTAATTTAATTTAATTTTTATAATAAAAGCACTTATTGAATTCACAATGGGATATGTTTGTTTACTCGTGGTTAGTTTCTTTATAAGAGTTAACCGTCATAATAGTCAAGTTTTTAAAAGAATCGAATTTTTATATTTTATTTTAATTCTTTATAACAATTTTTCACTTATAACAATAATATTCATAGTTATGAAGTAAGCTCTTTATTAAATCAATTCTCTATAATAACATATTGTCTAATTTTTCAAATAAAATTATAGCTATTTCATATAACGAACCTATTAATTATCATTTATTAAATGAAAACAATCTTAATTAAAATATTATATGAATAAAATGGCTAAATTTCACTTGAAGAAATCTAGTAATCATATTTTATTAAATGAAAATAATTTTCGATGAGTAGAATTAAAGATATTATTTCAATAAACTATTAAGTTCCCTGATTAAATATTCTACTGTGAATTTGAAACATCATAAACTTATAAATTGATTACTTGAATTTAGTAAATCTTGGCAAAATTAATTAATTTAATTTGATAATTTGTTAAAAATTGAGCTTGTTAGATTTATGAATTTTATAATTAATTACGTGAAAGAATATAAAATAAAATATGTATAAAAGTAATAATACATGTACATATTATACGTCTTTTAATTTTATTGATTTAATCATCGCTTTCTTTATTTTTTTTAACATAATTTTTACTTTTTTATTTTTATGAAAATTCATGATAGAAATTCTATTGTAAGCTTGCAACGATTATTACGGCCAAAATCTGGGCAAACAAATGGGATTATTATAGAGTTGATTGAAATATATTTTATATTTGAAAATTTTGATCTTCAAAATAAAAATTTTAAAAATTACTGAAAATCATTTGATTAGCTGATAGTGTTGTTAATCAATCCCTCTATATGAATTTCCCTTTATTCTCTCTATCCATAATATTTTGAAGGTAATCCCTCTATATGAATTTTATCTTGTAGTTTGTGAAAAATAAAAAAGTTGTTGATTTTTTTTTTCTATTTTGTTATTTATATAAATTATTAAGCTATTGAACTTTCTACTTGTTATATATAAATTGCTAAATTATCAAATTTTGAATGGGTAAACTATATTAATAGTCACCCATTTATGAAAAATATAAAATGGACACTTAAATATTAGTAAATTTATTTTTTATCACCTAACTATGAAAAGTTACAAAATAGTTATCCAACAGTTCAATTGTCTTTTTTGGTCACCAGCGAGCTTACGGTGATAACTTTTAAAATTGACATAATAACAATTTTAACCATTAACATTTATAAATTATGTCAATTTAGTAATGATTCTAACAAAAATTAACCATCAAATTGTGTAATTTGATTTTTTTTTGCAATTATGCTTTTCATTGTGACATTGAGGGTTAATTTTAAAAGAATGAGAAAATATGAAAATTATTATATTGAAATTATGGGTGTTTCTATTTTTTTGTATTTTTAATTAAATTTAATTAATAATCTATTTTTAATTTTTTAGGTGAAAGAGTTATGGAAAAATATAAAATTAAAAGAAGAATACACAATATGTAAATGTTGAAAATTAAATTTTTTTAGTGAAATACCAATTTTTGAATAAACCATTTAATAATATTTAATAGTGTTATTTCAATTGATTTTTTAATGTTAGTAAAATATTAACAATTAAAAAAATATTTTTTGGAAAGCAAGTTATGAAATTATGCTAAAGACAAAAACATTAGTCAGTTACTTAATATAAAAGGGGTAATATCGTAAAATTAAAAATTTGAGTTCCTCGAGGCAATCTCTGTCTTTTACCCAACACCAAACAGCCCTTTTGCCTGAAGTTGATTCCCTTTAAATAATGACAAAACTCTTCGGTTTTGTTTAGTTTTTTCATTTTTAAATTATTAATAAATAAAATTATTTTATTATGGGTAAAACTACACTACATGTCACTAAACTATTAATAAATTTATATTTTAGTTATTCAACTTTAAAAAATTACAAAATGATCACTAAACTATTCAAATATTTTCATTTAAGTTACTAGACTGTTAAAATTGCTATTCTATGGCTTTCTCTATTCGCACTGTTTGCACCAATTGAAAGCTCTCCTTTCTCTTATCTTCTACAGTCCATTTTTTTTTCATGAAACGACTTTGGATATCACGAATTTATGAACCAAAATCCGAATGGCTTTTTTCTCCGATCTCTGACATTAATCATAAGATGGACTAAGATCTAATGTATGTTCTTCTACTCTTGGGTACTGATAGTCAAATCGTTGAGCTTGTTAGCCAGACTTTAAAGAAAAAAACTTAACAATCCAGTAAATTAAATAAAAACTTTCAAATAGTTTAATAATCATTTTGTAACTTTTTGAAGTTAAGTGAATAAAATGTAATAGTTTAGTGACCTAAGTGAAGTTTACCCTTTATTAATTTAAATAAAAAAAATAGTATATCTTTTAATTCTACCGGACTAAATAATTGTTTTTTTATATAATTTATTTATTTCAAATAAAATCTTCCTTTTTCTTCCACTGCTTCCAAAAAACTGACTACTTTGACAAATCTTTTGTCTTTATTTTCGTCACTCCCATTTTGCCCCTTGAACGCCACGTCATTTTTCTTACACCAACCATCCTACGTGGCATCACCACTCCCTTTTGCCAGCGTGTCACCCTTCCCTCCCTCTTTATAACGCGCGTTACTCTCTATTTTCTCTTCAACTCTCAAACAAAACCAAAAAAAAAAAAAAAAAAAAAACAAAAGTGAGAAGAAAAGTTAATGTTAATGCTAGGATCGCCGGAGTATGGATTTTCAGGCGAAGCTGCCGGTAAGTTAAACGTCCTGTTGACGGAATCCGACGACGAAAGCGAGTTTTCAAACGACGAAGGGAAACTAGAAGAGATAATGCAAGAGCTTTACAAAGAGATAACAGCAACAACGACAAGCTCTTCTCCCAACACTTCACCGCCGATGGTAACTTTGCCGTCGCCGTCATCTTCATCTTCATCATCTTCTCCGCCGCTTTATTTGTCTCCGCCGCCGTTCTCCGTCAGCGACGTCAAGAGCGAGAGCTGTGGGGCTTCCATGTCTGACTCATCCTCCACCGTGATGGCCGGTATCGAGTTCGTCGTACCCGCCGGGAAGTTACCCGAAAAAGAGATAGGGGTAACGGAGATGGGTTTCGACGATGATAATAACACCACCACCACCACCATCAACAACAACAGTGGTGATTTCGTAGCAAGGGAAGAGGAAATGGACGGTTGTGATGAAGGGGAGTTAGGAAATGATCAATGGCTGACAATAGTTTTAGGGTGGGGTCCATTGGAACTGGAGGACTGGACCTGAGCTGATGTGTTTTTTGATGATAATCTTTTTTGAGTACACATCAATGGAGTTTGGCCGTACAGAGAGAGATAGGTGCCCTTCTAGTGTAGGGATAGTGTGTCCTTAAGTAGGGTCAGTTCAGAAAACCAGGATATAAAGCACTGTGACATTGTTCTTTTGTTTTTGCCCTTTCTTTTTTCTGCTGTGTAATGGGGGTTTTCCATCTGTTTTTATGAAAAAGCTTTCGATGGGGATGCTTTGGAAATCAACCATGGGAAACTAATCCAAATATAAAAATAAAAAATTACATATAAATATTTTGGTTTATTTATGGTTTTAGTCCTTCGATATCTAATAGTTACATTAGACTCAGAATTCTTAAACGAGGAAAAAGTTTTCCCAACGTTGTTTTTTTTCTGAACGCAAGATTTGAACGCTAAAGTCTAAACCTAGCTGAAAGGGCATTGAGTTCTTTATTATTATGGTTTTAGTTCTCAATATTTAGTAGTTACATTAGGATTCAACTTCAAAACAAAGATAAAAGTTCTTTTAACCTTGTCATTATGCTTTTAGTCCCTCGGTATTTGGTAGTTACATTGGGCTCGAATTTTCTATTAAGCTCCTTATCATTATGGTTTTAGTCACTCGATATCTGGTAGTTACATTGGGCTCGAAGTCCTAAACGAGAACAATGTTTTCTCAACATTATTTTTTATATTCATAAGACTCGAAGTCTAAACTTAGTTTAAAGAGCTCTTTATCATTATTTGAAGTCTAAACTTAGTTTAAAGAGCTCTTTATTATTATGGTTTTAGCCCTCGCTCGATTTTTGGTAGTTACATTAGGCTCGAATTCCTAAATGAGGGCAAAGTTCTCCCATCGTTCTTTTTTTGGTTCTTTTATTCGACTTAACATATGTTAGTGATTTTAGTAATTTTACTTTTATAATTTGGACTTTTAATTTTATAATGTTGTTAATAAATCTAAACAATTAACTTTAAACCCTAAATAGTCTTTCTAACTTATTGTGCTAACAAAAGGAATGTTTTTTAAGAAAAAAAAATGATGTCATTTTAATCAACATAGTTAACAGTATTAATTGTTTAGACAAATTGATGATATTATAAAAGTAAAAGAATCAAAATTGTGGTAAATTAAATAGAGGGATTAAATTTTAATTTGAGTATAATTGAGGGATTAAAATCAAACTTTGACCTAATACTTTACATGAAATCTAGCCATCCCTTTGTTTCACCTTGGATTTGGAGTTTATGTTATGTCAACTCAAATCCAAGAAAAGGCTGGAATTCCAAAACTTAATCAATGATATAAGCAAGTAATACATAAATATTTTTCTCTTTAATTTTGTGCTTAATTTGGTACCCAATTAACTTTGTTTTGAAGCACTATTATTGGCTAATAGTGTTAGGGCTCACAAAGCAAGGAAACGGTCCATTTGATGGTGAGCTTCAAGGATGTATTGTCTCATGGGCAATCAATTAAATTTATTAAATAATATTAAATTCAAATATGCATACGACCAGACCGAAATTAAAAAATTAGAGATAAAAATGAATTATAAAATTTTAAAAATAGTCAAATTATAATTTCATCATTATACTAATTTATATTTAACAAATTTCGAAACAACTAAGAGATTTATCATTTTGAAGACTAAGTCCCCTGCGGCTCTAGCCACTTTCTTGCCTATGCCCCTATATATTGAGGCGAGGAAAGAAATCCGTCTCGTCCTATCTCATTACCGTTCCGAAGTGGGCTGTTGGGGAGGACTAAAAGTTAGCAAATTGATCATGGCAAATTAATACATAATAGCAAATGGCTAATAAACTTATTTGTAAAGTTTAGGGCCAAAGACCTTGAGAAAGAGTTCTGATGTAAGTTGGGATATTAGGGGAGTCTTCTTCATATAATGTTCTTTTTACTGAGTTTAAAAGCAACTAAAGATTATGGTAAACAATAGACTAGTCATCACTTTTGGTAAAATGTATTTTCATCCTTTGTCATCTATCTGTATCTACACACACATATAATGTATCTTGAGGAGCTTACAAATGTATTATAAGTTCTATCAAATCAAATATTGCAAAATATTGCAAAATGTTGGGAGATTATATATATATATATATATATTTTTTGGCTTATGTCACGATTTAAACTTTGAACTATATTTATTTTTTCATTTTGGTATCTAAATTTTTTATATTATTTTAATGCTTAAACTATTATTTTTCATCTCAATTTACCCTGAGAAGGAATATGACATATGACATATTCTCATTGGACATTGGTAATTTGGGGCGGGGTAAAATGAGGCAAAAATAATAGTTTGGGTACCAAAATGAAAAAATATATATAGTTCAAAGATCAAATTGTGATATAACCCTAATTTTTTTGTATATAGTAAAATATTATGGAAAAATTTTAATTTTAGTCCCTCCACCATGCTTAGATTTAGGATTTAATGTATGTACTCTGATTATTTAGTTTAAAGAATTAAGACCGCAGGATGTTTGTTAAAAATATCATGTTTTTGATAAAGAGTTGAAGATTGTTGGCAGCATAATTTTATAGACTAACTAATGTGAGTATAAGAAAGAAAGAAGAAGCTAAATATATCAGAGTAGAAGATGAAGTAATTAAGCATTGTGTGAAAGCAAAATTGGTAAATTTGAGCAATGAAGGCAATTCTGGTTATGGCAAAAACTTGTTAAATGTTGAGGACATGTTAGGTTTAATTAGCCAAAATTGGTGGCTATAAACGAAAGGACCAAATCATTTCAAACACAACGAAACATCAACTTTCGGCAACAAAAGAAGATTGAACAAAGAGAAAATCAACAAACAACAAAAAGAAAAAAGAGTTGCCCAATCTTCATTTCTCACCAAAAAGGTAGATGATAGACATGACAACCCAACCTACAATAAATTAATATTCCTACCATTGTTATAGTGTCAAATATAAATGTAACTCGAGTAAATTATACCTAAGTCACTAAATTATTAGTAAATTTATGTAAGTCATTGGGTTGTTAAAAACGTTTTGTATGTAGGGGTGTATTCGGCTTTTAACTTTTGAAATTGAAACTGAAACCATATTGAATAACAATCAAAATATCTGAAACCGATAATTGCGGTTCGGTTAAGCGATTTTTAGAAAATTTTAGCTTTGTCAGAAAGAAAAACAATGCTACCTTGTTTTGGACCCGAAAAAAAATCTAATATTGCATTTCTAGATTTTTTTCACAACAATCATAAAACATGCTCTAGCTTCATTTATACATTTATAGTGTGAATTAAATAGTTAAATAAATACCATAATCATCCATAAGATCATTTAAAAAATCATTTTATGTTAAGTTATTAAGTTGATAAATCATTTAGGCAGCGTTTGGGAATGGAAATTTAGATTTGGATTTCAAAATTTTAACTTTGAAATTTATGATTTATAAAATTATTATTTCCAGATTCTTTGTTTGGGAATTAAAATATTTGAAATTCAATATTTGAAATTAATCCAAATTCATTGTTTGGATAAATAAAATTTGGATTTGGATTTCAACTAATTTTAAGCCTTAAAAACGTTTTTCTAATTTATTCATTTGGAATGATTTTTTTGAACGTTGTTGTTTGAACCAAACTAGACTAGCCAGATGGACCGGGAATCAGCTAAGGAACTAGTTTGGAGAAAGGCATTAGATCAATTGACTTGGGAATCAAAACGGGCCGGTTGATTAGACGGTTGAAGTACCATTTATTTAATTTTTTTTAATTTTTAATGATTTTTTTAATAGAACTGAATGAACTGGTCGAACCAATTGTACTAGTCAAACCAATTGAACTTGTTGAATTATTCAAACTGATTGGACCAACAAACCAAAAACCTAATCAGGTTGAACACCAATTCAATTTTGAAAACTGGACCAGACTAGCTAGTTAGGCCGATTGCACTGGGTATAAGTGGACTTACTTAGGTATGACTTAAAAGTCAAGGGTTTAAAATTAAAATTATGGAAATTATGGTATAAATGAAAATTTTTAATATTTATACTATGTTAAATTAAATACATGAAGCTTCATTATTGTTTTCAGAATCGGATTGGACTGACCTGTCAGATTAATTAGATTAAGAATTGGTCGGCTTACCAGTTAGGAATAAGGAATCAGATTGGTTGACTTGTGAATCGATCGAATTGACGATCAAACCGGTTGAATCGATTTTATATATTTTAAATAATTTTAATAGTTCATTCAATCAAACCGATTAGATTGGTCAAATCGAGAACCGATTGTCTGATCTGTTTACCTACCGGTCAAATTCTAAAAACCTTGAGTTTCGTTGATGACATATTATAAGTAAGATTAACTAATTATTGTTTGGGTTTTGAAGGAAGTGTGAAATAAGAGAGAACAAAAAAGTTCTCGAGTTATTTTAAACAATCTTGGATTTTGAAAATTCCAAGTTTTAAAAATGGATTTTGTAATCCAAAATTTAACTCTTATGAAATTGGACTTGGATTTATCCAATTTTTTATTTGTTATCCAAACAAAGAATTTGGTTTTTCAAATCCAAATACAAGTCCAATTTCATGAGAGTTAAATTTTGGATTTAACAAGTATTGTTTGAGATAGGATCGAAATTTCAAAAATTCGAAAAGCATGAGAACTAAAAATGATAAAACTGGGAAATAGGGACTAAATCCATGGTTTATGAAATCAATAGCAGAATTTGACCTAACAAATTTAATTTCTATCGTTTGGTTCAAGGTTAAATTTTCTTAATTTGAAAAGTACAATAACTAACATCGATCAAATTAGAGTAAAGAGATCAAATTCATAAGATTAACATAATACAAGGACTAATAGTAGAATTTTACCGAAAATATGTCCAGTATCAACATTTGAAAAAAGATAAATTCACCAAATTGCGGACTTTTTGGTCCACCATAAGATGGGCTCGATGGATATTTTCCATTTTTATTTGTCCAACCCCCATCTTGGATTGGACCCAAAAGGTTGTTTTGATGTTTAAAATACATTATAATATTTAAAATATTTTCTTTTAAAATTCGTATCTATGTATTTTTACTATCAAATCTAATTAAAAATTATTAAATAAATAATAATCCATGCTGAATTAACTTTTTTTTTATTCAAATTCAATCTAATTCGAGTAAAACCCGCGAAATAACCCAATGGGCTTCTAAGCCCAGGTTGCTATGCATATATATGGGTTCATCCAACCTATTTTTAAGAAATAATATATCGAAAAATATATTTGAATATAAATATAAAAATGTCATTTTTTTGTGTAATCAAAATATATTTTATGTCTATTTTGTGTAAAAAAATCAGTTGGTATTAATTTGGATAAGGATGGCTTGAATTTTGAGACAGTGGAATACTCTCATCCAATTAAAACATGTTTTTGGCATGTACAGACGTTTTAATGATGTTTAATAATGTCATACATGTAATGGTTACAAGATGTAATAAATTTTGTTAAGGGGTGCTCGATTTTCTTTTTGAAAATGTCTTTGAAATAACATTTTGTTAAAAATCGGTAGATTTGTTAATGGTTTAATATTGTCTCGGGTTTAGTTAGAGTTTTGTCTCTTTTAACTCTACGAAGAATCTAAGTGTCTGAAGAGACTGCATGAAACCCAGTTTACAAAGCATGAATGCCTTGTCAAAAAGGATCACCTACCAAAGAAAATGGTGATAATTTGCCTATGGTAGGGTTTGATGTTTGAACCCAAACTATAGGCTATAAGTTACTAGAGGAGAGGTATGCTTGCGCTTTATAAACCTATGCCCCAAGTGGCTTCTCCAGGCACTTGGACTTTACACGAAATCAAGAGACCAAACCTCGACTTGAACTGTGAAAATTGTGTAAAAACATACACTAATAAAATAAGGTCCAAATATGTTATATGTCTTTGTACTTTGATAAAAATTAAAATTTAGTCATTGTACTTAAAAAGTTAAAAACTAATTCCTTCTACTTTTTTCGATTTAAAAATTTTTAGTCCTATCATTATTATTGTTATCATCATTTTTTTTTTCAAAATTTGCTAACTTAAGATGTCGATGAAGTTGTTCGCATATGATGTGGCATATGATTAACAAAAAAAATAAACCTACCAAATTGATAAATTTTGACATGAGCTGCTAATGATATTAATGATTAGACTGGGATTTTTAAAATCGAAAAGAAATGAAAGATTTTTTTTTTATTTTTCTTAACTTTTTAAGTATAAGAACTAAATCTGTAAAAATTAGGGACTAAAAATGGAATTTAACCTATATATATATAACGTAGAGGATATGTCGTCGAGAAAGTTTGACCGACGAGCGCAGCCATTGCCGTTTTCAGATTCAATGGCACATAAAAGAATTTCACATAATTTTCTTAAAAAAAAAAGTTATAAAAACGACAGCAAATCATATATTATTTTATTTATATTTAAATATATATAGTGTGAAATTTAAATTACCATCTTTTCTTTAAAAAAAAATTATATATTATTGTTGAAAGCATGATTTTTTATTATTATAATGGTGTTACAACTTAATTATTACGGTCGAGAAATAAACTTAAATTTTGAAAGTATTCTACGATTCAACATTCAAAAGGGCCTTAATTATTAATCGTCATACTTGACTCCAATCACTAATCTCATTTGAGATGATTGAAAGCACATTCAATTGCCAATAAACCACTTGACCATTTGTCTTCGACTCACCTGTAAGAATGTGACATATAGCACCTTGAGACAAAGCTGTTACAGAAAATGGATCCTCTCTCCCTCTTCTCTCACTTTCTGTCACTCCAATTTCGATATCCCTTCATCCTCGACTACCCTATCTAATGATCCTCTGCCTTGTATTAAACAAAATAAACCATACATCTCCATCATCATCTCAGCCTTGTTGGATTATCCCATTAAAAAATGTCAATAGTTAATACTGAAAAGAAGTTTTGGTGGTTCAGTACGTTCATCCAGTGAAGACTAAGGACGGATGGAGAGCCGTAGGAAGGATGAAGGCATTAAGCTCCGAGATCAGAGGCCATTGAGTGTTGGCCGAAAAGTGCTTGATACAATAGCTTATAGATGAAGGCTCTTCTAATCTAAATATGCCATACGTTGAACTATGATTGAGGCTTAAATACGCTGGTAAGTCGTAGCAACTGGCGTAAGCACAGTGACGCTACAACATGTACGAGACTCCTTGGATTGGGCTTACACAATCTGTATGTGGGTTTTTAAGAACAAAGTTTTAACTGTCAAACCATAAAATCTCCATAATTATCAGTTTAAACTTCAAAATAATAATAATAATAAATGCAAAATTAAAGAACCAACATTGAAAGTAAAGGATGGTGAGGGGTCCCACCTGGTATTGAAAATCCCAGAAATGGTTTCAGATTCATGCACCTTCCAATTCCAAAACAAGCAAATGTATTATTTCAATTATATAAAATATTCATTTTTTTATTGATTCCAATTTTAAATTTATTTTTTGTCACAATATATAAATCACTTCTTGCCTTTGCTTCTTCAACATGAACATCACCAACAACTTTAAAAAAAAAAAAATCTTTCTTCTTCCTTCGTCATTTTAAAGATCTTTACTTTATGGCAGGTTAGTGAAACTAAAAGCTTTTCACCATTGGTTCAAAATTTTCATTTTTCCCTCTCTTTGTTGAATATGAATTACATGGACTTACAGATCTTGTTTTTATTTGTTGTGATATTTTTTTCTGGGTTTTGCTTGTTTTGATTGAATATGCATTACTTGGACTTAAAGATCTTGTTTTTATTTGATGTATGGTGATATTTTTCCTGGGTTTTGCTTGTTTGAATTGAATACTGTTAGGTAGAGAAAAATGGTAGGAAAAAAAAGATTTGTTTTTGCAAATTTCCTAATAAAAATTGTAACTTTTAGTGTTTAATTTGATTTAAAAACAAGATCTGTTAAGTTGATTATCTGTTTGAAAAATTGCAGATAGTTATATGTTAGCTTTGATATTTGCCTCCTTTTTGCCCTTTCGTGATTCGACTCGATTTTGAATTTATTTGGCTCCAATGTGATTACTGGGTACCGAAAGGGGTCTAAAATTTACCAATTGAATGAATCTTTATTTTGGCTATAGATTTTTTTGGGGATCTTGTGTATATATTCTTAGATTCTATGTCACTTTAGTGTCGGACTGGGGTTCGAGCTTTTTAAAAGCTTTTCCATGTATTTGATTCATTTTTATTTTTATTTTTGTAGAGTGTAAATCTATCATCTTTGTGACTGCATGATTGCTTTATGAAATGGTGATAGTTCACCACCAAGAACTACATAGATCCGACCCCTATGTTCCAATAATGGATCGCAAACAAGGTTACGATATTGAACTTACGAGTTCTACTTCTAAAGTTGAGCATGAATTGTGGCCGTTGGATGGAATTGATTCGAAGAATTCAAAGTTTCCTTGTTGTCTAGTTTGGACACCACTCCCTGTTGTTTCATGGTTAGCACCTTTCATAGGACACGTAGGGATTTGCCGTGAGGATGGAGCGGTTCTTGACTTTTCGGTATCGAATTTTGTCAATGTTGATGGTTTTGCTTTTGGTGCTGCAGCTCGATATGTTCAACTCGATAGAGAAAAGGTACATCCCTTCATGCACATGAGAGCATAGTTACTAGATTTGTTCATGGGCCGGGCTACTCGCCCAAGTTTGAAGGTTCGTCCAAAATTTGTTTTGGGCAAAAATATTAGGTTCAGAAAATGGGCTTGAGTAAAAAAAGCCCGTTTAAAATATGGATCGAGTTCGAGCTTCAACATTCAAGCTTTGACCCGGTTTGACCCATAATTACCTCTAGTTATAACCCTTCTCGTATGTCAGTTTTTCTCATTAACTACTTTGTCTTCTTGGATATAGTGTTGCTTTTCTCCATAAATACCTCTAGTTATAACCCTTTTCGTATGTGAGTCAGCATTAATTACTTTGTCTTGTTGAATATAGTGTTGCTTTCCTCCCAACATGTCCGGGCATACGTGCAAGCAAGGTTACCAACATTCCGATTACGGGACTGCAATCACGTGGGATGATGCGTTACGGTCGAGTGCGCGTAACTTTGAGCACAAGAGCTACAACCTCTTCACGTGCAACTCTCACTCGTTCGTAGCCAATTGTCTCAACCGCCTTTGCTACGACGGATCGATGGATTGGAACATGATAACCGTGGTGGCTTTAGTAATTATCAAGGGGCATTGGGTCAATAACATGTCGATAATAAGATCATTCCTCCCTTCCGCGGTGGTGCTTTGCCTCGGGTTAGTATCGGTCGGCTGGCCCTTTTTGGTTGGATTGTTCTCATTCTCTATACTTCTAATGGGGTGGTTTCTATTGGGAACTTATTGTTTCAAAACGTTATTGGAAAGATAGACGTGTTGTTTTCATTGAAGTTGAAATTTTGTTTGTTGGTTGAAAGTTGCATACCATATTTTAATGCTCAAAAACTAACTTGACTGCCGGAATAACAAAATGGCAAGTTCCGTATCATATGTACATCACGTTGATGTACAAGACTCAATTTTTAACTGTAGAATGAAATTTTTAACAGAAAAACTTATTTGCACTTTGATCTAATGTATAGGAACTAATTTGCATATTTTTTGTGTAGAGGGAAAATGTAATCTGACCCTTGATATGGGTCTCCATACTACTTTTAAAATTTTAAATTAATATGATATATTTTAATGTTAATATTTAAAAATTATATTAATAAATTATGTTTTAAGAATTTAATGAAAAAAATTGTATAAAATTATTATTTATTTGTTGTGAAGAGGTTTATTCTTTTAAGAGAAGTTTTCGAAATGTCAGACGGACCCGATAATATTTTCGGGCCCGATAATGTTTTCTGTTTGAGATTTTGTATATTGACTTTATGAAATGTCCGAGTACTTGAAAATTGGAGTAAAAATGTTACATTAAAACAAACAGTGCGTACACATGGACACCTCTAGGGCGGGGCAGTTGGTGAGGTGGGCGGGGGAATCCAGCAAACTGCAAAGAGAAGTTAAAGAGCACGTGGGAGGTAAAGTTTGTTAGAGATGTCACATGATATCCACGAATCTCCCAATTTTTAATTTGCCTTTTCAACAATGGAAGACAACACCCCATCCCTTACATGTTCTTGTCATTTAACTGGTACTACTAAATCACAAACTTTATAAATTATATAGATGTTTCAAGAACAGTCTCACCTTGTGTTTTGTGTTTCTTTTTTAGGGCAATGACCTTTGCTTTTGTTGTTCTTGGTTAATGAGGATTGATGAGTAAGTAATTATTTTTGGTTTATTTCTGTTTTAGTCCCTATGCATTGCTGAAATTCAGGGTTTAATACTTTTAATTTTGGATAATTTTTATTCTCTTGCTTTGATAATATTGTTTTTTTAATCCACTTTGATAATGTTGTTAGTTGTTGTAGTTAAGGTGATGATATTTATTTATTTATATTGTTATTTAGTCCAACATTCAAGGTTACTTTTAGATCCAAATATTAACCATGCTTAATCGATAATAAATTTACATGTTAATTAAATGTTTATTGTTGTTTTAAAGTAAATGAATCTAAGAATTGGAACAACCTAGATTAAAGCTGATTAACCTAAGTAAAACTTGCACATTGCAATAGCAATAGTGAGACTCGAACTCAGGTGTTAAAGATCCAGTACGGTACAAGAGGAGGTAGGGGGTTATGGCCCCATAAAATAGAAGATTACATTTTAATCTTTTAAATTTTATAATTATATATTAGTACGTGATAAAAGTATACTTTACTTTTTAAAAATTGATAAAATTTAGATTAATCCTTTAAAAATAACTATATAAATATAAGCTAATACAACAACAAAATTGCGTAGTAACTATGCAAAGGCCTTATTGGCAATTTCAAGTTATCACTTTAATGATAACAATAAAAATGTCATTAGACTTACTTATAACATTATAAATACAAGGATTTGACATAATTGATATTTTTGTTGGGTATATCCAACAATTTTAGAAACCTGATAATTAACTAGTAACCATCATTATTAGTTTAAAGATAAGACAACATCACTTATTGGGTTATTGCACACAAATTGAGTTATGGTGGTGGGTAGATACAAAAGTAATTTTGCCATGATTCCATATCAACAGATTCATTACCAAAACTGCAATGCTGTCGAACAAAGATTAGCTCTTTTACCAATAAAGAGTAACTAAGATAATAAAATGATATTAACCCAAGCAAGTTTTTCACCATTGGCTATGAGATTTGACATTAAACTATGCATGCAACTTGTTAAACAATTATATATATGTTGTCGTCTTGCCAAAAGGGAAAATCCCAACACAAATGATGGAATCTCAAGTAAAGCTAGAAGACAAAGCCTTTCCCAATATAGCCATTCTAATTTTCTAACCATGAAATCTCTTACATAACTTTGAAGTGAGCATATTTTTATTATTATTTTATTTTATGGAAATCACAAAAACACAAACTACTCACTTGTTGGTTCAAAAGTCCCAAAGGGCATATATGTCCATAAAAAACGATGTATATATATGTCAAAAGTATTTTTTATAGATCTGGTATGCTTAAATTTAAAATTATTTAAAATTTGGTCCTTATACTTTAATTTTACATGATTTGTTCTTTTTATTATAATATCATTAATTAGTCTAAACAGATGATAATTATATTTAAGATAAAATACTTGTGTGAATTTTTCTACTATGAGGATTTTTTTTATTTAAGGAAAAGACAAAAACACAAACAACTCACTTGTTGATTATATTCGAGTTAAAATGCTTATGTAATTTTTTCTTAAAAACCCTCCTTCCCACAAAGAAAAGAAGATGTTAAAATATAATTTAAGTCCTTATATTTTTAGCATACATTTAGAATTAAGAATCATACTTTTATTTTTTAAAAAATTTAGTTTTTTTACTTTTTAAAATTAAAAATTTAGGTCAAATTAGTAATATTGTTCAAATTCTTTTGTTAAATTCACTGATGTGACATTGTGAAATAAAAATATATTTATTTGGTAGCTATGTAATAAAAAAAAGATGTTTTGGTCGATTTGAATTCAACAAAAAAATTGTAATAGTGTTATTCACTTGTATTTTTCAAAATCTAAAAAGTAGAGGAGTAAATTCAAAAAAGTAAAAGTAAGATATTGAATTACAAATATATAAAGAATACATGAACATATAATAACAAAGAAAAAGTCATGGAAGAAGTGTTCTTAAAAAAAAAATCCACATTAGCGATTTAATCAAAATTGATAAGGTGACTAATGATGTTATAAAAGTAGAGATGTTAAACTATAGGGACTAAAACTCTAATTTAAGCATAATAAAAGGACCAAATCACAATTTGACCCATATATATGTATATATAAAAGCCATTCAACCCAATCTCTTAAGCTTTGTCATTTAGTCTCTTTTCCTTCTATATGAACTCAAAAGCCTCCATTTTTTTTCTTCATCATCAACAACAGGCATGGACTCAGCGGAGCCACCCCCTCACGGCCTAACCAAAGAAGAATACACCGAGCTTAAGCCATTGATCCAAACATACCACAAATTTGAGCCAATACCCAACACATGCACGTCCCTCGTAACCCAACGGATCGAAGCTCCGGTCCGAGCCGTATGGCCATTCATTCGTAGCTTCGAAGCACCTCAAAAATACAAGCACTTCATAAAAAGCTGCAACATGAGCAGCGGCGACGGCGGTGTAGGAAGCGTTAGGGAAGTCACCGTCGTTTCGGGTCTACCGGCGTCGACGAGTACGGAGAGGTTGGAGATGTTGGATGATGAGAAGCATATATTGAGTTTTAGGGTCGTCGGTGGTGAACATAGGTTGAGGAACTACCGGTCGGTGACGTCGGTGAGCGAGTTTAAAGAGGAAGGTAAGGTTTATACAGTTGTTTTGGAATCTTATATCGTTGATATACCGGAAGGGAATAGTGGAGAAGATACGAAGATGTTTGTGGATACGGTGGTGAAGTTGAATCTACAAAAGCTTGGGGTTATTGCAATAGCCGGTTCAGTTCATGGACATGATTGAATATTATTACTAAGGGGTGGTTTTTGAGAAGATGATGTTGGGTTTTTTATTGATGGGATGGTAAAAGTATGTAATAAAAGTTTGATTTTATTTTACTTCTTTTTATTTAAAAATATGTAAATTAGTATTTATATTAAATCGATCTTTTTTTTAATTTTATTTTTTTATTGTTAAAAATTGATCTTTATATGTCAAACTGAAGCATACGTGACATGTCACGTGTAACTGTCTGAGTATTCTATTAGTCGCGTAACTTTTTAACAGTAAAAATGAATGAGATTCTAATTGAAATAACTAGTTTATTCTTTGATCCAATGTATAAGAATTAAATTATTTATTTATTAGGTAAAAAAGACAAAATGTAATTTGACTTCTAATATATTAATCTCTATGATACTTTTATTTATGAGGTTTGATGAACGTTCGAGGTTTGAAATATTATTGTAAAAACAGGCACGACCTTACAAGTTTAATCTCTTTAAATATTATAAAATTAATTGATTGAGTTTTAACTTGATGAGTATTAGCATTGTTGTCAGTGTAGAAGAATATGGGTTCGAGTGTGCTGAAATGCATTACCCTCTTATTTAAGGGTAGGGGAAGGGTTATGAGTGGTTCTAGGCATTATATCAAGATTCTAATTTATATTAATTAATGTTGAGATAAAAAGAGAAATAAATTATAAATTTTTGTGTGCTAAAATAAGTTACTACTTTTTTAAGGTTTCGAGAAGAAAAAATGCTTTTCATAACAATCTAACTGTCATATTTCATATTATATTTATAAAGATCATGCATATTAAATTGGATTCATTCATTTTATATAAAAAATTGTCAACCGTTCAATAAATAGTAATATATACACAATCGATATGATAGAAGCATTAGATCGATTCGAAAATTTATATACATGACAAGTACGATTATATCGATAAATTTAACGGTTAAATCATTAAAATATTAATCATACAAAAAGTATACTTTTATAATAGTGTAAGTGAAACCTCCCATATATTTGAATACTTGAATTCACAAGAATTGGCTGTATATAGTACAATTTATGGGTGATGGTTTAAGTAGGTGAAAACATGGTGTGGATTTGAAAGTCAACCCAAAATTCAACATCAAGAGGCATGAAAAGATGTAAGTCAAATATATTTTTCAAAAATGTGAGCAAAAAACTTGTGACCATCAAACAAATCCCATTAAAATAAAGCTTCTCTTTCATGTATTTTCTGAAACCCCATCTTAGCCAATTACTACTGTTCATATATGTGTGTCAATGGCATAAATAAAGCTTTCATGGATTTTCTTTTAAAGAGATAAAATCCGTAACTTTTCTTTTCCGTGATGCTATCACATTAATTTTGATTCAAGAAAAAAAAAAATGAGTGGAGATAAGCTTTTTTTCTCTTTCCTTTTTTAATTTCATTATTATTCATGTTTCTTTTATTATAATTATAATATTTTTATGGTACAAGTTTTAAGGTTTTTTGGTCGAGAAAAATAAAATTTAAGAAATTAAATTACACTGACTAATTCGAATATGTCCTTAGATTTACCATTAGTAAGGTCCTCGATCAAGTTGGGGGAGTTCTGCTATCGCATTGATACCCTTTGAACTTCTGTGTACCATCTTAACAATCCGATATCTGTAACCTGATTAGTACAAATTTAGTTTTGTTCAAGTTAAAAATGATATTCAAGTAAAACTCCCTCGATGTTTATATATTTTGTGTAAGTGTTGACAGGATGTGCAAATATTGTAGGTTAAATTTGTTAAATCAATACCAATTTGACATAATGTGCAAATTTTAAGAGATAATTTTGTTATTATATCGATATAGTATATGTAGAATTAGAGTTGTCCATGGGCTGGGTCGAGACCCTATTCCAAAAAAAGTTTAATGTCAAAGCCCACTTTTAGGTTGACCTGGTCAGCCTAAAAAGTCCATTTTTTTGTTTAAAAAATAATAAAATAATATATTCTTAATTTATAATTTATATCTTTTATAATTAAATTTAAAAAGTTAAATAGTTTTTTATTATTTAAATTGAATTCTTGCTAAGTCGAGGTACAAAAATCCCTATCCAAGCTTGACCCAAGTCAGGTCGAATGGGCTACTTAACCCTTGAATAGGTCTACGTAGAATTGACGTAAAACATTAATGTTTTGATTAATTGTTCTTAGTTGCTCACTTTTGAAATTAACAATGATGGAACTTGCTCTGACTTTTTTAGAGAGACCGATTTACTCAATATCGAAATTGAGATGGATCAAAGAGGTAATTTTACCTCACATGTGTATGGTTTAAATATGCCACAGGTTCTTGTACTCTTCACAAATTTAAAATTTAGTCATATACTTATATTTCTATAAATTTTGTCCCTCTACTTTTTAGATTTTAAAATTCAAGTCCAACTATTAATACAATTAAAATTATTTTGTTAAATTTAGGTTCATTATATTGTTATTTTTTCAGTTAATGTCACACCAACCAATTTAACAAAAAAAAATGTTGACAATTAGACATGAATTTTGAAATTTAAAAGATAAAAGGACTAAATTCTTATATATAATATTACTATAATGTAAACATTAAAAATATTAAAAAAAAATAAAAAATTATAATAAATAAAAAATATTAAAATAAAATAAAATAATTATATATTTAAAATAATATGAGTTTAAATTAACTATTTATAAATATGATCGGGATTAAAAGAATTTTTAAATTATATTTTCAATTAGACTTAATTTTAAAAATCATAAAATATATTAATATAATCCCTACCCATAAACACCTATAGTTGGGTTTAATCTTAAAAGGCAAACAACACTCGCGGCCTTCGAGTTTAGACCCATTAAACTAAAGTATTGTTTCTTGCTCCCACTTTTCTTCCCACTGCTTATAAAATCGCTCTGTGTATGCCGTCTAGGGTTTCCTTTTCCATACTCTCTCACAAATGGCGACAGCCGCCAATGCAAATATGGTGGCCAGACACTTCCCTCTTCCGGTGGTTGGCCGCCTCTTCTTGCGGTGAAGCCAAGCGTCCTCGTGTGGAGAACGCCTTTTACGGTGGTTTCTGATTTAGTGTACTTATTTTTTTGGTTTCCCTCATCGTAGCATGTATTATTGTATATAGTAGAAATTGATTGATATGGATATGATGGGTGTAAAGTAAAAGGTCTGAGCAAAAGGGAAAAAGCTTGTGCTGGTAGTTGATAATGGCGTCGAAGTTAAAAGCAAAGGGAGAGGGCCCTAGTCCTTGTTTTAAAGTCATTGCAGTGCGACTCGCGCAACCTCTCCCACAACAAAATTCAAATATGCCTAAAGCTTCTTAGCAATGGCTGTTGATATGGGTTGAAATAAAAAGGCGTGGGCTGTGTTTTTAGTATTAAACACTAGCCTAGACTTCTCCCTACATATCTAATCAGTTGCCTCATCATAATGCTTTTTCCCTTTGCGTTTGATCAAAAATCTTCATTGCTGATCCATTGCAATCAATCGATTCCCCCCCCCCCCCCTCTTGTCGTGCGTCTTTTACTTGTTTTCCATTCACTGCTGAGAATTTTAAACTTAATGATGATACGTGTATACATGTTCTGAATTTGATGCAGTGTTAAGGATGATACATTGAATTGCAGATGAAAGGCATTGGGGTATTGCATGTGGGTTAGATTGTTTTGCTCAAAGCTGTAAATGGGAGGGTAGGGTTCAGAGTCTGGTTGAATTTGGGTATTCAAAATTGAGGTTTAGGATTATGTATTTCCTGAAGATGGTCCATTCAAGTTGAAGCTTTTTGGATAAATAATTATTTATTGAAGTTGATAATTTTGCTACTTGTACGAAGTTGAGGAAAATTGTCCCAAACTGTAAAAGCAACTAACTATTAATCCATATTTGTAGGCCTTTAATATCTATTACCTTAGATGAAAAAGTAATTTGATCTTTTTTTTTGTTAAAAGATTTCATCAATTTATATTCTTAATGGTGGAAATGGATCTAATTTTATATATCGTAAAAAGATTAACTTATCCATTTTTTAGTAGAAAGAACAAGACCTCCATGAAAAATTGTTTCTTGTAACCTATCAATTTGACCCAAACATGTAATTTCAAACTAGATTAATTCGAATACAAAATCCAATTCTATCTAGTTTGATCACAAAAAGTTAGACATAAAATGCTCCACACTCGAGTATCAAACTCAAAAAATTGAAACTTAGTCCTAAAAAAATCTCTTTTTTCTTTATGTAAAGCCAAAATAGTGGCATTCAAACAAGTTCCTGTAATTTTTATCAAAATCAAAGACCCCTATAATCTTGATGAACATGGTAAGCTTCTTTTTTTCTTTAATTTTCTATCTAAAAGAGGCTATTCCTAAATGCAAGCACTACCCTTGGTGTCAATAGCAAGAGAAATGCCAATACCGAGCCGAAGAACATTTTGACGAGGTATCTTAAGGGATCATATTCAGCTTCTTCGTCATTTTCCGTTGAGGCTGACAGGGCTTTTGCTGATGGTAGAGCTTCGACTACAGCATCGGCTAAGTCAGTGATGAATAAAGAGTTGCAACCTAGAGCAGGAACACGACCCCAATTCTTGATTCCGGACTCGAGGGCTAAATGTTTATATTCCATGTCGATCTCTTCGAGAGTCTCTATGTGTTCACTCACAAAGCTGGAATTTCAGATGGGAAGTTAAAGTTAATATAACTAATCCATAAACCAGTATTAAAGCAAATATTATAGAACGAACTCTTCGAACTATCGCACCTTATAGGAACAGCTAGAAGACTCTTCACTCCTTTTTGACCAATCTCGACAAGAACTTCATCGGTATAGGGCTTTAGCCATTGGACGGGTCCGACTCGACTCTGGGAGGATAGTGTGAAGAGTAAGTTGAGTATAACGATTTCAGTTTTCCGAAGTGAAAGCACAAACTTGGTTCTAAAACAAACCTGGTAAGCGAGGGTATGATCGTTTCCAATCCCTCTAGCTTTCAGCTCTTGCATGATTAAGTAGATACACTCCTCCATTTGATCTTTGTATGGATCTCCGGCTTCCTCGACATAGCTGACAGGTACCCCGTGGGCACTAAAGAATATCATGACCTAAAGTTCGAAGGAATATTAGAAACCGTCGTGATAAAGTTGTTCAGAGGACCAAAATTTGAGAATATCGAATTATAATTAACAAATTTGTGCAACAAACCTCTTCAGGCTTTGCAAATTTACCCAACTCTTTCTCGATCAAGTCAGCCATAGAGTTAATATAACCTTGTCGTTGATACCATGAAAGAATGACGGATACAGGTAGTCTTGATAAATATGCATCTTCCCTGAAACATAAACCCGCATTTCAGAGCCATTTAAGAAGGAGATAAAGTAAAGGATGTTTCAAGCAGAAAGGTGCAACACAAATTATCGAAAACCTACTTGAATATACGTTGGAGAACACGGATGCTGGAACCGGTTGTGGAGATGGAGAACTGAGGATATAGAGGCAGCACAACAAGCTTTGTTATTCTGTCCTGCTTAATCTGTTCCGTTAAAAGAAAAGCTAAGCACTTTAGACTCGATGCTCTTTGGAGATAGACCATTAAGTGTTAAAACGAGAGGTATAATTTCAATTTATATGAATTTCGACGGCATTTTCGTATGATACCAAGAACTTGCACCAAGGCATGTCAATGAGTTCGTATATTACTCAAACTCAAGTGAGAGTTTCTGATACGAATTTGTTTTGGAGGATCCTCGGAGTGTCATATCCCATACTCATGTCCACATATATGCATTGACAAAGGTACTTCAAGAAAAATAAAAACTCGGAGCAACATAAAATTTTCCTTTTCGATATAATATCACAAAAGTTCATAGCATTACCAATGAATAAGAAACTTAAAAACTATGCAATTTTGCTTGACCATCAAAATGCCAAACCTGTTCAATTGCTTCCTCGGTGAAGGGGAACCAATATCGCATTCCAACATATACATTAGCACGTATGTTCTTTGCCTCCAAAGCCATTCTAAGAGCATCCGCCTGCACCCAAATTCTTGAAGCTATAAAATATGATAATCAAATGCAAACAACGAAAGCTTTACCATAAAGCACAAATCATCACACAGTTCACTTCAGAACAAATATCCATACGAAAAGCAAAAGCATCAAAGCTAAGAGCATCCACCTGCAACAAATTCTTCAAGCTATATAAATACACTTACCAAATGCAAACAACAAAAGCTTTACCGTAAAGCACGAGAGCCTTAGTAAAAAAAATATCCATACAAAAAATACAAACTTCAAACTAAGAGCATCCAACTGAAACAAATTCACAAAGCTATAAATACACTAATGAAACGCAAACAACAACAACAAAAAACAAAAGCTTTACCATAAAGCACGAAGCGGTACATTGTTCACTTCGTAATAGATATACATAAAACAAAAGCTTCAAGCTAAAGGCATCCACAATACCATAAAGCACGAATCATAAACAGTTCAGGTTGGAAAAAAGAATATATCCATACAAATAACAGAAACTTCAAACTAAGAGAATCCAACCGAAACAAATTCTTGAAGCTATAAATACACTAATGAAATGCAAACAATGAAAGCTTTACCGTAAAGCACAAATCATAACATGGTCCACTTCGGGGGCAAAAACATCAAGCTAAGAGCATCCAACCAAAACAAATTCATATAGCTATAAGTAAACTAATGAAATGCAAACAACATAAGCTTTTACCGTAAAGCACAAATCATAACACGGTCCACTTCGGGGAAAAAACAGAATCAAGCTAAGAGCATCCACATCTAAGAAATTCTTCAAGCTATGAAATACAATAATAAATGCAAACAACAAAAGCTTTACCTTTAAGCACGAACCAATAACGTCATTCAGTTCATAACAAATCCACTTTCATACAACACTATCCTAGAATCAAGTAACATGCCAATTTTTCTACAATGAAGTATTTCTATTCTTGCCTGTTCATCGGTTATTTTACGCAAAGGTGATCCGCCACCGATAGCAGCATACCCTTCTTTGCTCTTAGGAGCTCTAAGAACAGATATTAACTTTGCCAATGGTCGTTGAAGAAACCTCAATAGCCGAGGCAACCGTATAATATCCTACATAAAACAAACATTAATCACACCATTGAAACTTAAAATTAAAATCCCGAAATGTTTGTTAAAAGGATCAAAGGAGACCTAACATACAGGATCAGCAAACAAGTTGTACAAAAAGGGTTGAACATCATTAAGTGTCTCGGGACCTCCAAGGTTCAAAAGCAAGACCCCAAGTTTCTCTTCCACAACATGTGAGTGATGAGATTCCATAACATTTTCAGGGAAAGTACAAACACCCAGAGCGCAATTCGTTTGTAACCTCAAATTTCTCTTTTGAATTTGTACATTACTGAGATTGGGTCCTTTGAAAACGCTATGATTTTGAGTATTCACATCAGAATTTGAGAAATAGCGTGACCCAGAAGCAATATATCTGCTCCGATTAATCGACCTGGAAAATAAAACAAAAAAAAATGGGAAACAAAAACTTTATATATAAATCTTTGATTAAAACCCAGAAAGAAACAAAGGGCTAACCTTGAAAATCTGTAATTACAATGGAAGATATTGGATCCAGATAAAGATGCTGCTGCTGCTTCCATGGTTTATTGATCTGAAGAACTATTTCTCTTTGGGATAGAAAAGAGCAAAAGAAAATGATCAAAGAAAAATCAATGGAAACTGGGTTTTAGGTGGAATTCTGCGGGGGTTAGTTGAGAAGAAAATGGAGAAATTTTTATTATGAAAAAAAATAAAAAAGTCAAATGAATACAACTACGGTCTACGGTCCCAGTGAGTAACACGTATTGTTTAAGAAAGTTAAGAGCTTTATTAGTGTTTTTATTAAGACGTTCAAAAGGTAGGCTTTTTAATGTGATGGGGAGGCCTAAACCTCCATAGCTACCTATGAAGCTCAAATGCTACGGCACTGCTTCTCATTTTATACTTTATATATATATATATATTTATATATTTATTTTCCCAATTTTTGGAATTTTTCAGCCCCCAAGCTTGATTTTTTTTTTTGCAAGCATAAGTTAACTTATATTTCATATTATGATCTTATTTTATATTATTATAAAATTATATATATCCTATTTTCGAAGATTTTAATTAAAATTATATGCTTTAAGCAAAAAATATATTTAATTATAAGCACTAAATATATATTCAAATTAACTATAAATAAGAATCAAAGATTGTGGATTAATAATTAGAATTATCCAAAGTAAAATTATAATAATTCTTTGAGAGAACTTGTACACAATAGTGACTTTAGAAATTTTTTTTAGGGTTATCAGAATTGAATTATAAAGTTTGGTAAATAGAGTTTTAGATTTTTTTTAATTGATTTGGATATAAATGGAGGATTGGGTAATCAATTCCTCTAATTATAGTATTTAGTAAACGGGAATTTGCAAAACCTTAATAGTGTTTTAGCTTAACGATTTCTTGCAAACTTTTTTTTTTTTTGAGAAAAGTACCGATTGGATTTTATTGAAAGAGAAATGAAAGTGACATGAACTAGCCTAAAGGGCCTAGTGGCAACCGTGGGCATAACCCATTCCCCTTGGCCCAAGAAAACCCAAGAATATGGAGCCCAAAGGAAAAGGGTTTGAAGATCAACAGTTTCAGTTACAAGGTCCAGCAAGAAAGAGAAATCTAGAAAAACGGACGGATAAGTATAACGTCCCATCAAACGTCCTCTCCAATCGGCAGGGTAATAGCTAGTTCCCACGAATTTCTGACCATTTTTGTTCCCGATGCCAGCTATCATCATTATAGCGTTTAAACAAAGCAATTTGAATTCTGCTATCTTCCTTTTCTGACTCTCTGTCTTCCTCTTTCAATCTGGTGTGCGTATACTGATCTCTGCTCTGCTTCATTGGTGATCCGGGGTAAGGCTTTCTTCCAGGTAAATCTCCTCTCCTGTTCTTAGCGCGTTCCTTGCTACTGTGTGTGCTTCGTTGTTGTTTCTTCTGCTGGTAAATCGCATGTTGATTTCTCGGAAGTGTTGGCTGTGGTGTTGAATATCTCTGATGATTGCTCCTAAAACTGATCTGTCCCTCTCTGCATTGTTGCACTTGTTGATGATTGTTTTGGAGTCTCCTATTATGGTTATAGACTGAAACCCCAAGGCAATCCCTAATTTAACTGCTTGCAATCCTGCATGTGCTTCTGCCATAAACGGTGATGCGATGGCGGAGTGGAGGGTCGCCTTCGATACAAGCCTTTTATTCCTACCGTCTTTTTCCACCAAACCCGTTGCTGAAGTTGCCGTTTTGCTGTCAAAAGCTGCGTCGAAGAAGATACTTGCGTCTGTCTCGCTTAGGTGTTGTTTCTGGTTGGCGCTCTCAGCACAGGTATAGTTTCCTTCCCACGATCTGTCAATTTCATCAATATAGTTCTGGATCTTCTTTGATAATTCCCTTGCTGTTGTCGATTTTCTTTCATGGACAAACTTGTTCCTGGAGCTCCACAAAAACCACAGAGCGCAGTAAAAGACACGACATTGACTGGTGTTACCTCTCACAAACACCCAGGTAATCCATTCCCATAGATCAGTGATAGTAGGGCTGATGACCCAAGGAAGACTAATAGCCTGCCATGTTTCTGTCGCTACAGGGCACTGTCTAAAGATATGGTTGCAGTCTTCAGTTTCACTTCGACATTGAGGGCAGGAACTATCTGTTACCACTCGTCTTGTTTTCAAGTTCTGGAGATTTGGGATAAAGTTCCATGATATGCGTCAGATAGTCATTAGGATCTTCGATGGGAGTTTTAAGTTCCATAGTTTGCTGTAGAATTTTTTTGTATTGGCCTGTAATAATAAATCATTAGGAGTTAGAGAAATTTCCTGTAATAGTTGGTAGGCACTTCGAACTGTGAATTCGCCGGTGTGCTCTCCTCGCCAAACCTGGAAATCCTCATGAGCCACTTCTGCCAGCGGGATCTGCAAGATTTTCTGTACTGTATGTTCTGAGAAGGTATTTACGATTAACTCCTCCTTCCATCTTCTCGTACTGGCTTCGATTAGGTCTGCTACTAATGTAATTTCTGTATTTGTGTCGGCATTGATGCTGCTCAATGTTGGACTACTTGGGATCCAGTTGTCGTGCCAAACAGAGATCTGGTCCCCTTTTCCAACGCGCCAACCCAGCCCATTTGTGAGGAGCCCTTTTGTGGCCCAAACACTTCTCCAGGTAAGAGAGGGTGCATTTCCCAATTGTGCATGCAGAAAATCTGAATTAGGATAATATTTCGCCTTTAAAACCTGTGCTAACAATGAATTCGGGTAAATTTGGAGTCGCCAACCCTGTTTGGCTAACAAGGCAATATTAAATTGGTCTAATTTGCGAAAACCCAAACCTCCTTTGTCTTTATGGACGCATAGCTCCTTCCACGTGCACCAATGAGTACCCTTTCAATTCGGACCTTTTTGCCACCAGAAATTTGCAATAATTTTTTCGAGATCTAAACATAACGTCTTAGGTAGTAGAAAACAGGTCATGGAATACGTCAGAATGGCTTGAAGAACAGACTTGATAAAAACTTCCTTGCCTCCTTGGGATAAAAGCCTTGTGCTCCAGTTGTCAATTCTGTATTTAAATCGGTCCTTTAAATTTTGGAAAGCCTCCTTTTTCCTCTTGCCCACTATGTTTGGCAGTCCCAAGTAGCGTTCTGGGTCAGTTGAACACCGGACATCAAGCCTTCTGGTCACAATTCTCTTATCTTCACTGTTTGTATTAGAACTAAAGAAAACTGTCGATTTTTCAAAGTTAACAGTCTGTCCTGAGCATTGTTTATATTCCCGTAAGATCCTCTTTAGAGTATCAGCAGTTTCCTCTGTCGCTTCCCCAAAAAGTATGCAGTCATCTGCAAATAGTAGATGTGAGATTGGAGGACCTCTTCTACTCACTTGAATTCCCTTCAGATTTCCTTCGTGCTGTGCCAATCTCATTAGACTAGATAGGCCCTCCCCACAGATGAGGAATAAAAATGGGCTCAAAGGGTCGCCTTGTCTAATTCCTCTTGATGGTGTAAAGGTGCTCCCAGCATGATTGTTAAGGACCACAGAATATGAGACAGTAGAGATGCATTGCATAATCAAAAAAATCCATCTAGAGTCAAACCCCATTTTCCGCATCATTACCTCTATAAATCCCCACTCGACCCGATCGTACGCTTTACTCATATCTAGTTTAACTGCCATCAATCCCTTCTTCCCTAGTCTTTTCCTCTTTAGCGTGTGAAGAATTTCATAGGCAATTAAGACATTGTCTGAGATTAGTCTTCCCGGAACAAAGGCGCTTTGTGCCTTATCAATACATTTTTCCAGAACCCCTCTAAGTCTATTCGCAATAGCCTTGGCCAGTATTTTATAAATTACATTGCAAAGGCTAATTGGACGGAAATGGGAAAGATTAATAGGGTTTTCCTTTTTAGGAATGAGAACTATGTGTGTGGTATTTATTGGACTAACCTCCATTTCGCCGTTGAGTTGTTGGAGGCAGTAATTTGAGACCTCGTCCCCCACAATATGCCAATATTTTTGGAAGAATAGAGCGGGAAAACCATCTTCACCTGGAGCTTTTGTCGCTCCCATACTTGTTAAAGCACCCCAAATTTCCTCCTGTGTGAATGGTAGGGTCAGACGTCTATTATCCTCTTCATTGATGCATTTGTTTACGCCACTTAGGAGATGTTCATAGTGACCTCTTGGCCCAGCTTGGAATAGGTCTTGGAAATAAGCCCTTGCAAATTCTTCCATTTCTTGCGTTTCTTCGACGTGTCTACCGTCAGTACTTTGGAATTTTTGGATCGTATTTTTCCGTCTCCTCTGGGTTGCCATGCTGTGGAAGAATGCTGTATTTCTGTCCCCGAGTCTCAGCCAATTGACTCTAGCCCTTTGTTCCCAGTATCTTTCGTCTTTGTCAATCTCGAAGTTTAGTTGTAGCTTTGTATCGATGTAACAGCCCGATTTTGAGCCTAGTCAGAATAGTGGTTTCGGGACCACAAATCCGATAAAAAAAATTAAATTAATATTTTTATATTTTTATGATCTACAATTTTATGAAATGGTTTCGTAAAAATTTCGTTCGAAAATTTTGGTGTTTGAGCACTCAATTTAGTCAAAAGGACTAAATTATAAAAGTGCAAAACTTGAGTTCTAGAAGCTAGTGGTATCTAATTGCTATAAAAGTTTATTATGATTAATTATTATGATTTATTGAGTGATTAAATACATGTGTTAGAGTATTGATAAGAAATTTTATTAATTTCATGCTTAAATTGCCTATTAGGACTTGTTTGCAAAAGTTGCTAAATAGGGGTTCTAATTTATAGAGTACTTGATTAAAATGGGGGTTTGAAGTAGGAGTCCTTAAATGGTAATTAGACCATTATATTTTCATGGACAAAAATGGACATATATAGGAAGAAAGAACCAAAGTTTTTAATGAAGGGTAATTTAGTCATTTGGTAATAAAAATGAATTAAAAGGGAAAAAGATGGCAAAATATGCTCATCTTCTTCATTAGGCCGAATTTTCAAGTGTTCACCATAGCTAGGGTTTGTTTCAAGCTTCCAAGCTCCATAGTAAGTGATTCCAAGCCCCGTTTTTAATGTTCTTTACATTTTTGAAGCCCCGGTAGCTCGATTTAGCTTATTCTATTAATAATTTATTCTAGGGTTCATATTTAGAAAAATACCCATAGGTGAAATGTGTTTATTTTGATGTTTTATGATAGAACATGAAGTCTAAAATTATGTTAAACAACTTTTGCTTAGTGATTTTAAGTGAAAACGAGTAAAACGGCTTAATCGGTAAAAATACCTAATGTTCATAAGTACAAGTTAGAGTGAGAATTTGATGTTGCCATAGAAGGGAAAAATGATCAGCATGCCATAAAACATAAGAATAAGGGATAAAGTTTAATTTCCGAGCTTTGGGGCAAATGTGTAAATATGTAAAAGTTTAGGGGCAAAATTGTAATTTTTCCAAAGTTAAGAGTTAAGGACTGTTTTGATGAATGTGAGTATTAAATAAGCTAAATTTTCTATTATAGATCAAGAAGAACGAAATCCAGAGTTAGATCGAGGAAAGAAAAAGATAGAGGATTAAATCAATATAGTTGATCGTATTTCGTTTCGAGGTAAGTTTGCAGTAAATAAATGCAATATTCTATTATTTTACATTTAATATTGTTAAATTCCAGCATTTACATATTTATTCTGTAAATTTATTATTTAAAGACTCAAGTATGAATTGATGGAAAAACTATCTCAGAAAGCTCCGGTTGAACCTTAGGAATGTGTAGGATACAAATGTCATGACATTAGGGTTTAAGGAAATCATGTAAGACCATGTCAAGACATGGCATTGATATGTTACTATAAGGCAAAGGTCCCATGTAAGACCATGCCAAGGCATGGCATTGGTGAGTTCATAAGGCAAGGATACCACGTAAGACCATGTCAAGACATGGCAATGGTTAAGTTTCATAAGGAAAGGTACCCGCGTATCCTTAGTATTCCAAGTGGTTCAACGGGAAAATTCAAGGAGTATTCTAAAGTAAAGGTAAGGTAAGTTCAAGCTAAAAAGGTAAGGTAAGATAAATTCATGTTAAAAGGTAAGGCAAGTATACAAGTTTTAAGTATATTGAGTTAAAAGCTTAAGTGATCTTGACAAGAAAAATATAAGATAATTCACTAAGAATGTTGTTATCTATTTACATGTAAACTTACTAAGCTTTATGCTTACACCTATTCTTTATTTTTTTTTTATAGTATTACAAGCCAACTCGGGGATCGAAAGGACGTCGGAGATCGTTACACACTATCAAAGGATTATATTGGTATTTTGTGACTTTAACGTTTTAAGTTATGGCATGTATAGAGACTTAGCCATTTTATGTGTGTGACCTTATGATATGGTTTATTATGGACTTGTAAATGTTTGGTAATGATTAGCCATTAAAATGGTTAATTAAGAACATGCTTTGGAGGTTATGAAATGCCTAGTTGATAGTTATTTTAAAGAAATTATGTAATTATATGCAGGGGAATAGTTGGACAGCAGCAGTGACGTGATTTTGAAAAATCACCAAAAATAGTAGAAATTGAATTAGGTTGTGAATGAGATATATAATTAAATCTTATTGAGTCTATTTTCATATGAAAGAAACAAGGAAAGCAAAGGAATTCTGTAATTTGAGATATTTATATTTTTGTAAGACTGGTTCAGAATAAATTCAGGTTCCCCTGTTCTGACTTGGAAAAATCATAAAAAAATGGAGAAAAATAATTAGGGGTTTAACTTTATATGTTTAGAATCCTTAATGAGTCTATTTTCAAATGAAATAAATAAGAAGATCATATGAATTCTGTACTAAGAGTAATTTGATTCGTAGTGAAGAGAGGTCAGAATAGTCAAATAGTAAAACAGGGGAAACTTTAAGAAAAATCTGGTATTGATTGGCCATACCAAAAATTATGGAAAAATTAAAGTGAGAAGGTATATGAGTCTAGTTTCAAGGAAAATTTACGGATCTAGATTTCGAGTTTCATAGCTAAAGTTATAATTAATTTAGTGAACATGACGCAGACGGACAGTTTCAATTTTTATACCCAGAACTAGTAAGTTAAGTCTAGTAATACCTCGTGCTCGAATCCGGCAACGGTCTCGGGTAAGGGGTGTTACATTTATTGGTATCAGAGCAAGGCTTAGTCGGTTCTCGGAATATTTAGTATGAGTAAGAGTCTATCTATACATGCCATACTTATATTTTGATAGTGTGACGACTCTTGACGATTTAAATTTTTTTTAGTTATGGATCCTGAACGAGCTGGTGCAGATGATGTAGAGAGTAGTGCACCCACTCCCGCTGAAGGGACGGTGCCACAAGATAGTCGTGAAAGGCCCGTTACAGTTAGTCAGGGAGGAGGGGCTCGAGAAGCCTTCTTCCAAGCTTTGAATGAATGGTTTGCTGAGTTCGTTCGTACGAACCCGGCCGTTAGACCTCCACCCCCTCATGATCCACAGACCAACCATGTAGCTTCCCCAGTCACAGATACAGTCAGAAGAGAGAAGCCACCCGTTGACAAGATCAGAAAACAAGGGGTTGAAGAGTTTCGGGCTACCAAAGATGACGATGCAGAAAAAGCTAAATTTTGGCTCGAAAATACTATTAGAGTTTTTGACGAGTTATTCTGCACACCGGAAGAGTGTATTAAATGTGTAGTGTCACTTCTTAGAGATTCAGCCTACCAGTGGTGGAAGACACTTGTATCAGTAGTACCGAAAGAAAGAGTTACTTGGGATTTCTTTCAGGAGGAGTTCCGTAAAAAGTATATCAGTCAGAGGTTTATTGACCAGAAAAGAAAAGAGTTTCTTGAGTTAAAACAAGGTAAGATGACTGTAACCGACTATGAACGTGAATTTTTTCGACTCAGCAATTATGCTCGAGAGTGTGTGTCTACAGAGGTTATCATGTGCAAAAGATTTGAAGATGGGCTCAATGATGATATCCGACTGTCAGTTGGTGTTCTAGAGATAAAAGAGTTTGTTGCTTTAGTTGAACGAGCCTGTAAGGCAGAAGAGTTATTAAAAAGAAAGGGTAAATCTGAAATTGAGATGCAAGACTCGAAGAAAAGACAGATGAGCAAGTCATTTCAGTCTACATCCAATAGGCCTAGAGAGTTTTCTACGAGATCTAATTTTTCAGCTGGGTATTCTAGCCGGAGCAGAGGTGGAAGATTTATGGATTCAAAAGCTCAAACCACTTCGATTGCGAGTGTTGGCAGTATTCAACCTGATAGACCCGAGTGTCCTCAATGTGGTCGACGTCATCCAGGTCAATGTCGAGCAACTGAGATTGGTTGTTTCCGATGTGGTGCACCGAATCATTTCATTCGGGAGTGTCCCGAAATGGTTAAAAGGGAAGTAATACCGAGTGCAAGATCAGGTAATGCCCCCGTTAGAGGCAGATATCAGAGAAACCCTGGAGTAGGGGCAGGTAGAACTGCATTTAGAGATACAGCAACGAGATCAGATGTTAAAGCACCTGCAAGGACTTATGATCTCCGTAATCGTGAAGAGGCATCCTCCCCCGATGTAATTACGGGTACATTTTCTCTTCATGATGTTAATGTTATTGCTTTGATTGATCCGGGTTCAACCCATTCCTATGTTTGCATGAAATTAATGCCTAGTATGAACATGTCCATAGAGCTTACGAAATTTGTGATTAAAGTATCAAATCCATTTGGTCAGCATGTGTTAGTAAACAAAGTATGTAAAAAATGCCCTTTGATGATTAGAGGTTACTGTTTTCCGGCTGATCTCATGCTATTGCCATTTGATGAGTTTGATGTGATTCTTGGTATGGATTGGTTAACTGCACATGATGCGATAGTGAATTGTGGAAAGAAATTCATTGAGTTGAAATGTGAAAATGGTGAAATCCTTCGAGTTAATTCAGATGAGTCAGATAGTGCAATTACCATGATTTCAGTTATGTCTGCTCAGAAATGTTTGAGGAAAGGATGTGAAGCTTATCTTGCTTTTGTGTTGAATACTAAAGATCCAGAGTTGAAAATTGAATCAGTGCCTGTGGTAAATGAGTTTTCTGATGTGTTCCCGGAAGAACTACCAGGTTTGCCTCCTATCAGAGAAGTTGAGTTTGGTATTGAATTGATTCCAGGTACCACACCTATTTCTATTGCTCCTTATAGAATGGCTTCAATAGAATTAAAAGAATTGAAGCTCAGCTACAGGAATTAACTGATAAAGGCTTTGTAAGACCTAGTTATTCACCATGGGGTGCACCAGTATTATTTGTAAAAAAGAAGGACGGTTCAATGAGATTGTGCATAGACTATCGGCAGCTTAACAAGGTTACCATAAAGAATAAATATCCATTGCCTAGAATAGATGACTTATTTGATCAATTGAAAGGAGCCACTGTGTTTTCTAAGATAGATTTGAGATCCGGATACTATCAGTTGCGAGTTAAAGAGTCAGATGTTCCAAAAACTGCTTTTCGAACTAGATATGGTCACTATGAGTTTCTTGTGATGCCATTTGGCTTAACTAATGCTCCTGCCATTTTCATGGATTTAATGAACCGAATTTTCAGACCTTACTTGGACAAGTTTGTAGTTGTGTTCATCGATGACATCTTGATTTATTCTCATGATGAGACTGAGCATGCAGAGCATTTGAGAACAGTTTTACAGATTTTGAGAGATAATCAGCTTTATGCCAAATTTAGCAAAAGTGAGTTCTGGTTACGGGAAGTTTGTTTTCTTGGACATGTTGTCTCAGGTGAAGGTATTAAAGTTGATTCGAATAAGATTTTAGCCATTGTTGATTGGAAGCCTCCCAGGAATGTATCAGAGGTCAGAAGTTTTCTTGGTCTTGCCGGTTATTATAGACGATTTGTAGAGGGATTTTCCATGATAGCTACTCCGTTGACAAGATTGCTACAGAAAGATGTTAAGTTTGAATGGACTGAGAAGTGTCAGCAGAGTTTCGACAAGTTAAAGGTATTGTTGACTAAAGCTCCTGTCTTAGTACAACCAGAACCAGGTAAAGAGTTTGTGATTTACAGTGATGCATCCTTAAATGGACTAGGCTGTGTACTTATGCAAGAAGGAAGGGTAATTGCTTATGCCTCTAGACAGTTAAAACCACATGAGAAAAATTATCCGACACATGATTTAGAGTTAGCTGCTATTGTATTTGCATTAAAAATTTGGAGACATCACTTGTATGGTGAGAAATGCCGAATATTCACTGATCATAAAAGTTTGAAATACTTGATGACTCAGAAAGATCTGAACTTAAGGCAAGGAAGATGGCTAGAGTTGATTAAAGATTATGAGCTAGTGATCGATTATCACCCGGGTAAGGCAAACATTGTTGCTGATGCTTTGAGCAGAAAATCGTTATTTGCATTGAGAGCTTTGCACACTAGTTTGGACTTATCAGATGATGGTTCTATTTTAACTGAGTTGAGAGCTAAACCGACGTTTCTTAAAGAAATTTGTGAAGCTCAGAAGGATGACAGTGAGTTGCAAGCCAAAAGAGTTCAGTGCGAGTCAGGTGTAGAGTCTGATTTTCAAATCGGTTCTGACGGTTGTTTGATGTTCAGAGACAGAGTATGTGTACCAAAGGATGATGAGCTTATTCGGAATATCTTACAGGAAGCACATAGCAGTTCCTTGTCTATTCACCCAGGTAGTACAAAGATGTATAATGATTTGAAGAAAATGTATTGGTGGAGAGGAATGAAAAGAGATATTTCAGAATTTGTTTCTAGATGCTTGATCTGTCAACAGGTAAAAGCTGAACATCAGGTACCTTCAGGTTTATTGCAGCCTATATTAGTTCCCGAGTGGAAATGGGACCGAGTTACTATGGATTTTGTGACGGGATTGCCTTTGACACTGAGAAAGAAAGATGCAGTATGGGTTGTGATTGATAAGCTAACGAAGTCAGCTCATTTTATTCCAGTTCGTATGGATTATTCACTTGACAAGTTGGCTGAGTTGTATATTTCAGAGATAGTTAGACTACATGGAGTACCATTATCGATTATCTCAGATAGAGATTCGAGATTTACTTCACGGTTTTGGAAGAAATTACAGGAAGCTTTAGGTACAAAGTTGAGTTTTAGTACAGCTTTCCATCCTCAGACCGATGGTCAATCAGAAAGAGTTATTCAGGTACTCGAAGATATGCTTAGATGTTGCGTATTGGAATTTCAAGGTAGTTGGGAGAAATATTTGCCGTTAATAGAGTTTGCCTACAATAATAGTTATCAATCGAGTCTGAAGATGACACCTTATGAAGCTTTGTATGGACGTAAATGTCGCACACCTTTGTATTGGACAGAGCTTAAGGAAAATCAGATTTACGGGGTTGATCTAGTCAAAGAAACAGAAGAGAAAGTAAAAGTCATCAGAGATTGCTTGAAAGCAGCTTCAGATAGACAGAAATCCTATGCAGATTTGAAAAGAAAAGAAATTGAATTTCAAGTTGGTGACAGGGTATTCTTGAAAGTATCCCCTTGGAAGAAAGTTCTCAGATTTGGCAAGAAAGGCAAATTAGGTCCTCGTTTCATTGGGCCGTATGAGGTTATCGAAAGGATTGGACCAGTGGCATATCGGCTAGCTTTACCAGCAGAGTTAGAAAGAATTCATAATGTGTTTCATGTGTCAATGTTGCGACGCTATCGTTCTGATCCTTCACATGTGGTTTCTCCAACAGAGATTGAGATTCAACCGGATATGACATATGATGAGGAACCGATTAAGATTTTGGCTCGAGAGGTTAAACAGTTAAGAAATAAAAGTATAGCTTTAGTGAAAGTGTTGTGGCAAAGACATGGAGTAGAAGAGGCTACGTGGGAACCAGAGGAAGCCATGAGAAAACAGTACCCAGACCTCTTTTCTGGTAAGATTTTCGGGGACGAAAATCCCAAAAGGGGGGGAGAGTTGTAACAGCCCGATTTTGAGCCTAGTCGGAATAGTGGTTTCGGGACCACAAATCCGATAAAAAAATTAAATTAATATTTTTATATTTTTTATGATCTACAATTTTATGAAATGGTTTCGTAAAAATTTCGTTCGAAAATTTTGGTGTTTGAGCACTCAATTTAGTCAAAAGGACTAAATTATAAAAAGTGCAAAACTTGAGTTCTAGAAGCTAGAGGTATCTAATTGCTATAAAAGTTTATTATGATTAATTATTATGATTTATTGAGTGATTAAATACATGTGTTAGAGTATTGATAAGAAATTTTATTAATTTCATGCTTAAATTGCCTATTAGGACTTGTTTGCAAAAGTTGCTAAATAGGGGTTCTAATTTATAGAGTACTTGATTAAAATGGGGGTTTGAAGTAGGAGTCCTTAAATGGTAATTAGACCATTATATTTTCATGGACAAAAATGGACATATATAGGAAGAAAGAACCAAAGTTTTTAATGAAGGGTAATTTAGTCATTTGGTAATAAAAATGAATTAAAAGGGAAAAAGATGGCAAAATATGCTCATCTTCTTCATTAGGCCGAATTTTCAAGTGTTCACCATAGCTAGGGTTTGTTTCAAGCTTCCAAGCTCCATAGTAAGTGATTCCAAGCCCCGTTTTTAATGTTCTTTACATTTTTGAAGCCCCGGTAGCTCGATTTAGCTTATTCTATTAATAATTTATTCTAGGGTTCATATTTAGAAAAATACCCATAGGTGAAATGTGTTTATTTTGATGTTTTATGATAGAACATGAAGTCTAAAATTATGTTAAACAACTTTTGCTTAGTGATTTTAAGTGAAAACGAGTAAAACGGCTTAATCGGTAAAAATACCTAATGTTCATAAGTACAAGTTAGAGTGAGAATTTGATGTTGCCATAGAAGGGAAAAATGATCAGCATGCCATAAAACATAAGAATAAGGGATAAAGTTTAATTTCCGAGCTTTGGGGCAAATGTGTAAATATGTAAAAGTTTAGGGGCAAAATTGTAATTTTTCCAAAGTTAAGAGTTAAGGACTGTTTTGATGAATGTGAGTATTAAATAAGCTAAATTTTCTATTATAGATCAAGAAGAACGAAATCCAGAGTTAGATCGAGGAAAGAAAAAGATAGAGGATTAAATCAATATAGTTGATCGTATTTCGTTTCGAGGTAAGTTTGCAGTAAATAAATGTAATATTCTATTATTTTACATTTAATATTGTTAAATTCCAGCATTTACATATTTATTCTGTAAATTTATTATTTAAAGACTCAAGTATGAATTGATGGAAAAACTATCTCAGAAAGCTCCGGTTGAACCTTAGGAATGTGTAGGATACAAATGTCATGACATTAGGGTTTAAGGAAATCATGTAAGACCATGTCAAGACATGGCATTGATATGTTACTATAAGGCAAAGGTCCCATGTAAGACCATGCCAAGGCATGGCATTGGTGAGTTCATAAGGCAAGGATACCACGTAAGACCATGTCAAGATATGGCAATGGTTAAGTTTCATAAGGAAAGGTACCCGCGTATCCTTAGTATTCCAAGTGGTTCAACGGGAAAATTCAAGGAGTATTCTAAAGTAAAGGTAAGGTAAGTTCAAGCTAAAAAGGTAAGGTAAGATAAATTCATGTTAAAAGGTAAGGCAAGTATACAAGTTTTAAGTATATTGAGTTAAAAGCTTAAGTGATCTTGACAAGAAAAATATAAGATAATTCACTAAGAATGTTGTTATCTATTTACATGTAAACTTACTAAGCTTTATGCTTACACCTATTCTTTATTTTTTTTATAGTATTACAAGCCAACTCGGAGATCGAAAGGACGTCGGAGATCGTTACACACTATCAAAGGATTATATTGGTATTTTGTGACTTTAACGTTTTAAGTTATGGCATGTATAGAGACTTAGCCATTTTATGTGTGTGACCTTATGATATGGTTTATTATGGACTTGTAAATGTTTGGTAATGATTAGCCATTAAAATGGTTAATTAAGAACATGCTTTGGAGGTTATGAAATGCCTAGTTGATAGTTATTTTAAAGAAATTATGTAATTATATGCAGGGGAATAGTTGGACAGCAGCAGTGACGTGATTTTGAAAAATCACCAAAAATAGTAGAAATTGAATTAGGTTGTGAATGAGATATATAATTAAAGCTTATTGAGTCTATTTTCATATGAAAGAAACAAGGAAAGCAAAGGAATTCTGTAATTTGAGATATTTATATTTTTGTAAGACTGGTTCAGAATAAATTCAGGTTCCCCTGTTCTGACTTGGAAAAATCATAAAAAAATGGAGAAAAATAATTAGGGGTTTAACTTTATATGTTTAGAATCCTTAATGAGTCTATTTTCAAATGAAATAAATAATAAGATCATATGAATTCTGTACTAAGAGTAATTTGATTCGTAGTGAAGAGAGGTCAGAATAGTCAAATAGTAAAACAGGGGAAACTTTAAGAAAAATCTGGTATTGATTGGCCATACCAAAAATTATGGAAAAATTATAGTGAGAAGGTATATGAGTCTAGTTTAAAGGAAAATTTACGGATCTAGATTTCGAGTTTCATAGCTCAAGTTATAATTAATTTAGTGAACATGACGCAGACGGACAGTTTCAATTTTTATACCCAGAACTAGTAAGTTAAGTCTAGTAATACCTCGTGCTCGAATCCGGCAACGGTCTCGGGTAAGGGGTGTTACAATCGATCATTTCTGCCATATTATCATCAGTCCGTTCTGCTTCCAGTAGATTAGACAATTTCTCAGTCAACGCTTTCTTTGTTCGGTTGTTGGCTTTCCCAGTTTCTAAGGCCCATCGTCTCAGCCCTTGTTGGAGGTAATTTAACTTCTGTAATAAGTTTCCTGGGGTAGACGCCCATAAATTCTTAACTTCTGCGGCAAATGATTCTTCGAGAACCCACCACGCTTCAAATTTAAAGGCATGTGATCGTTGTATATATTTTTCCGGGTTTGTAGTGATCAGGAGCGGACAATGGTCAGACGTCGAATGTACCAGATGTTTAATATTTGCGTTCGGAAACATGGATAGCCAGCTTGTATTAGCTACCCCTCTGTCAAGGCGTTCTTGGATGTTTGTTTCTGGTAGGTTTCCTCTTTCCCAAGTGAACCATCTTCCTGTGTAACCCACATCGAATAATTGGCAGTGTTGTAGCACACTACGAAAATATTCCATCCTTTGCTCCTCCCTAGGTAGGCCCCCTTTCTTTTCAAAACCATATAGAATTTCGTTGAAGTCTCCACAAACAAGCCAGGGTTGTCCCTCATCTTCTTTTAAACTTTTAAGGATCTGCCAAGATTCTTCTTTTTCTCGGGCATAAGGAGAGCCATAGAATCCCGTGAGCCTCCATTTATGACCAAGGACTTGGTCATTTACAA
Source organism: Gossypium australe (assembly GCA_005393395.2). Lineage (NCBI taxonomy): Eukaryota > Viridiplantae > Streptophyta > Magnoliopsida > Malvales > Malvaceae > Gossypium > Gossypium australe. The sequence continues at coordinate 570,795 of CM016621.1, read as the reverse complement.
AGGCATCTATAAGTCTTCGCGAGTAACTTCGAACTGAGATAGGGGTATTTTCTTTCCATGCCATACATAGCCCACCTTTTGATCCTTCTGCATCTACTTCCACGCCATTTGGAAAGCCGCAGCTCTTACGGACTCGCTCCATCTTTTTCTTGTGAATTTTTGTCTCCATAACGAAGACAATTTGGGGGTTATGTGTCTTCAGCGTTTGCCGAAGCCTTCGGATAGTCCGTAGGTTCCCCAAACCTCGGACATTCCAGCATAAGATTTTCATTGCAACCGGTCGGCTTGCCAATTGGCAGCCGCCGATAATAAAGGGTCGCTTCCCATTGAGTTCCTCTTCTGTGTCAGATTTCCTTCACGTTGTCTTTTTTTTCCCTCCTCTCCAAAAAGGATACTGTCTTCTGAATCTTGTTCCATGGCTGTTAAGGCCTATGCAGATAAGAAATTCTGTCTTGCTCGTGGTGAAGTAGATGAAGAACCCACTAAGTTGAGCCCTAGTATTGGGTCAATCGGGTTTTTGGTTGTCCATTTCCCTTTATTTTGTATGTCCCTGTCATCTACATTCCGTCCAGTGTCCCCATCTTCGCGTAGCCATATGCTACTCATGGCCCTCCCTCTATTGGATTGAGCTTTTAAGGATAGATCCCATCCCATATTATCCACATCCACACCTAACAACATTCTTGCTTCACAGTAAGAGTCACTGTGTCCTAGGCGGCCACAGTAAAAGCAAAAAAGAGTTAGGCGTTCATATTTGAAATTAACGAAAGAGCATATTCCTGCAAAGGCCACCTTTTTTTTCCTTTTTAAAGGCTTTCGTACATCCAGTTTGACTCTGATTCTCATGAAGGTTCTCCATGTTTTCCCCAGATCGGAGCTATCGTATTCCAGAAGCTCCCCCAGAAAACCCCCGATTTGTCTTGCTAGGATTTCAGAAAAAAATCCGACTGGTATATCATGTATCTGGACCCACAGAGGTGTGAATATGAGAGGGACCTTTAGAGGATCTTCCCCTTTTAGAAGCTTGTGCAGAATCAGGAGATGGTTATTGAAGGTCCATGGTGCTCCTTTCAGAACCCGATCCATATCCATAATATGGTAAAATTGAAAAAGAAAACGTTTTTCTCCAATATCTCTAATATGAACACCTCTTACCGGATGCCAAAGATTTGCCAAGGTGCTCCTCATTGCTGGGTAGTGAATGGTGCTAGCCGTTAAGAAACAGCCCACCAGATTAAGATCCGATTCCTCAGCTTCTGCCTTCGAATCAGGTTGAAACTGTAATACTATTTCTTCTTCTTCTTCTATTGTGAGATCAGCAAAAATTTCTTTCCATTTTGCAGGGTCTTCGTGGCTTCGTGTGATTGGATTTTGATGGATTAATGTTGGTATACTACTTGCCGCCGTCAGGCACAGCTTACCCCAGAGCCGGCTAACTTTAGAAAAGAAAGGGAGAGGCGATAAAGAAAACAAAGAGGGTGGGGGGAAACCCTAATAGCGTGCCAGTAAGGCAGACCGTTTCATGTCAAAATGACAGACTTTCATATATACTTTATTCTTTTTAGAATCTCATTCCCATTTCAAACTTACTTCTTGCAAACTTTTAAAATAAAAAAAAATAATAAAAAAAAACGCACATATAAATAATTTTTTTCACGACTGATTAGAAATAACCAACTTTTTAAATTTTATCTTCGAACTTTATTTTCTTGAAACTAACTCGTATATTTTGAATTTCATCATGATATTATAATGCTTTCATATAAGTTTTGAACTTTCTGACTTATTTTAAATAATTAAGCTTTCTTTTATTAATTTTAATCATGATTCGGTAAAGGTGGAAATTTTTTTTATAAATATTTCTAAAAAAATCAAATTATCAATTAAATAAAAAATAATTAATAAATCTCATATAATAATTGTTTTGAAACATAATTTTTTATTTTAAATTTTTAATTAAAATCAAGGAAAAAAGAAGAAGAAAAGAGTGACTAAAATAAAAATTTATTAAAACTAAGTGACTAATATATGTGTACAATAGCATTGCTTAACCCTAAATAAATAACAAATGACCAAAAAAAAATCAATAAGAACAATACCCTTATTGCAAAATATTTATTTCAATGCCTAAAATAAAAATTGATAGGATAAAATATATGGTAAGCTATACAAATGGTCATTATTAAGTGACCAACTATATAATTTACTCATTATTATAAAAAAACCCTCTCTCGATTAACAAGTCATGTAATAGCCTAAATTTTCAGTGGTGTCGGGATGGTGATTCGAGGTCACTAAATCCGACAAGTGAGTAGAAAATATTATTAATTTAGTGAGTATAAGTTAAATGTGAAGTAAAAAAAAAATTGAAATAGTAAATAGTGTAATAAAAAAATAATTAGAATCGAAAACGAGGTATCGAGACCTCGGAGATTTTTAATCTAGCCATAAATATTTTATAAATACTTATGGAGTGTTAATAAGTTAGTATTAAAGTTTCGTCAAGAAATTTTAAAGTTCCGATAGTTAATTGAACAAAAAGGACTAAGTTGTAATAAATGCAAAGTTATGAGAAATGATTAAATAGCTTAAATGATAAAAGAAAGAGGGCTTAAAAGGAAAATAGACCCAAGGTCTATTTGGGCTGGACGGCAAGGGAATGAAATCAGAAAGAAAATAAGGAGAGGTAAGGGCAAAATTGGAATATTGCATAACTTACTTAATAAAACTAGGACTAAAGTGGAATTATCTAGATTTCTCTTTAGTTTTCTGCATTCTCATCAGCAAAAACACCATAGAAGGGTTTTCCCTAATCTGGTTTTTCATATTTTACTGCAAGTAAGTTCAATTCTTGATTATTTCTTGAAATTTATGTGTTTTTGTGACTTTTACAACTAGGTCCACTTGTTGAATTCATTAGTTTTAGATTTTATGAATGAAGTTGGAAGTTGCTATGAATATGTTCTGGAAGTATATGATGATTTAGCATGGAATTATAACTTTAAATGGTTTATATGTTGATTTTATTGAAAGAATTGAATAGAAAGTGAATGTTTGGGACCTAATTTTAAAAGAATTTGAAGTTAGGGTTTTTATGTGGAAATTCTGAATTCCAATAGGTTTGAAATAACTCATAATGATTAGGTAAAGTATTTAATTTACAAAAATTAGCTTAATTGAGGGGTAATTGATCAAGGACTGAATTGTATGAACTCTGAAATTTGGGGCAAAATGGAAATCAACACTTTGCACTGAAACAGTTTTGGACAGTAGCAGTAGTCTAACTTTGAAAAATCACCAAAAATTGTAGAAATCGAATTATAGGATGAATAAAATATGAAATTAAAGCTTATTGAGTCTAGTTTCTTATAGAAGAAACGATGTAAGCAATAGATTTTTAAATCATGAGATATAATAGGTTTTATGAGATAAGGTCAGAATGATTTCGGGTTCCCCTGTTCTGAGTTTGAAAAATCATCAAAAATTGTATAAAAATAATTGGGATCTTAAATTTATATCATTAAAATCCTGAGTGAGTCTATTTTCAATAGAAACAAACTTTAACATCATCCGAATCCTGAAAAAGGAGATAATTAATTTTTAGTGAAGATGGGTCGGAACTATTAGACAGCAGAACAGGGGTGACTTTAAAGAATAAACTGTACTTATTGGCCAAACCAAAAATTCTAAAAATTTTATGGTAAAAAGATATGTGAGTCTATTTCAAGGAAAATTAACGGATCTTAATTTGGAGTTCTGTAGCTCAAGATAAAAATAATTTAGTGACTTTAACACAGATGGACAGCTTGAATATCCATATAAGTAAATAGTGAAATTATAGATAATGTTACTTATATGTGGGTTGTAATCATTAAGGATGTGAAATAGAGTAAAGGTGAAATCAATACTGATAAGTGGATGATTTTACAATGATAGATCAAGAACCCAAAGCAAGTCGAGGAAAAGAAAAAGTAGCTGATTAGTCCCTGAATTTTCTCAAATTCTGCAAATCGACTCAGGTAAGTTCATATGGCTGAAATTTAATGATTAAATGTTAATTTTATGAATTATATCATGTATGATGAGATATATTTGTTGATGAATTGAGAATAAAATGACAATGCGAAAAGTGATTAAATGATCAAATTGAGCGGAACATCGGATTTGAGTACTTCTGATCAGTGGCAAGTGAAAGTGAAAAGTGGTAGCTTCGGCTACCTGATCAGTGAAAAGTGGTAGCTTCAGCTACCTGATCAGTGAAAAGTGGTAGCTCCGGCTACCTGATCAGTGAAAAGTGGTAGCTCCGGCTACCTGATCAGTGAAAAGTGGTAGCTCCGGCTACCTAATCAGTAAATAATGCTAGCTTCGGCTACAAGTGACAAGTGATAAGTGATAGCTTTAGCTACGCTTATCTGATCAGTGATAAGTGATCATACGTAAAACCATAGTTATACTATGGCAAAGTGGAAGTGAAGTACTCAATTTTCCGTAACCGTTCCCTAATTTGATTAAGGACGGTAAGTGACAAAAAGGGCCCAAAAGAGTTAAAGTAAATGGATAAATGGTAGTGAGATTATACAAAAGCACTCACCAAATTGTGGTTGACAGGTGAACTTAATAATTGTACATAATGTATAAGTGTATGAATGTTGGTAAGATTTATATTTTATGCCTATGAACTTACTAAGTTTCTATAAACTTACTTGAGTGTATTCCATGTCTCATGTAGATTGACGTATAAATATACGGAGGATCGGATCAACACTGAGGATCACACTATCAAGATTATCTCCGGTAGCTTTTGTAAATTTCCTTTTTGATTTATATGGCATGTACATGTTTGATGATTATATAAATATTAAAACTTGTTTAATGAGTATGTATTAAAGTAAACAGTGATAAATATGCTAAATAATATAATTATAGTAGAAATATGATTTGGTATCAAATTGGATTAAATTGGACTGGATTGTTTGGTTTTAAAATTTCAGGGAAGATTGGATATTTATAAAAGGACTATATTGAATTCATAATAAAAATAATATTAACTCGTTAAACTTAGGTAATGCCTCATACCCTATTCTGGCAACGAATACGGGTAGGGGGTGTTACATTTAGTGGTATCAGAGCCCGGTTTAGCCGATTCTCGGAACAATTGTGATGTATAAAGTGTCTAGAAATACATGCCATATAAATCTGTGATAGTGTGATGTGTATGATCCGATCTAATATTTGTTGTTTTTATAGATATTTTTCGATTATAAAGATGTCAGATAGACCTGAACGTACTGAGCAGGAAGAAGTTAACAGTAGAATACAGATTTCCGAACGAGCAACAAGCAGTGATGTTCCGATTTCTTTAATGCGAGAGCAAGAATTAAAGAATATGATTTATGGGATTATGAACCAGTGGTATACTGAAACGATGCAAGAAAGAAATCAGGCTCAGCCACCTCCTCCCACCACTGCTCCATCAGTGGTACCCCCGGTTGCTCCTCCACCTCCTACAACGACTGAATTCAGTAAGCGTTCTCCATTGGAAAGGCTTAGAAAACTTGGGGCTAAAGAATTTCGGGGAAGGACTGATGATGACCCCGTCAAAGCTGAATACTGGTTACAGAGTTTGATAAGAATTTTTAAAGAAATGGCTTGCTCACCAGATGATTATTTGAGATGTGCTGTGTCCCTACTGAAAGAAGAGGCTTATAGCCTGGTGGGAAACGATTGAGGCTGTGGTACCAACAGAGAAAATATCTTGGGAATTTTTCCAAAATGAATTTAAGAAGAAATATGTGGGCAGACGGTATTTGGATAAAAAGAAAAGGGAATTTCTTGATTTACGGCAGGAAAAATAAGTCAGTGGCTGAATACGAAAGAGAATTTGTCTACCTCAGCAAATATGCCCGAGACATTGTACCTACTGAAGAAGAGATGTGTATCAGATTTGAAGAAGGGTTAAATGATGAGATTAGAATGATGATTGGGGGCAATGAAATACGAGAGTTTGCTGTTCTGTCAGACCGTGCTCAAAAGCTCGAAGAAGTATATAACAGAAAAATGCAGCGGGATCGAAAAAGTAAAGAGCCATTCAAAAGAGGTGCTTCTAAGTCATTTTCAGATTTACTGGTAAAGAAATTTAGAGAAGAAATTAGTCAAACTACATCAGTGCCGGGAAAATCGAGTAGAGGTAGATCAAGACAACCTGATTTCAAGGTGTTTGATAGACCTGCAGCAAGTGTGAGCAGTGTTCAGGATGCTCCCCGACCTAAGTGTCAATATTGTGGAAGACATCATTTCGGTGAATGCAGGACTAAGATGGGAGCTTGTTATAAATGTGGGGCTACTGATCATCTTATTCGGGATTGTCCCCAGCTGTAAAAAGATGAAGTGGAACAGAAAGAGATACAGAGAATCACTCCCCAAAGAAATAGACGTTCGGGCCAGAGCAGTGCTACAGGGACTACCCGTTCGGGTATGAGAGAATCAGTTAGTCGATCAGAGAATAGAGCACCAGCACGTACTTACGCCATGCGAGCAAGAGAAGAGGCTACGGCTCCTGATGTAATTGCTGGTACTTTCTATCTTTATGATGTTACTGTTTATGCGTTAATAGACCCTGGGTCTACTCATTCATATATTTGTGCTATGCTAGTATCTGAAAAGAAACTTTCTGTTGAGTCCACTGCATTTGATATACAAGTCACTAATCCATTAGGTCAAAGTGTAACAGTTAATTTGATATGTCGAAATTGTCCACTGATAGTGAAAGGCTATGAATTCCCCGCTGATTTGATGTTGTTACCCTTTCGAGAATTTGATATTATTTTGGGGATGGACTGGTTAATGAAGCATGAGGCAGTAGTGAATTGTCGTGATAAACATATCAGTTTGGAATGTCAAACAGGGGATGTAATTTCAGTTGGGTTTGAAAATATGGGTGATACAGTCAGAATTATTTCAGCTCTCTCTGCTCAGAGGTTATTACGTAAAGGCAACGAAGCATTCTTGGCCTATATTCTTGATACTAGGAGTTCCGATTTAAAGCTCGAACGAGTACCAGTGGTGAATGAATTTTCTGATGTGTTTCCTGAAGAGTTACCCGGTTTACCACCCGACAGAGAAGTTGAATTTGCAATTGATGTGATTCCCGGAACAGCTCCTATCTCAGTAACACCGTACAGAATGGCTCCAACAGAATTAAGAGAGTTGAAGACGCAGTTGCAAGAGTTATTAGATAAAGGGTTCATCAGACCGAGTATGTCGCCCTGGGGTGCACCTGTCTTGTTTGTGAAAAAGAAGGACGGTTCCTTAAGACTGTGTATAGATTACAGGCAGTTAAATAAGGTAACGATAAAGAATAAATATCCTTTGCCTCGTATTGATGATCTATTTGATCAGTTGAAAGGTGCTGCAGTATTTTCCAAGATAGATCTTCGATCTGGGTATTATCAGTTGAAAGTTAAAGAGTGTGATGTACCAAAAACTGCCTTCCGAACCCGATATGGTCACTGTGAATTTTTGGTGATGCCATTTGGTTTAACCAATGCTCTTGCTGCCTTTATGGATTTGATGAATCGAATTTTTTAGTCATATTTGGATAGATTTGTGGTTGTGTTCATTGATGATATATTGATTTATTCAAAGACAGAGTCTGAACATGCACAACATTTAAAGATTGTATTACAGATTTTGCGGGAGAAACAGTTGTATGCGAAATTCAGCAAATGTGAGTTTTGGCTCCATGAAGTTGCGTTTTTGGGTCATATTGTATCAGCTGATGGAATTAGAGTGGATCCAAGTAAGGTGGCGGCAGTGATAAATTGGAAAGTTCCGAAGAATGTTACTGAAGTACGAAGTTTTCTAGGACTGGCAGGTTATTATCGTCGATTTGTCAAAGATTTCTCAAGGATTACTTTACCGTTGACTCGATTACTACAAAAGAATGTTGAATTTATATGGTCAAGTGAATGTCAGCAAAGTTCCGATCAATTGAAAAAGATGTTAACAGAGGCTCCAGTGTTGACTCAACCAGAATCGGGTGTACCGTTTGTGGTTTATAGTGATGCGTCTTTTAATGGTTTGGGTTGTGTACTTATGCAGTCAGGCAAAGTGGTGGCATATGCTTCTCGGCAACTGAAACCGCACGAGAAGAATTATCCTACACATGATTTGGAATTGGCAGCGATCGTATTTGCTTTGAAGATATGGAGACATTATTTATATGGTGAGAAATGTTACGTGTATACTGATCATAAAAGCTTAAAGTATTTAATGAATCAAAAAGAGTTAAATCTGAGACAGAGATGATGGTTAGAGCTGCTGAAAGATTATGATCTTGCCATTGACTATCATCCAGGGAAAGCAAATGTTGTAGCAGATGCACTTAGCCGAAAATCATCATTATTTGCATTACGGGCATTGAATGCTCATTTATCTATTAATGAAGATGGTTCTGTACTAGCAGAATTAAAAGCTAAACCTGTGTTCTTTCAACGGATTCGGGAGCTACAAGATGAAGACCCAGAGTTGATGTCGAAACGACAGATGGTTCAAAATGAGTTAAGCCCATAATACTCCATTGATGAAAATGGTATGTTATATTATCGTAACAGAATATGTATTCCGAATAATTTAGACTTGAAAAATGATATTTTATCAGAGGCTCACAGTAGTATGTGTTCTATTCACCCGGGTAGTACGAAAATGTATTGTGATTTGAAGAAAATGTATTGGTGGCCTAGAATGAAACGGGAAATCTGTGAATATGTAGCAAGATGTTTAATTTGTCAGCAGGTGAAAGCCGAGCATCAAGTGCCGACAGGGTTGTTACAGCCCATTATGATTCCAGAGTGGAAATGGGAACATGTCACGATGGATTTTGTATCCGGATTACCAGTAACTCCGAAGAAGAAAGATTTGATTTGGGTGATTATTGATCGGTTAACTAAATCAGCACATTTTATTCCGGTCAGAGTAGATTATCCACTTGAAAAGTTAGCGGAGTTATATGTATCAGAGATAGTGAGATTACATGGGGTGCCAATGTCTATTATTTCAGATCGAGATCCGAGATTTACCTCGAGATTTTGGAGTAAATTACAAGAAGCTTTGGGCACCAAATTAAATTTCAGCACAGCTTTTCATCCCCAGACAGATGGACAGTCAGAGCGAGTGATTCAGATTTTAGAAGATATGTTAAGGTGCTGTATACTTGAGTTTGGCGGCAGCTGGGAAAGGTATTTACCTTTAGCTGAATTTGCTTATAATAATAGTTATCAAAGTAGTATTAAAATGGCACCGTTTGAAGCTTTATATGGAAGAAAATGTAGAACTCCATTATATTGGTCTGAATTAAGTGAGCCAAAACTAGTGGGGGTGGACTTGATTCGGGAAACTGAAGAAAAAGTTCGTATTATTCGAGAATGTCTAAAAGCTGCATCCGATCGACAAAAGTCATATGCAGATTTGAAGAGAAGAGATATAGAGTTTAATGTGGGTGATCGTGTATTCTTGAAAGTGTCACCGTGGAAGAAAGTTTTGCGGTTCGGCAGAAAGGGAAAACTCAGCCCACGATTTATCGGGCCGTATGAAATCATTGAAAGAATCGGTCCGGTAGCTTATAGATTGGCTTTGCCTCCGGAGCTTGAAAAGATTCATAACGTGTTTTATGTATCTATGTTGAGACGGTACAGATCAGATCCATCACATGTAATTCCTCATACGGAAATAGAACTCCAACCCGATATGACCTATTCAGAGGAACCGGTGAAAATTCTAGCTCGGGAAGTTAAAGAGTTGAGAAATAAACGTGTACCACTAGTTAAAGTGTTATGGAATCAACATGGATCGGAGGAGGTAACCTGGGAGACGGAGGAATTGATGAGATTTCAATATCCGAATTTATTTACAGGTATGAAATTTCGAGGACGAAATTTCCTAAAAGGGGGGAGAGTTGTAATAGCCTAAATTTTCAGTGGTGTCGGGATGGTGATTCGAGGTCACTAAATCCGACAAGTGAGTAGAAAATATTATTAATTTAGTGAGTATAAGTTAAATGTGAAGTAAAAAAAAAACAATTTGAAATAGTAAATAGTGTAATAAAAAAAATAATTAGAATCGAAAACGAGGTATCGAGACCTCGGAGATTTTTAATCTAGCCATAAATATTTTATAAATACTTATGGAGTGTTAATAAGTTAGTATTAAAGTTTCGTCAAGAAATTTTAAAGTTCCGATAGTTAATTGAACAAAAAGGACTAAGTTGTAATAAATGCAAAGTTATGAGAAATGATTAAATAGCTTAAATGATAAAAGAAAGAGGGCTTAAAAGGAAAATAGACCCAAGGTCTATTTGGGCTGGACGGCAAGGGAATGAAATCAGAAAGAAATAAGGAGAGGTAAGGGCAAAATTGGAATATTGCATAACTTACTTAATAAAACTAGGACTAAAGTGGAATTATCTAGATTTCTCTTTAGTTTTCTGCATTCTCATCAGCAAAAACACCATAGAAGGGTTTTCCCTAAGCTGGTTTTTCATATTTTTACTGCAAGTAAGTTCAATTCTTGATTATTTCTTGAAATTTATGTGTTTTTGTGACTTTTACAACTAGGTCCACTTGTTGAATTCATTAGTTTTAGATTTTATGAATGAAGTTGGAAGTTGCTATGAATATGTTCTGGAAGTATATGATGATTTAGCATGGAATTATAACTTTAAATGGTTTATATGTTGATTTTATTGAAAGAATTGAATAGAAAGTGAATGTTTGGGACCTAATTTTAAAAGAATTTGAAGTTAGGGTTTTTATGTGGAAATTCTGAATTCCAATAGGTTTGAAATAACTCATAATGATTAGGTAAAGTATTAATTTACAAAAATTAGCTTAATTGAGGGGTAATTGATCAAGGACTGAATTGTATGAACTCTGAAATTTGGGGCAAAATGGAAATCAACACTTTGCACTGAAACAGTTTTGGACAGTAGCAGTAGTCTAACTTTGAAAAATCACCAAAAATTGTAGAAATCGAATTAGAGGATGAATAAAATATTAAATTAAAGCTTATTGAGTCTAGTTTCTTATAGAAGAAACGATGTAAGCAATAGATTTTTAAATCATGAGATATAATAGGTTTTATGAGATAAGGTCAGAATGATTTCGGGTTCCCCTGTTCTGAGTTTGAAAAATCATCAAAAATTGTATAAAAATAATTGGGATCTTAAATTTATATCATTAAAATCCTGAGTGAGTCTATTTTCAATAGAAACAAACTTTAACATCATCCGAATCCTGAAAAAGGAGATAATTAATTTTTAGTGAAGATGGGTCGGAACTGTTAGACAGCAGAACAGGGGTGACTTTAAAGAATAAACTGTACTTATTGGCCAAACCAAAAATTCTAAAAATTTTATGGTAAAAAGATATGTGAGTCTAGTTTCAAGGAAAATTAACGGATCTTAATTTGGAGTTCTGTAGCTCAAGATAAAAATAATTTAGTGACTTTAACACAGATGGACAGCTTGAATATCCATATAAGTAAATAGTGAAATTATAGATAATGTTACTTATATGTGGGTTGTAATCATTAAGGATGTGAAATAGAGTAAAGGTGAAATCAATACTGATAAGTGGATGATTTTACAATGATAGATCAAGAACCCAAAGCAAGTCAAGGAAAAGAAAAAGTAGCTGATTAGTCCCTGAATTTTCTCAAATTCTGCAAATCGACTCAGGTAAGTTCATATGGCTGAAATTTAATGATTAAATGTTAATTTTATGAATTATATCATGTATGATGAGATATATTTGTTGATGAATTGAGAATAAAATGACAATGCGAAAAGTGATTAAATGATCAAATTGAGCGGAACATCGGATTTGAGTACTTCTGATCAGTGGCAAGTGAAAGTGAAAAGTGGTAGCTTCGGCTACCTGATCAGTGAAAAGTGGTAGCTTCAGCTACCTGATCAGTGAAAAGTGGTAGCTCCGGCTACCTGATCAGTGAATAATGCTAGCTTCGGCTACAAGTGACAAGTGGTAAGTGATGGCTTTAGCTACGCTTATCTGATCAGTGATAAGTGATCATACGTAAAACCATAGTTATACTATGGCAAAGTGGAAGTGAAGTACTCAATTTTCCGTAACCGTTCCCTAATTTGATTAAGGACGGTAAGTGACAAAAAGGGCCCAAAAGAGTTAAAGTAAATGGATAAATGGTAGTGAGATTATACAAAAGCACTCACCAAATTGTGGTTGACAGGTGAACTTAATAATTGTACATAATGTATAAGTGTATGAATGTTGGTAAGATTTATATTTTATGCCTATGAACTTACTAAGTTTCTATAAACTTACTTGAGTGTATTCCATGTCTCATGTAGATTGACGTATAAATAGGATCGGATCAACACTGAGGATCACACTATCAAGATTATCTCCGGTAGCTTTTGTAAATTTCCTTTTTGATTTTTATGGCATGTGAATGTTTGATGATTATATAAATATTAAAACTTGTTTAATGAGTATGTATTAAAGTAAACAGTGATAAATATGCTAAATAATATAATTATAGTAGAAATATGATTTGGTGTCAAATTGGATTAAATTGGACTGGATTGTTTGGTTTTAAAATTTTAGGGAAGATTGGATATTTATAAGAGGACTATATTGAATTCATAATAAAAATAATATTAACTCGTTAAACTTAGGTAATGCCTCATACCCTATTCTGGCAACGAATACGGGTAGGGGGTGTTACAAGTCATTTTTCGAGCTAATTCCTGAAACCAATGGGTTTATCTTGAAACTTTTATTTTCTTTTTTTCTTTCATTAGTTTTTTTTAAATATAATATTTTATAACCTTTTGATTGATAAAATTGTCTAAAGAAAATGGAAAAACCTTTAAAAAAAAACACTTTAGATTTACTATTGTTGTTAACATTATGATATTTCCTTCAAGGTACAAAGAAATAATCCTCGAAGTTAGTCCTTGAAATTGGAAATAAAGTCTAGAATTAAAAAATATAGCTTTGAAAAATCCAATTGTTCAATCAATAATTATATAAGAAAACATTATGAACATTTAATTTTTCATAAGAAAAAAATGTAAAAGATTTAATTGATAATGATTTTTTAATTTTATAAATTGATTAAGAGATTATCATGTGTTCTAATTATTATTTGTTTTTATTTTTTAAATCCATAATAAACAATACGTATCACTAATAATATAATTTAGTGTTAAATTATTTACCAATGGATTAAAAACAAAAATTATTTTTTACAAATATTAAATAATTTATATAATTTTATTATATATTATATATTTAAAAATTATATTTTCTATTATTTAATGGTATTTAGTTAATTTCTAACTTTAATTTCTTACAAACATAAACAAAAAGGTTATGTATCGAATTGGATAATTTCAACTGTAAATAAAAACAATTAATAGATATGGAATGTCTCTATTTTAAAAGCTAAAAGTTTTGGTTAGAAAGTTTGAGGATCAAATTGATAGAATTTATAAATGTGAAGGGTTAAATTTATTGAAATGTTCAGATTTAGGACCAAATTGATATAATAACTAAGAATTGGGGACTAAATGTGTTATTATACCAGTTAAGAAAAGACTTCCCATTATCAATTTAGAAAAAAATTAAATACTAATGTCTAAATTGAAAATTTGTAAAGTTGAGTGGCCAAAAGAAAAACACAAGCATAATTAGCTGACCATTTGAATAATTTACCGTAAAAATATAAAACATTCTATACCAGAACCTGATTAGATTAAATATAAAACCACAAGCAATTGTCAGAGAACAATTATCTTTTCGTCTCCAACCGAAAAAATAATTATCGGAAGTGCGTACCCACAAAGCAGTTTTCCAGATTTAGAACTTAGAACTTAGAACCAAAATTATATATATATTTTGGTAAAGTTTTTAAAATCACTTTAAAATTTAAAAAAAAAAAAAAGGTTTTGAATGATCAGTGATAGCCCCACACACAGACACAAAAAAAAGGTGGGGGACACAGTAGCTAGCATTATTGCGAGAACAATTAAAAAACACTGAAAGGGTAAATTCGGCTTCACAAACAGATAAAAATTTCAGATGAAAGTAACATAATTGTAGAGAATGTAGCTGTTTTTTATTGTTTGGCTGCAGAGAAAACGCAAGAAAATATGGTAAAGGTCCTAACAGAGTTGTGTATGAAGAGAAAATATATCTCATTATACTAATAAGAACATTATTACTCCATAATAATACTGAATATAATCGAAATCCAAAACATCAACCATATCGATAATCTTTGATGTGCAAATAGCATAACTACCTCACTTCATATATATAGATCTGCTACTAGAACTAAAATTCAAAGCAGATTTGAAAAGAAGTATACATATATAAATGAGAAACCGATGCACTCTCTACAGCATCCATAGCTGGAGAAGTAATCACCGGCGACAAATTAACAGCATAACTACGTCACTTCCATATAAGATGTATAAAAAGCGAAAATATCTCTAATTATACTGATAAGAACGTTATTACTCCATAATAATATTCAACATAATCAAAATAAAAACATCAACCATATAATAATCTTTGATGCGCAAAACAGCATAACTCACTCATATATATAGATCCGCTACTAGAACTAAAATTCAAAGCCGACTTAAAATGAGTAATATAAAAAAATGAAAATCCGAAACACTTTCTAGAGCATCCATAGCCGTAAACTCATGGAAACGCCGTAACAAGATGCATCATACTCAGAGCACGAGAGTGGAGCCGAAGAGCAGAGCCACGGAGGCGGCGAAAACAGAGACGAATGAGGGAGTGATAGAGCCGGTTCCTGAGGTAGGACTTGGAGCTGGAGCTTCAGCAGCCATGGCGGAAGCCATTAGAGCAAAAACAGAGACGAAAACAAGCATAAAAAAATTCATGGAGGAAGCCATTTTTTGATGAAAACTTGAAATTCTCTCTTTAAGCGATAAATCGGAAGGAGGAAAAATATTTGAAATTTTTTGAGGGCAGTGAGAGGCGTGAGACAGGTGGGGTCGGTATATATAGAGGGAAAGTTCGGGCAGCTGCCTGGATTTCCAGCGTGATTAGAGTTGGCACATTTCAAGGGGCTTCTTTTTTCGGGACAAAATCCAAGGGGCTTCCTTAATTTGGTTAATTGCTTATAAAATTTCCATTTACAGCTTTCGGGTAAATGTATGGCTGAGGGATAAGGGTAAGATTGTATTTTCTCATTCTGAATTCAAAAAATAAATAAATTAATTTCTGTATGTTAAATCAAAATATAAATTCGTAATTTTTGTTAAAAATTTTATTTATTTCTACACATAACTAGTTTTTAAGGGTTAACTTTTTAATTTAATATATATATATAGACTGATTTACTCATTTTTTAATATAATGAACAAAATACAATCTAATTCTTAATATAAAAATCTTTATAATACTTTTACCTTTAGAGTAATTTTTTTGGTATGTTAGAATTTTCACTATTAATATTGGTTATGTTTATTTCAATGACTATGACTTTATGGAGAAAGAAATTATAGTTGGTAGGATTCACGAACCGTTGACATGAGCAAATCACAATCACAGTCATATCATTGACAGTTAATTACATGATGTGTGGGCTTTGATTAATGTACTAATAGTTGGCGTTCAAACCAGAGAAGTAAATACCGTAGCGGTACCAATGGTATCGGTTGGTACATCTCATACCAGTAGTAAAACGGAACCTCAGGGTTTACATTCTATTCCGGTAAAGTTTCCGGCCAATATGTTTCGTCAGATTTCGGCTGCACCGTTGAAAAATGATGTACCGCCCGAAATGCTAGAGCTAGAATTTGTGGCTTTGTTTTGTTGGTAGTTTGATGGTTTCTCGGGTTTATGAGTTTATGCTATAAGCTTTAAGCTCTTTCGATGGCTTAAAAAAAGAAATAATAAAATATAAAGCGATACCAATGTCATCAAATGTGAGATTATTTTCGCTCAACACCTTAATTATAAGTTGATTTATATTCAGTTTATTATCTCCAGATAACTTCATACAATGATTAGATTTGAATAAAATGAGCATAATTTTATTTGAGGAAAAACTGAACAGACCAAAACAAAAGCCTTTTCATTCTCCTTTTTTCTCAGTGGAGAATATAAAAATAAAAGACGAATCAAAATCGTGTGGGATTTTTTAAATTTAAACGACGATTTATAATAATAAAAAACATGAACCTAAAAAGGTACAAAAAAAAGTTCATAGCATCGACTTTTCGTCTGGAATCCACGAAGTGCGTAACCACGAAGCAAATTTCCAGGTTTAGAAGTTAGAAACGAAATTGAATTTTTGGTAAAGTATTTAAAGATGCTTTAAAATTTAGAAAGAAAAAAAAGAGAATGTTTTGAAAGAATAGTGGTGAGCAAGCACTAACTAGCATTATTGCGAGAAACGTGAAGCAATTAAAGGGTAAAGTTGACTTTACAATCTGAACAAATTTCAGAGGGAAGTAGAATAATCAGTAGCGTGCAATGTAACATAATTGTAGAGAATGTAACTGCTTTAATTGTTTGGCTGCAGCGAAAACGCAAGAAAATATTCAAAACTACCTAAGAAACTATGAAACAAAACGGAGAATATTTATAAAAAGTGAAAATACCACTCATAATACTAACAAAATAATTGAAGTCCAAACATCAACAATCAAATAATCTTTGATGCATATAATTACTTCTCTCTCATATTATATATAGAATCATCCCTTAGATCTACTATTATTATTGAAATTCAAAGCCGAATATATATATAAATCCAGGAGCCTCTCTACAGAAACCGTAGAAGCCATAACAAGGTGTATCACCTTCAGAACCGGAGAGCGGAGCCGAAGAGCAGAGCTACGACGGCGAAAACGGAGACGAATGAAGGAGAGAACGAGCCGGATCCCGACGTAGGACTTGGAGCTGGAGCCTCGGCAGCCATGGCGGAAGCCATTAGAGCAAAAACAACAAGGGAAAGAAGCATCAGAAAATTCATTGAGGAAGCCATTGTTGATTGGTTACTGAAAAACTTGAAAGTTTTCTTTTTAAGCTTTAAATCAAAAGAAAATTTTGCGGGTAGTGAGAGTTGTGAGATAAGTGGGGTGGATATATAGAGAGGGAAAGTTCGGGCAGCTGCCCGGATTTCCAGCGTGGTTACAGTTGGCATTTTCGAGGGGTTTCTTTAATTTCGTCAATTGTTTATACGTGTGTAAAATTTTCATTTACCGCCTACTGTTGGCGGTTATCTTGGACGCGGTAAATGTTTGTTAATTGTTACGCGCCCCATCACTGTGTTTACACACCCGCGTCCATATTAGTATTTTTCTTTGGGTTAATATACTATTTGGTATCTAAGTTTAACTTTAATGTGCAATTTAGCATCTGAGATTTTTTTTCTCAATTTGGTACCTAAATTTTTAAATTTGATACTTGAGGTATTTTTTTCTCTAATTTGGTACTTAAATTTTGTTTCAAAATTCAATTTGGTATTTAAGTTTTTCTTTTTTTTAATTAAGAACCCTTTTTTTTTCACGAAAGTATATCTGTCAAACATTCATTGGCCACATGATATTGTTTGGTTTGGATACCAAATTGAATCTTAAAGCCAAACTTAAGTCAAAATTAGGACAAAAAAATTTAGGAACCAAATTAAACCTTGAAGCCACATTCAGGTACCGAATGGTACATTAACCCTTTTCTTTTTCTTATAAGCTAACTAGCTAAGGATTTTATTGGATTAATGTGCAGATTTGCCATTATAGTTTAGCTACAATTTGAAATTTGCCACCATATTTTAGTTTTATTGATATTTTCCCTTATACTTTTGAACTAAAGGTAAATTTACCACTCTATTTTAATTCTATATTGAATTTTACCAATTCACTTTTGCTTGATTAAATTTTGAAACTAAAGTTTGATTTTTTTAATTGAATTTTTACTATTCAATTTTGTTTTTAAATAGTTTGAAGATAAATTTAATAAAAAAATATTTTTAATATTTTATTTTAATAGTTAACAATAATAAATTAATTAATATAATTTTGAATATTAAAAAAATATTATTGATAAAAGTAAAATTAATTTGACATAGCTTAAATGTTTAAACATGCGATGATATGACAAGGGGCGAAGTTAAAATTTTTTTTTTGGAAGGCATAATTAACTTGTATATTTTTACAATAGTAAAAATATAAATTCACCATTTCAATAGTCTATATTATTGCAACTTGTGAAAAAAAATTAGCTTCATGATTGAGAATACCACATTTCAAAAATTAGAAAATTTAGAAATTGTCAATTATAATAGGGAGAACTGAAATCGCAACAAATACAAAGTACAGGGACCTTTCATGGAATTTACCATATTCAGTTCCAGCATGGCCGAGATCCATGGATAAGCCCATAATGGACCCAAAAAGTAAAGATTATAAAGACGTCCATTAAGCCATTTATAATTCTAGGCCTATATTCACAAAATTCCAAGTCCATCTATATCAAAATGTTATTTTTTTTTAATTTATCAATTCAACTACAAAATATTTATAATTCGAGTGCATTTCAAGCGCATTATCCTCTTATTTATAAGTTTGGGAGGGATTATAAGTAGTTCTAGGCATTGTGTCAAAAAGAGAAGATATGATCAAAACTTATAATGAGATTATTCAAAACAAAATCGGATTCAATTTTTTGAAAAGCTTACCACTGCCCTTGTCTATATATACTATATTTAAATGCTCTGTTGAGTTGATCACGGGTTAACTAAACACGAAATTAATTATGAAAATTAAAAAAAAAATCAAATATAAAAACAAAAGCAATATATTAAGAATTATATGAGTAATTTATATATTCTTTGACAAAACTCTTATTTTTAGTTAAATAAAATATTTTGTGTACTATAAGACTAAAAAATATATATCACCAAAATTACTTACAATTTCTTTTTGATGGTTTATAAAGTAATAATATTTTAGAAAAGAAAAAAAACCATTCTCCATCTTATTTTCCTAGCATGATTCAAAATTTTGAAATTGTAAATGGGAAATGAATGATTAGAAGGTGAAGCATGCAAATTTTATGTGTGATTTGATCATCTATAACACCTATATAATGGCAAATAATAATTCCTTGAGAAAAGATTGTATTTTTCATGATTAAAATCATTAGAAAAATGCTTGTGTGATCACATAAAAAAACACCTAGATACAATATTATATGCAATTATACATGCCATTGATGATCAATTTGAGAAACAATATCAAAATGAGAAGAAGTAGTTTTAAAGGAGTGATCATTTTCTTGGGGTTAACACTTTGTTATGTGCTTGGAGAGGCTGATTTAGGGTTGGATACAACAAAACCTAAGATTTTGGATGGAAAAAATGTACCAAACAACCCTACAAGGCATGCAGTGAAATCAATTCAGGTATAATGTTTTTTTATCCTTTGTTTTACTCTTTGAAATTTTCGACCCCTCGAACCCAAAACTTAGCTCATATATTTCATATATTGTCACCTCCTAAGGATAGCATTAAGCAAATATGGAGTTGGGGGCGAAGTCAAATTTTTTTTTAAAAAGGGTTGAGATTAAGTTATATATTTTTATGAGAGTTAAAAAGTAATTTTATTTTTATATTTTTGTGGATTTCAAAAGGACTAAATCAAAATTTTAGCACTTTTTGAAGGCCAAACTATAATTTTACCAAACATTAATTTAAGGTTTCATAAACTTTGGGGGACTAAAGCAAGAATTTTTCATTTTGGGGGGCATCAAGGCCCCTTCCTGCCACCCTCCCTTCGCTGTGTTTGGGGTTTAAATCCCAACATTTGTAATCCCTTACTAGGGTTTATTGCTTTTATATTTCGAACATATGAAGATAGGTGGTTTCGAGTTTGACAACGAAAGCTACAGAATTTAGTTTCACAATATTAGTGGCATTTTAGGGGTAAAATTAGGATCATAATTGTTTTGGAGGGTCAAACTACGATCCTATTATTGTATTAACTTATAACTTTATGATTTTTTGGGAATCAAGATTACTACCAACCCCTAAATTTATCGGTTATGACCGAAAATTTTATTTACACCACTACTCGTATTTGGAAATACAAAATTAATAAATATCGATATATGTATTTGTTTGCAGAGTGAAGATGGTGACATTATAGATTGCATTGACATTTACAAGCAACCTTCATTGTATCATCCTTCTTTGAAGAATCACATCATCCAGGTATACATTTTCATTTTTTTTAAAAAAATAAAAGCTTTATTTTCATTTGATTTTGTTTAATGTAGTTGGCACCAAGTTATAATCCAAACATGGAGGAAATTCAGACAAGTGAACAACCTTTGAGGAGTGTAACATCTCAAGTATGGCAGAAAAGTGGAAGCTGTCCAAAAGGAACAATCCCAGTAGTTCGAAGAAGAACCCATAATGATGATGAGTTATTATCTAACTCAAGGAAGAAGAGTCCATTGAGCGTACATCAAAGGAACCATTCGGTACCCCCCCATCACTTTCGATGCTAGTTTCTTATTTGTTCAAGCGATTAAACATGGCAAATCTATAATTCCTAATTCGCACTAAACTTCGCAATAAACTTGTTTTTGAGTAGAGCTAGTGGATGGTATCAATATCATATATAAATATGGGTTACAAATTTTGCCTAAATTCACTCGTAAAATGTAAATGACTAACTTAAAACTAGACCTATTTAAGGGTTAGTTTATTCACCCAAATTTAAAGACTTGCTTAAAATTTAGAAAGAGTTGGATGAAAATATTAGGGTTAAAAAATAGGCTTGAAGAAAAAACAGAAAGTTTAAAATATAGACTGAATTTATGTTTCAATATTTAGTGTCCAAACTCAATTTGACCTAACTCGATTTCAAGTTTATACTATATTAATTTTAATTTATTTTATATATTATGTAATTTATATTATATGAAAAATAAAATATATCATAAAAATAATTAACTATTATGTTATTTATGGTTAGAAGTTTAATAAATATTAAATAAATAAATTAATTTTTTTAAAAATAAAAAATATGGGAGAGTAGGCAAAATTTGAGGCCTATATTTTATGTTGGGTCAAACTTGGGCAACTATGTATAATTATACCATGCACAGCCAAACATATAATTCAAAAAAAAAATACCTCTATTTAAGTCTATTTAAGTCAAATATATAATTCTTTTAATATTTAATATTCTTATAATATAAATTACATAATACATAAAATACAAAAAAAAATCCAACTTTTTATCCAAGTCTATCTTTCATATTTAATATTTTAGTCCAAATCCTCGAAAATATTGTGTGAATCATAGACAAATAATTCGATTCTACAACAAGTCTGATAGGAAGTTTTGCATTGTTTTAGAAGGCAATATTATTAACCGAAGGGTATAACTATGCGGGAGTGAAAGCAGATATCAAAGTATGGAACCCTCATGTTGAATCCGACGATGAATATTCCACTTCTAGAATCAGCCTCCGAAGTGGTCCTTGGTATGATTTTGAGAGCGTTGAAGCTGGTTGGGCGGTTAGTATATCAACTCTTTTTTAATATCTGTAAGCTCTCTTTTATTTTTTTGATATCTTATTTTTCATGTTCATTTTATGATTATACTCAAGGGGTGTATTTGTTCTTTTTAATATTATTTTTTCGAAAATTTGAATCCACGTTTTTTTATTGAGAATGTAATGTGCCTTACCATTATACTTGTTAGTTAAGCTTATAGTTGTTAATATTCTTTTGAAGTTTTCAAGCTTTTTCAGGTGAATCCTGGTGTGTATGGAGATAGACAAACTCGATTATTTGTTTATTGGACTGTAAGTTCACTTTAACACCTTTACTAATGTCTCGAGCTTCATTGCCAGTGCTGAATTTTGACATTAATTTTAGGGTTTTAATTAAATTTTTCTTTTTTAAATTCAAAGGTTTAACAAGAAGTTTAAAGGGTTTAATGAGAATTTTCAAAAAAATTGAGGGGCTTAAAGGGAAATTTCAGATATTGAGGAACTCAATTAAAATTTTTAAAAAAATTAAAGGCATAATGAGAACTTTCAAAAATTTTGAAGAGTTTAAATTAATGAAATCATATCATTATAAATTAAAATCATTTTAAGGTTGAATTGGATGGTTTAATTTGTTGATTTTTTAAGATTGAAATTTACAAATTTAACTCTAAAGGCAATTATGTTAGAAATGTACCCAAATCCAAGTTAACATATCAAAATAACCAAATATTTGTGTGCATGTATAGGTTGATGCATCAAAGAAAACAGGGTGTTTTGATCTAACATGCCCTGGATTTGTTCAGACAAGCCATGAAATTGCTCTTGGTGCAGCCATTTACCCTATCTCTGTCTTCCGAGGTCTCCCATATCAGATAACTCTCTTTATATTTAAGGTCAGCAAAATATCAAAGCTCTAAACTTTCAATTACCAAAACATAAATTATTAAAATCCCAATATGTTTTAATCTGATTTGATTGTAAATAGTTAACAATTTAATATTTTCGACTCCAAACTAAAATGGACTTACATCAAAAGTAATTAGAACCCAAAATGATCTGAGCTTGGAATGACCTGACTGAAAAAACAAGATGATAAACTCGAAAAACCAAAAATGACTTAATTTTAGGGGTGAAAAAGAACCTCCCAAAACCAATTTGATCAATTCGAATCATGGTGTTTGAATAGTTGATAGAATAAGAGTTTAAAAAACTGTGGTTATCCAAATTGAATTGAATTCTATTTTTTTGTAATATATAATTTTTATGATGTAAAAATAAATATTATGTATTTTTAAAATGAAAAACAATTTAAATTTTTTGTATGAAAAATTGTTTTTCAAAAATTATTATATAAGAGTTTTTTTTAAAAACATTAATTCCTTTTAGAGATATTATCAAATAATATCTAGAAGTTAAACAATATATTCCGTTTTATCAAAATAAGTTTAAATTAGTATTAAAAAATCGCGAACTGAACTGATCTCACTCCTACCCAAATCTGAAGCTTACTTGAACTCGGAATGACCGAATCCAAAAAGTTGACTAACAAACCTAAATAACCTGAACTCAAAATGACCTAAAACAAAAATAACCCAAACATGAAACCATACAAAACCGAAAACGATAAGAAATATTAAAAAACCGAACCAACCATATCCAAATTTATCCCATCCAAAACTAATCCAACATACCAAAACATTTGACACAAAGCAACGATTGAAATTTGTGATCATCATTTACATTTCAATTCCCTTTTGTTGTTTCATATTCAGGATCCAAACACAAACAATCTATGGGTACAATACGGCGAAAGAACCAACATAGGGTATTGGCCACCGAAGCTGTTCAAAACACTGACCTACGGTGCGGAATGTGCCGAGTGGGGCGGCGATGTTTACAGCTCAAAGTTGGAGCAAGTTCCCCACACGGAAACACAAATGGGCAACGGCAATTTCCCGGATTATATCGACGGGAATTCAGGGTATATGAAAAGAATGAGGATTCTCGACATATCGCTCAACTTGAAATTCCCGGAATGGGTGGGCACTTATGCAGATGAATATTGGTGTTATCAATCTCAATATGTTTCGGATTACGTTGTAGATCCTGAGTTTTATTTTGGTGGCCCTGGAAGGAATGATATGTGTCCTTGAAAAGAGAGTGTCTTCGTCAATGGCTTCAAATTATCTCTTCTTCTTTTTTATGAACTTGATGATGATTGTGGTTTAGGGATAGTGAGGAAATTGAATGTGTTGTTTCTTTGCTTTCCAGAACTTGGATTGTATAATCTATTTGGTATTTGAGTTTTGATGTTACGAATTAATAGTTTTCAGTATTCAGTAATCATATTGAGTCTTGATTAATCTAGAGTCAAATTAGATTGAAACCCTGATAAGAAAAGCTATCTTGATGTTGTTTTTTTTTATCCACAATTTTAAACCTAGAATCTCATTTAAAGTGCATTGTGTTTCTTATTGCCTGATTGTTTATAGGGATAAATATCAAAGCTATACATGAACTTCGATTCAATGTGTAATATCATGCATGAACTTTGATTTTGTGTAATTTTATACATGAAATTTTGATTTGATTCAATTTTTACAAATCACTAACAACATTATCGAATTCACACTATTTTACGCTGATATATTTCATACACAAACAATTATATTAATCCAAAATGAAAATAAATTTTGGAAAATAAATGTATGTTTTCATTTATTTAAATGTGTATAATTGAATCAAAATCAAAGTTTTATGTATACATATGAACCACAATTTAAGTTTCATGTATATAATTATATCAAATCAAAATTCATATATCAAATTACACATTAAACAAAATTTTATACACAAATTTTATATTTATCCCTTGTTTATATAATATATATTTCTAAATAATTACCCACTATAATATTTCTTGAAACTCCCTATAAAAACTAATTCTCCCTTTAAAAATTACAATTGCGTAAAAAATATATTTTCATAAAAAAGGTACACTGATAATTTTAACCCTCAATATTTATACTTTTTGTCATTTTGGCCCTTGTTTTAACAAAAAATTAGCCCTTATCGTTTAAGAAGAGTCAATTTGCTTTTTTTAAACAAAAATTCTAACAAAAACTGTAACGACCCAAAATCCGTGGGCACCGGAAAAATGTATTATCGGGCCTCCGTCTTAGTAAACCGAGTTAGTAAATAATTATTAGGAGTAATTATGATTCTAATAGTATGTTTAATTAGATTTTTATTTAGTGAATTTAGCTTAATTAAGAGAAATTAGGAAAATAAAAAGGACTAAAATGACAAATAGACCATTTAGCATATTTGAGGCGGCAAACATTTTTGAGTTATAAATTATAAATATATTATTTTAGTTATAAATTATATTAAAGTAATTTAAAGTAATTATATTATAAGATTTTTATATGATAAATGAGTTATGATTTTGACAAATTGATGGTGATAAAATAATACATGTGTAATTAAAATATGTATGCAATTGTAGTTTATAGATTTAATTTACTTATTAATTAAGCATAAGATATTTATTATTTATTATTTATTATTATTAAATTAAAAGATATTTAATAATTAAATGATTAGTATAAGATTTTTGGTTGGTAATAAATTATGATTTTGCTAGTGTATGGTAAAGATAAAATACAAGTGTATTAATTTAAGTAGGTACATTTGTAATATTTTTATTTAATTAGTAAATAAATAATTATTATTAAATTAAATTAATAAAATGTTTATGAGATAATAATTATTATGAGATTTTTTTGTGATAAATAAATCATATGGTGACAATTGTATGGTATTGATGGTGTACAAATGTGAATATATGATTGAATATTTAATAGATATTTAGAATAAAAATATATTAATATATATTAAACTAACAAATAAAATAAAGAAAATAAATTATAAAAGAATAAAGAAAAAAAAAGAAAAAGAAAGGAGGAAGAACAGAGAGAATACGAAACAAGGGAAAGGAAGGAAGGAAAGAAAAGGAAAGGAAAAACTAGGGATTTAAAGCTTGAAGTTTAAATTGCTAAAAAGGAACTCGAGGCATCAAATCACAAAGGAAAGGAGAAGGTTACCGAGGAATAATCAAGCAAATTCGGGTTTGTATTACTATAATTCAAATTATTTTTTTATTCATTAAATGTTAAATTAATTTATGTATATGGTAAGTAAATTATAAGGTAAGTGTTTTTATTGAATTGAATGGAAATTGAGTTGAACGATGAATATGTATTGAAATTGAATTGTATGTGGATTGAAATGGAAAAGTGTAAATTGATATTGAAATTGAATTTGTTATGAAAATGAAAATGAAATTGAGAACTGAAATACCGTATCAACTAGTCGGGCTGAGTCGGATATAATTGGCATGCCATAGGATTTGGAAGAGTACGGGATTTATCGGCTTTGCCGATCAGGCACTTTATGTGTCGTATATCAGGCACTTTATGTGTCGTATTTCAGGCACCTCGTGTGTTGTATTAGGCACCTCGTGTGTCGTTTCAGGCACTTATGTGTCGTATACTGATCAGGTACTATGTACCGTTTTAGGCACAATGTGCCGTACTGGTGTGTTTGGTTGGATTCGTGTATCCGTCTGAGTCCGAGTCATGTTAATAGGGGTTATTAAATATAACAGTGATCAGATTGATACTGAATGAAGAATTGAAATGTGGACTAAAACACATGAATCGTATTATATAGTGAAAGCTATCTGGGATAGCAAGTTGATTTGATATGAATGGTAATGACTGTTATTGAAATGGATATGTACAGAGTACTGATAGTAAAGTGAATAGTTGAATATAGTTATTGATATTAGACAGTGAATTAAAGTATGATTGAGACAAATGAGTTATGTAGCTCTGGATTGGATACAAGTGAATATTACAATTGTAAATGACTTGTGAATAAATCGTGGAAAACTATATAGGTTAGTAAGTGAAAAGAATGTAATAAATTACAATAAATTTATCTATGAATTAAATAATTGAATAGTTATGATTGTTATATGATTTAAGTGTTTGTTATATTTTTATTTTAAGTGTTCGGATTATAGAAATACCACTGAGTATACACATACTCAGCGTACGATTTATTTTCGTGCGCAGGTTAAGTTAAAGTGAGAATGTCGAATCAGCATCCCAGACAGATCCCGAATTCAACGAGGTAAAGCGTGTTAATTGTTGATAATGACATGTACCTAGGGTGTCTTATGTGTGTCATCTTGAATGGTGAATGCAAAAGTGAAATAAGTAGATTCAGATTTTAGTAATGGTATATAGTAGGACTTGACTAATTTAGTATGAATTTGATAATATTTTATAAGTAATTAGAATTGAGTATTGGATAATATATAAAATGTGTAAATTTAGCAAGTTTTGAGCATATTTAAATGTGTTTATATTGGTTTAACATAGGTATTTTATGTAAATTATCCCATAGGTTCAGTAATGCTCCGTAACCCTATTCCAACTAGAGTTTGGGGTTAAGGGGTGTTACAAAAACATTAATTTTTAATGATGTTGGTGTGACAATCCCGTGACAGTCCATGCACATTTCGTACTTACATGACACTATTTGTCTCATACACTACGTCAACAAATAATTTAAAATTATAAAAATATTCAAAAATACAAAAATCAGAACTAAAAAATATATAAATAGTTTAAAGATTTTTTTTTGAAAAAAAAGCATGAAATACATGTGAATTTTCATGGAAGTTGTCATGTTTAAAAATTTAACATTTTATTCAATATTTTTGTTAAAAATACATAAATTCAACTCCTCTTAAAAAGTTGATGGTCAAATTTGAATCTTTTTAAAAGGTTGGTGGCTAAATTTAACTAAAAAAAGTTAAATTGACAAAATATATAAACGTTAAAAGCTAAATTTGACATTATGCCAAAAAAATCATTAATGCTAACTTAAAACCCCTTATTGACTTGAACTCCGTGTGTTGGCTTGCTGGCCAAAATGTTTACCGCTCTAGGTGTGGCTTGGATTCAAGTTGTGTTGCTGTTAGGGCTTTACCCATCTTTTGTAATTCACTAAAAAGAAAAACCCCTAACTTTGGTATGATGGGCAATCCAACATTAATTTAGATAATGAAATTACAATAACCAAATCTTAAATAAATTACCATATGATTATATAGACAGGCACATCTCTTTTATAGTCTCCCTAAACCTAATATTCAATTGGTTAAAATATGATACAAGTTTTTATATTTTTTGTATTTTTTAAATTTAAGTCACTTATTTTTATAAATTTAATCATTAATTTTTAAATTTAAAAATTTAAATACAATTATTAACATTGTTAAAAATTTTCCATTTTATTAGTGTGATATTTTGAAATTAAAAAAAAAAACTATTTGCTAATCATGTAACCAAAAGAATTGACTTAATATACCTAAATTTAACAAATTAATTTACCTATAAAAAAATCTGACAAAAGAATTTTAACAATATTAACCATTAGATTTCCATTTTTAAACTTGAAAATGAGAGACTAAATTTCTAAAAAGAAAAGTAGAAGAATTAAGTTCCAAATGTATAAAAAATTTTAATAATATTAATATGTCGTCATTAAGTTTTAAATACTTATTTTTTTCTAAATATTAATCTCATTATATGTTCTTATCATATCCACTTTTTTTTTATATAATGTTTAGAACTATTTATAGTCACTTCTCAACTCTTAAATAAGAAGATATTACAATGCACTTGAACCACGTGCTCCTCAATTGGTAACAATGATAATGTCAATTAAACTAAAACTTAATCGGCAAATTTTAAATACTTATTAACAACTTGCAAACATATATTTTTTTTAAATTTCATATTCGTTTGATTATTTATTTTTGAAATTCGTGACTACTTTTCTCAACAATATTATCTCTAATGTTAAACGCATACTTTTTTTTTTCTTCTTTATCCTTCCAAGAGATTTTTCCAGGTTGGGTTTTATTAATTACATATGCCCAACAAAGAATCTGAATTAAAAACATCATTAAAAGCACTTTGTTTTATTACAATTTAAATCTTGAAGCATTATTTAAAGAGAGGTTAAGAAGCACCCTGTCTTCATTTTTTATACAATTTTTTAGGGAGTTTAAAGAAAATGGCAAAATTTATTTTTAGGGTTTTCTTGGCTCTGATTTTATCATATTTGAGTAACAGAGTAAATGGAAAAGCTAATTTTAAAGATGTTGAAGAGAAATTAAAGCAGCTTAACAAGCCTGCAGTGAAGACCATACAGGTAAAAGTATTTACTTAAACCTGAAAAAATTAGACACGATATGATTACACAAACACAACAGAAACGAAATTGGTGCTTACTTTTGAGTGTTGAAAATGGCTATGATAGAGTGAAGATGGGGATATCATTGATTGCGTCGAAATCTATAAACAACCTGCTTTTGATCACCCTGCATTAAGGAATCACGTTATCCAAGTAAACTTTTTCATATCATTATTATTATTTTTTATTTAGTCGTTGCAATTGCGGACGTAACTGATGCTATTAAACATTGTAGATAAAACCCAGTTTCAATTTAAAAGAAGTGAAAATCAGCTCGAAAAATGAGTCGTCGAAACTAGCTGTGTTTCAAACATGGCAAAAAAGCGGAAGCTGTCCGGAAGGAACTGTCTCGATTCGAAGGATTCGAAGAGAGGATTTACTAAGAGCAAATTCTGTCCAACAGTTTGGAAGAAAACCTCAAGAAGTTGTCTTGAAATCAAACACAACAATAGAACTTAAAGATGGCCAATCTCCATTTTTTAACAACACTAAATTCACAATGCCTACAATTGTTAATCGATCCGTAAGCATATATCAAGGCATTTTAGTTTGAGTTGATTTTGGATTCTTGTTGTTTTAAGTTCAGATAATTTAGGTTTGAATTTCATTTCTGATTATTTGTTCAAATCAGTTGCGTTTCGCTCATTTTGAGTTTGTGTTTGAATTGATCAAATTTTATTGACAAATTCGAGTTAAAATTGATGGATTTAATTGAATTGACCGATGTGTTTTTTTTTTTTTTGAAACAGGCAGCAACTCTTGTTACAGTTGGAACAATTATAGAAGCTAAAGCAGATATCAATGTTTGGAATCCAAATGTTGAATCTGAAGATGAGTTCACTACTGCTCAAATTTTGCTTAAAGCTGGCCCTGGTGATAATTTTGAAAGCTTGGAATCGGGATGGATGGTAAGTTCTTATACAAACTTAAAAATTCGATCTAACCCAGGCCGCGCTAGAGGTTGGTTGGTAGGTAGGGTACTCAACCCCTTTAAAATGTGAAATTTTAATATTCGCCTTTTAAGTTTTGCAAAATTTTAATTACGTAAAAAGTAAAATTGTATTTTATCTCCTAAAAAAATAATAAAATTTTGATTTAGTCTTTTAAAAATTATAAATATTTGTGAAATCGCATTTTAACTTTCATAAAAATATACAACTTAATTCCGACTTTTTAAAATAATTTTCTAACTTCGCCTCTAATCTAACTTGATTTGATAATAAATACTCAACTTAAACTTATCTAATCTGAACTCAAAATGACTTGTATGCAAATGATTCGAACAAATAATGATCTGACTAATAAATTAAACCCGAAATATTTAAATTCGAAATTGACCAATAAAAGAAAAGCCAAACTAAAATTTACCAAATCTAAAATGACATAAAAACTTTAAAACCTAAATTAACCATTGATTCAGTCCAAAAGCAACCTCACTCGACACTTCCTTTTTGTTCCTTTTGTTTTTCTTAATAACTTTTATATATTTTCTCAGGTAAACCCACAATTATATGGTGACAAAAATACTAGATTTTTTGCACATTGGACTGTAAGTACATAAAAGTTTTTTTTTGGTTAAATTACCATTTATGGCCTGAACTTGGCAACAACTCCCCCATTGAGGCTTCAAATTTTTTTTAGTTTAAGTTAGTCCCCGAACTTGATAATTGTTCCTACATTAGGGCTTAAACTAGGTAATTGTTCCTACATTAGAGCTTGAACATTTTTTTTTGTCCAAGTTAATCTATGAACTTGGTAATTGTTCCCATACTAGTGCTTGAATTTAGCAATTGTTTCCACATTGAGGTATGAACTTTAGGGTTTTAAAGGAAATATCAAAGACTAACTTGGAAAAAAAAGTTTAGACCCCAGTGTGGGAATAATTGCCAAGTTCAAGGACTAACTTCGACAAGAAAAAATTTAGGCCCCAATGTGAGAATAATTGTTAAGTTCAGGATCGATCTTGAACAAAAAATAAAGTTTAAGCCCAATGCGAGAACAGTTACCAAGTTTAGGCCCAAAAAAGCAATTTAACCTTTTTTATTCTTATCTGAATTTAATTCAATCATTAAAAATTGTGTATGTTTTATTTGCAGAAAGATTCATACAAGACAACAGGTTGCTTTGACCTCCATTGCAGTGGCTTCGTTCAAACAAGCTCCAAAGTTGCCTTTGGTGGAGCCCTTGAGCCTGTCTCCACTGAGTTTGGTCAACAGTATTATATTAATGTTGGCATATTTATGGTAACCTTAACCCTTTTTTTTTCTCAGCTTTTTCTTTGGTCTAATTCTCATTTTAATCCCTCTAGTAAATCGAGATTAAATTCTCGTTATTAGAGTTATGATGTGGATTTATTATTAGTTGAATTTAGTTGACTGACATGTAAAATTATTATCACCGTAACAACATCTAATTGAGATGTTTGATTTGCAGGATCCAAACACGAACAATTGGTGGCTAAAAATTAAAGAAGATTTGGTAATTGGGTATTGGCCAGCATCAAGCCTACTATTTTACTTGAATCATAGTTCAACAATAGTTGTTGAATGGGGTGGACAAGTTTATAGCCCAAAAGTGAAGAAATCGCCACACACCAAGACTGGCATGGGGAGTGGCCAATTTGCTTCTGGTCTACAAGGGAATGCATGTTACATGGATAATATTGCCATTGTTGATTTCTCAATGCAACTCAAGTACCCACAGTGGGTAGACACTTGGGTTGATGAAGAGTATTGCTACACTGCTTATAATTACCAAGAAGGATATGGAACTTTACCGGTTTTTTACTTTGGGGGACCTGGTCAAAATTATAATTGTCCCTAGAGTCAACCCTAAGGCTCAGGTGTTCACTTTTTTTTTAGAAATTGTCTAAGTTTGAATAATAGAAATAGTGTCTATTGTGGTGTTAGTAGCCATTTCCATAAATTTAATAGAAGAATTTTAATAAGTATTAGCAATTAAATTTATATTTTTTAAATTTGAATAATAATAAAAATACGAGACTAAAATGGACAGAGAATATAGAGACCTGGAACATATCATATTCTCATTATAGTTTTTTTTGACACCGACGCTCTCACACTAATTTACAATCTGGGTAAATTTCTCTTTTCTTCCTTGCCTTTTAAAATTTTAAATTCTACCATGTCTTTTGTTTAATTTTTTAACTTTTTATAATAGTAAAATTAATAAAGCTTACATTGTTAAGCTTAAAATATAGTTTAAAAAAAAAAGACACGTATTAATAACATTTATCAAATTAAATTTATACTTTGCAAATATAATAGGAATTAATTACATTTATTGATTAAATTAGAGCAAAAATAAATAAAAATTATAAAAAATAGAGTATTAATAGTTTTAGCATTAAAACAAATTAATTTAATAATATATAAAAAATAAATAACCTATAAGAAATTATTAATAATATTATTTAAATTATAATATATTAATATCAATACTCAAACCATGATGAATTTTTATATTAAATATTTTTAAAAATATTTTGTAATTACATTAATTTTTAATTTATTAATTATTTTGAAGAAATTCATTAAAATTTTAAGCAAAAACTAATATTATAAAATTAAATATATAAAATCCACCCGTCATTGCACCGGAATACAAACTAGTTTTAATCTATAAAGATATAATTGATCTTTCACTCACATAATTGATATGTCATCTTTAATATACCTACATTGAGTTTAGATTATTTTTTTTACAACCTTGGGTGTACTCATACATTTTACGGTCAGAGCATGTTTAGGTCAAAGGTGGTAATTAGATAAAGTTGTTCCAATAATATTGATTTCAAAATTCGAACTCGGTTCAATTGTTGGTGATTTAAAGAAATATAATTTAGATTTACGAGATAAGATTTTATTCATTACATCTCCAAATTTAAGGTAAATACAATTTTTTTTATCTTTGTAAGGGATTTTATTAATTACATACGCCCAACAAGGAATCAGAATTAAAAACATTCTTAAAAAGCACTGTCATTTATTAGAATTTAAAACTTGAAGCATTCAACTTCTTATATTACAGCAATTTTCAAGACCCCAAAGAACAGATTTTCGTTTTTAAAGAAAAGGTTAAGAAGCGGTTTGTCTTCATTTCTTATACAATTTTTTAGGGAGCTTAAAACAATGGCAAATTTTATTTTTGGGGTTTTCTTGATTCTGGTTTTATCATGTTTGAGTAACAGAGTAAATGGAAAAGCTACTTTCAAAGAAATTTACACAGATGTTGGTGGGAAATTAAAGCAGCTTAACAAGCCTGCTGTGAAGATCATACAGGTAAAAGTATTTACTAAAACCCGAAATAATATTAGACATGAAAATTGGTGTTCATTTATGAGTGTTGATAATGCCTATGGCAGAGTGATGATGGGGATATTATCGATTGTGTCAATATCTATAAACAACCTACTTTCGATCACCCTGCATTAAGGAATCACGTTATTCAGGTAAAAAAATTTCTATCATTACTTTTTTTTTTTTTAATAATTGCGGCTGCGAATATAATAGATGCTATTGAACATTATAGATGAAACCCAGTTTCAATTTCAAAGAAATGGAATTCAATTCGAAAAATGGGTCGTCGAAGCTAACGGTGTTTCAAACATGGCAAAAAAGTGGAAGCTGCCCGAAAGGAACTGTCCCTATTCGAAGGATTCGAAGAGAGGATTTACTGAGAGCACAATCTGTCCAACAGTTTGGGAGAAAACCTCAAGAAGTTTTCTTGAAATCAAACACAACAATTGAACATAAAGATAGCCGATTTCCATCTATTAATAGCAACGCACTCGCACTTCCTGCTGTTGTTAACCGATCCGTAAGCATATTTTCGAGTCATTTTAGTTTGGGTCAACTTTATTGTTTTTATTTGAATTTAAATTATTTTGGATTCCAAATAATTTAGTTTTGATTTCTTGACTTTCCATAGTTAAATCCATTTAAATTGATGTTGTGTTTGAGACAAATTTAAGTCCAAATTGATTGATCGGTGGTTTTTTTTTTCAAACAGGCAGCAATTCTTGTTACAGTTGGAGCCAATTACACAGGAGCTAAAGCGAATATCAATGTCTGGAACCCAAATGTCGAATCTGAAGATTTCACTACTGCTCAAGTTTGGCTTAAAGCTGGCCCTAATGATAATTTTGAAAGCATAGAATCCGGATGGACAGTAAGTTTGCTTTCATCTTGATTTGATAATAAAATGTTTGACAACCTAAATTAATTTAATGGGAATATAAAATGACCTAAATTCGAAATAATCAATATAAAATTATTTGAACTGATAATGACCCAACTTGAAAAATCAAATCCAAAAAATCTGAACTCGAAATTAACTTAAACCAATCCTAAATCGGACTCCAAAAGTAACCTCACACAACGCTTCTTTTTTTTTTCAGTTCCTTTAGTTTTTCTTAATAACTTTTCAATATTTTCTCTCAGGTAAACCCACAATTATATGGCGACAAAAAGACCAGATTATTTGCATATTGGACTGTAAGTACATGAAAGTTTTTACAATTAATTTTTTCTGTATTGTACAATTATAGAGTTATTGCTCACACATATCACGCACATACTATGGATGAATATCCTTTAATCATCGGGTGAATCACAAAAATTCATAATTAATTAAATCATTAAAAATTATATGTGTTTTATCCTGTTGGAAAGAATTATATGGCTAATGTACACATTGATGACATCACATTGTCCAACATATTTGCAGAAAGATTCTTACAAGACAACGGGTTGTTTTGACCTCCAATGCAGTGGCTTCATTCAAACAAGCTCTCAAATTGCCCTTGGTGCAGCCATTTCGCCTATCTCCATGGAGTTAGGTCAACAGTACTATATCACCATTGGCATTTATATGGTAACATTAACCTCTTTTTTTCTCTCAGCTTTTTCTTTCGTCTAGTTTTAATTTTAGTCCCTCTAGTATAATTGAGATTAAATTGTCGTTATTAAAGCTATGACGTAGATTTATTTTTAGTTGAATATAGTTGAACGAATGAATTTTTATATAGTCTTAACTGTATGATTGAAATAACAATAAAAGAAAATCATGCTATCACTTTAATAATAACAACGGGTAGTGTTATCAATAAGAACCTACCATAATACTATAGAAGTTGAAAAAATTAGAGGGATAAATTTTTAATTTTGATATAATTCGGTCCTTTACTTTTATCAAATTATTCCTAGGTCTAAATTCACAATTAGTTGCTATTAAATTGATGATGTGATTTTTTTTATTAAAAAAAACTTAACATTATGCTGATATATAAATTTAGGTTAAAATATGTTCAAAGTCCATATACTTTTCGGATATTATTCTTAGGTCTAAATTGATAACACAATTTAGACTTATCATAATATTATAGAAGTTAAAAAAAAATAAAGGGACTGCACTTTGCTCTCTTTACTCAAAAAATGGGTAAATTAGTCCATGTATGTTAGATTAAAAAGCAAACCAATCATTTCTGTTAAAAAATTCATCCATTTCTACTGTTAAAAACTAGGGTGTCTGACGAAATACCAAACAATTACACATGGTGTGTCACATGTACCTTATGCTAACATAAAGAGATTAGTTTTTAACAATAAAAATGGATGAAACTTTTAATGAAAGGACCAGTTTGCTCTTTCTTCTAACATATAAGGATTGATTTACCTTCTTCTTCTTCTTCTTCTTCTTCTTTTTCTTTTTTTTGTAGAGAAAGAAAAATACAATCTGATTCTTAGTATAAAAACCTTCATAGTACTTTTACCGGGTCTCATTGACTCAATGCCTCAACTTAACTAATAAACCAATGTCTTTTCTTTGTTGTACATCGATTTTATTTTGAATTGTTTGGTTTGTAGGATGAAAACACAAACAATTGGTGGCT
Source organism: Gossypium australe (assembly GCA_005393395.2). Lineage (NCBI taxonomy): Eukaryota > Viridiplantae > Streptophyta > Magnoliopsida > Malvales > Malvaceae > Gossypium > Gossypium australe. The sequence continues at coordinate 534,963 of CM016621.1, read as the reverse complement.
AATATTTGGGAATGGTATAACAGTTGGGTATTGGCCAACATCAACACTAAATCTCTTGAAGAATAGTGCAACAATGGTTGAATGGGGTGGACAAGTTTATAGCCCAAATGTAAGGAAATCGCCACACACCAAGACCGCCATGGGGAGTGGCAAATTTGCTTCTAGTCTAAAAGGGAATGCATGTTACATGGAGAATATTTCCATTGTGGATTTCTCAACGCAACTTCAGTACCCACCTGAGGCGACCACTTTGGCTGAAGAGAATTATTGCTACACTACTTTAAATCACCAAGATGGATCCGAAAGTTCACCAACTTTTTACTTTGGGGGACCTGGTCAGAATTATAATTGTCCATAGAGTCCTCTAAATAGTTTTTGTTCTTGTTTTGGCTTGTGTCCATGGTTTATATTATAATATAATAAAATCATGGTTTGCGTAGGTGAAAGTACGTTGTACACCTATAATATCATCTTGTTATTGTGAGATAATTGTTGTAAATCTACTATAGAATTCATATAATAAAATTTTATTAAATAAAGAAAGTAAAAATTATGTTTAAGTAAGAATTGATCGCTGAAATAAGAGCTTTAAAATTTATAAAAGAATGATCGAACCTGGAGACTAACTCTGACAACGATTAAAGGCAAGTGTACCTATCGAACACTAATATAGCTTAGGCAAGACCGGATTATCGAACCCAAAGGAACTAAAAGTACTAATACTAACTTTCTTTTTATTATTTAGCCTTAAAAATGGAGTGAAGTTGCTTTTAAACTAAATTGACGAAGACTAAGCTAAGGACACAAAGACGAAAAGAACGATTTGGAAAATAACTTAAAGAAAAACTCAATTGATCACGATGATACCCTCAGGAAGAATCCACCTAGACTTCACTTGTTATTTAACCCTAAACCATATGATTTCTTTACTTAGCTTGATCCATAGGACTCCCTAACCTATATTAAACCCTCTCTCGAGGCGAATAATGTCTAACCCTAGGTTAATTAGTGGAACTCTCGTTCGCTTATAATAACCCCCTAGAATAGCAGTAAATCGATCAATGGACTCCCATATTAGGTTTCACCCTAATCCGGCAAAATCTCATAACCCTATCTCTAGGCGTTCGATCAACTCTGCTTAATTATGCTAGATATACTCTTAGGTAGGGTCTCTTCATCCTCCACCTAAGCACATCAGATTTGGATTAAGCAACATAATTAAGAACAAACTAAGTATTTATCATATAATTCAGAAATCACATAATAAGATTCATCTAGGTTTCATCCCCTTCAGGTATCTGAGGGGTTTAGTTCATAATAAATAAAAAGAACATCTCAAGAGAAAAGATAAAACAAAACATAAGAAAATCCTAAAACCCCCTAAAGGAATTGAAGGAGAATTCCGCCGTCTTGAGTATAACTCCGGCTTCTTGGGATGGATCAATTGGCTATCCTCGCATTATTCCCTAACTCTGACCTTCTCGGCTTGGCTCATTGGCCTAGCTTTGACGCCTTCGACTTCTGCCGAACTCCCCCTTCAAGTTGCCCCCTTGGGTGTTTATATAGACTGTGAGATGCCTTACTTGGCCCCTAAGTAGAATTCCTACTAGGATGTTTGAATAGGCTTTGGAATGTGTTTCTTTGCCTCCAAGTATCCTTTCTCGAATGAAATTGCTCTTTCCAGCTGTAAGAGCCCAAATTTGCCCTACCCATCGAAGTCCAATAAGCAGAGTAATAAAATCCAAAACCAAAATGAATAATCAAAAAATAAGGCCAAAAAATCCAATAAATAAAACAGTCCTTGAAGTATCCAGTTACAAAAACAAATATCAGACTCATTAAGCCCAATTACAAAATCAATACCAAGCCCAAATTAGAACAAACAAGTCCAAATTACACAAGCCTATCAAACCACTGAAAAACCTAGCCCAAAATCAGTCTAAACAGACCCAAATCCACAGAGGCCCGGGCCCAAGGAAAATTACATGGCCCAAAAGGCCCAGAACCTTAACAAGTTCAGAGACCTAGGGTTTCTGGGAAACCTTAGGCACCGTAGCCCCATCTACTCATCCCCACGCGCGTCTTTCACCTGCCACCATGCGCCACGCGTCGTTTCGGCTTCCCATGCGCGTCGTTCCCCGTGCTCACGCCCCTGACGATTCGAGCTCCCCCAGGTGCCTCGACCTCCACCGATCACACTATCGCCCATGCCCTGCAAAGAAAACACACAGCAACGAAGATAGAAAACAACAGAACATGAAACAAATAATAGATTATCAAAAAGATGGTATATTTCGGCTATATAGATACCCAAAAGCAGTGTAATATGAGACTTTTTTTTCCTTTTCGAAGCATTGAGAAAATCAAAAAGAAAATCAAATAAAAGAAAGGAACTCTGGTAACCCTTTTACAGATTATCAGAAACAAAAGAAATCTACAAGGTTGTTTTTTATTTCTCTGTTGTACTTTCTTCGTTTTAATACCGTTTCTTTTACTCTCCTATGTTTTTTTTACGGTTTCGAAGTTTAATACAAAGAATCGGTAACCAAAACGGAAATAAAAAAGAAAAAGGAGAGTTTTACCTGGATTGAGCACCGTCCGCAGTAGCTTCGTCGCGGATCTAACGGTGCCTGGGGCTAGGGACGAAACCCTAGCAGAGAAAACAGAGAAAACCTCCCCCCCTTTTTTGTTGTAACATAGCAGGAATAAATTTTTTAGACAAAGTGTCCCTTTTAAACGACGTTGAGAACGACGTCGTTTTAGGCCTGAGTAGGTGATCTAAAAACGGCGCCGTTTGAACCCTTCAACCCGCGCATCGACCCGACCCGGGGAAGGATCCGCGTGTTTTAGAACTTGAATGGGTTATTTACAGTTCTAGTCCCTTGTCCTTGCCCTGACTTTCAATTGGCTCCCTTTTCATAACTTTAGTCTTCATAGATTTTACCCAATGGATTTATTCAGCCTTCAATTACGTCCTTGGCCATGAATGCGCGTAAGAAGTCTGGGGATATTGCCCCGATTGGTCCCTCTGTCTCAACGTGTTCAATAAGGCCCTTCCCTCTTTTATTTATTTTAAATTTACCCTGAAGTTTCATTTTTTATTATGTTTAGTCCTTTTTTGGCATTTTATTATTATGATTTTATTTCTTTACTATTATTACTATTACTACCTTATTTTATACATATATTTTTCTTATTAAATGTTTAGTAGCTACTAACATTATTACTATCGCTATTATTTATTTATTTTACTATAATTTATCCCCATTTCTATACTTAATCCTTTTTATTTGTAACATTACTATTTACTTTATATTTCTTTTATGTTATTATACTATTATATTGTACATACTTCGTATCATTATTATCATCTTAGTGTTATTACTATGCTACTATTATTATTATTAGCTATTATTATTATTATTATTATGTTGTACATATTATTATTATTATTATTATTATTATTATTATTATTTCAAGCTTATACGCACTACTTTTTAATCGTTATATACGTTGCTTATTTTAAGATTTTTATACACATTATCTATTTTCAAATTAACTTACCATCGTTTCACATTATATGTTAGATATTTTACTTATTTCAACTTGCTTTATACTTTTGTAAATTGTCACATAGGTTGTTTAATCTGTTTGCTTTTGGGTTATTAACGTTAATGCTTAAATGAGGCACATTATACGATAGCCATCTTGGCATGTGTGGTAGCTTGTTATTTTGTATTTTCAATACCTTTGTTGGTCATGCATGTAGTATCTTATTCACGTATCATTGTTCTTGTGATCGTTTCTATTTTCGAATTATGTCATCACATTATGCATTTCCCAATGTATTTATTCGATATAAGTCGTCATCTTACTACAAACGAATGATGCATGCTACAAATATCACATCTGCCTTTTTTTAAAAAAAAAAAAAGAAAGTAAAAGTTTGTCAAAATAAGGTAATATTCTATGTTTGGAAACCCGAGAGATCGTGCCCTATGTGTTGGGTTTCGGTTTCCCGCTTGGCCAAGCATTTGAATATCCTTTCGATGTTTTAACGCATGAGTCTCGAGAATTAACAGATGATCTTGGATTCGAGAATTAAAATCATCGTATCCTACGTACTGGATGTGATATTGTCCTTCGGAACAAGAAAATCTCGATATTCAATTCGAGGAAACTAAAATATTTCCAAAAAGATTAATTTCTTTTTTCTTAAATTTCCAACTTTCGACATTGTGACATTAAATAGTCAATTTGGTACCAATTTTGGGCTTGACGAGGGTGCTAATCCTTCCTCGCACGTAACCGACTCCCAAACCCGTTTTCTCAAATTTCGTAGACCAAAAACACTGTTTTAGTAAATTAAACCTTTTATTAAAACAAAGGTGGCCCGATCACACCAAATAAAGGTCGGTGGTGACTCCCGTTATTTTCATTTTCAAAACTGAGTCGATTCCCGTTTTGTCAAAAAATGGTTACGACAGCTTGGCGACTCCACTGGGGACCTTGTGAGAGTCAGGTCGTAAAATGGATTATTCTTTGTCCTTTTGTCGAAAAGTTAGAAATTTATTTTGAAAAGTCATATTTCTTTCGATGCATTTGCTGATATTAGGATTCCAATAATGTTGAGTCTTATAAAATACTTTGGCATTGCATTGCATGACCGTTGTGGTCATACCTTTTAAGTGGGAGTGAGAAGCTACTCTTTCGTGAGGTTTTTACCTCCGTGCAAGATAGTGGATCGCTTTCGGGATACATCCGTACCTATGTCTTCGTGAGATTTTTATCTCCGTGCAGCCATAGGGAAATGTATTCCCCTGAACTGAACTCGGTCTGTATGAGCCTATAATGGGTGAAGATCGAGGAATCCGCTAGTTCGGGTACCCCTCTTTAGAACCAAAACACATATAGTGAACCCTGAGAGCCCACTGTAGGTAGAGCCACGTAAACCCTAGGTGTTGCCTTAAATAGGAGTTTGATTGTTCCCTGTTTGCCTTAAGTTTTTATATATGATACTGACTTGTTGTGTTTTGTTATTATTGCATAGCATTTCATCATAAAAGGTGTTGATTCACACTCGGTTTCTAGATAGATAACTTAACATGAAAAAGGGGTTTCTCGATAGAGTGGAGGATAATGCGGCCGTTCAAGTGTGGTCCGAAAGGATACAGCAAGAGAAAAGGAGATAGCCTGATAGTGGGGCATGAATCAGAGTTATGGGATTTCACCCGTATCAGCATGGCTCAAAATGACCTGCGAGAATTGAAGGAAATATGGGATTCGTGGGCCAACGAGGTCAAACAACTATCCTACTATAATTACGGTGATTTGCACTATCTGCTGGATATCAAGGTAGACGAGTACTTACTCCGAGCTATTACCCAGTTTTGGAACCCAGCTTACAGTTGCTTTACTTTCAGAAAAGTGGATTTGGTGCCTACCATAGAAGAGTACACAGCTTTGTTCCGATGCCCGAGAATTAAAACTGATAAGGCGTATTCAAGGTTTGCTAATGTGCCGGCGTTCTCAAAAAGGCTAATGAACATTACAGGGATGAGCGAGCAATGGATTACGACCCGGATCAAGCAAAAGGGAGATTATAAGTGCATCCCTTGGAAACATCTGAAGGATCTGATCTTGGCGCATCCTGATAAAAAAACGAGGGTCGATGTCTTCGCTTTAAGCATCTATGGTTTGGTCATCTTCCCTAAGGCGTTGGGGCATGTAGAAGAAGCGATCTCAGACCTATTTGATAAACTTGACAAGGGAGTCACACCCGTCCCTGCAATTTTAGTCGAAACTTTCAGATCATTGAATGCTTGCCGAAGAGCGGGCGAAGGGAGGTTCATGGGATGTGCACAACTTTTACTATCATGGTTCCATTGCCATTTTTGGAAGATAGAAAAAATCTTATGCAAAGTCTTTTTCGAGAACTATTCTCCTCTAAAGGAATTAGCGGATACACCAAGGCGGGACGACCTATCTGGAGAGAAATGGATAGCGATTCTCCAAAATCTGCAAGTGGAAGATGTAGAATGGAAGGCTCCGTGGATGGTCCCCGACGAGATCTTGTATCGGTATGGAGAGTTTAACTGGGTCCCTTTACTCGGGATATGGGGAGCTGTTGGGTATGCCCCATTACTAGTAATGAGGCAGTATCGATCAAGGCAGTTCATACCAACGACACATGGATTAGCCCAGTGTGAGTTTTCGTACAAGGACGATAATTATAAGAAAAGAGTTCTCGAAATATCAGATGCGTGGACTCAAACCTGGAAAATGAAGAGGTTTGCCATAGGGCCAATGACGACCCCCGAGTATGATCTATGGTGGGGCAAAAGAATCAATGACAATATCCCTAGGCCAAGCCAAGGAGACGTTCGGCCAATAAAGGAGCAATTACAAGTAATTCCATCCGAATTAGAGATTATCAAGCAAGATTTCGAGAGAAGGAGTCGGGAATTGGGAAAGAGGATAGAGCAGCTACAGGAGGAAAAGATGCAGTTAGGGTTGGATGTCGACATCCACAAGCTCGAAGCCGAAAAATTGAAAAAAGGAAAAAATAAAGCCGAAGAGGATTTGGATAGCTTAAAGACGGACTATAAGAAGCTACGCATGTCCATCAGAACTGCTGGTTTGGGCAAAACGTCAGAGCAATGGCGACAGGAAATCAAAGAAGAAAAGTCCAGAGCCGATCAGTGGGAAAGGAAATTCCAAGATGCTCGAGTACGGAAGGACGCTTTAGAAAGAAGCCTGTCGGAAAGCCAAAGTGAAAAAGAGAGGTTATGCACCCAAGTAGCAGAGTTAGAAAGGTCACTGCATCTGCACCGTAGTCGCAACTTGATAATCGAATTAAGAGCCAGTCAGAACAAGATCGATGAGATGAGAGGAAGGATAGGAGAGCTCGAGACTGCATTACAAGATAGCAAAATTCGAGTTGAGCTTCTTGAAGCTAACAATGAACATTGGAAGGAGCAGCTCCACCATTCTCAAGAACAGATCAGAAACAGAGACTATGTAATGGGCGAAGCTGTGGCTCAAATCCGAGAAGTGGCCGATCATTTGCAAACCTTGGCGGTTCGGGCTGATACGTTAAGTCTGATGTACGAGTCAGGATCGGAGCGAGGCCAAAGTTTAGCGTGGCTTCTTAGGAAAGTTAAGGATTTAGGCATTAGGGCGAAGTCGTATTTGTAATCGTCCGTTCTATGAAAGGAAATTTGTTTTCTAGTAAAGTTTATCTAATGGAATTGAATCAAATCAACACCTTTCGCATTCATACCATGCATTTGCATTACATTGCATGCATTAGCATCACATCACCCTAATCATTTACTGAGGCTAAAATCGTATAATTCACAGTTGCGACACTACGAACCTGGAATCACGTCATCCCTATAGGACACGTCTAAGAACTAGAGCTATGGATGTCGAACTCAATGAAAGAATCGAAAGAATGGAAAGAATCCAGAGAGAGTTACAAGAGCAGTTGGCCAAGTCGCAGTAAGAAGCAAGGGATCTAATGGCAAGGTCCCGAGAGGAATCGCTCGAGCAGAAGGGTCAAATGGCCAAGATGATGGAGATGATGTCAACTCTAATCAAAGGAAAAGGACCCGCGCAAAGTCCTGATGTTACAGAACCCCATTCGAGAGTTAATCAGGATCCGCTCTATCTCTCGGGATTCACTCCGCCCCACGCCCATGCAACGCAAAGAGGATATCCTCAAGGAGAACCGGTAGGCCTAGAGCAACGACCCGCACCACCTGCTCATCCAGGGCAAGGTATGTTTGTATCGAACTCTGGAAATAATTTTGCTAATTCAATAGTTCCGGATTTGGATGATCCGATAGAAATAGCCAAGTTGAGAGTAAAGGATCACGATGCTGAGGACAAGTATAGGAGTCTAGAAGAAAGACTCAAAGCAGTAGATGGTACTGGAGTCTTCTCTGCACTGAGCGCCAAAGAGCTCAGTTTAGTGCCTGACCTGGTCCTACCTCCGAAATTCAAAGCGCCAAATTTTGAAAAATACGATGGAACGAGATGTCCAAGGGCGCATCTTATCATGTTTTGTCGGAAGATGGCTGGTTACGTGAATGAAGACAAATTGTTAATACATTGTTTTCAAGACAGCTTGATTGGATCAGCCCTCCGATGGTATAATCAACTCAGCAGAGAGAGGATCCAATCATGGAAGGACCTGGCATCTGCATTTTGCAAACAGTACAAGCATGTCTCTGATATGGCACCTGACCGACTAACGCTGCAGATGATGGAGAAGAAGCCAGCAGAGATGTTTAGACAATACGCTCAAAGGTGGAGGGACGTCTTGGCGCAAATAGAACCCCCACTGACTAAAAGTGAGATAACGGTCCTCTTTATCAACACCTTGAGAGCGCTATTTTACGACAAACTGGTGGGAAACGCCACAAAAGACTTCACCGACATCGTAATGTCTGGAGAACTCATTGAAAATGGCATCAAGAGTGGAAGGATGGAGGGTACTGAGAGTTCGAAAAGGCCAGTACCCATGAAGAAAAAAGAGTCTGAAACTCACATGGTGGGAGCTGGAAGTCGCTATGCTTCTAATCTGTACCCAACCCAACCACGACCTCAATTTCGCCCACCTCCGAACTTCTATTTTCCTCCTCAAAACCCTTACTATCAAACACCTCCCCCTTACCCCGTCTATGCCACCGATAACCAAAGACCATTCACTATATTCCCGCCAAGTACTACGCCCGCTCAAAGTCAGCCCAAAAATGAACAAAGACCAACAAAACCCAATCCTGAAAAACTTCAATTCACCCCTATTCCGGTGTCGTATGGAGAGCTGTGCCCGAAATTACTAGAAAAACAATTAATATCCCCATATTATATGGCACCCCTGAAACCTTCATACCCAAAATGGTACGATCCCAACGCTAGTTGCATGTACCATGCTGGAAACCGGGGGCATTCTATAGAAAATTGCCTAGCTTTTAAGAAAAGGGTTCAAGGTCTTATTGATGCGAGCATTTTACGATTTGATGGTATTAATAGTATGGCTGGAAATCCGCTCCCTAACCATGCTGAAGGGAACGTGAGTGTGGTGACACAGGAAGACAAGTGGCGAGCCAAAAGTTACGTTTCGGATATAAGAACGCCTTTATGGAAAGTATGAGAAATAATGACTAAGAAGGGCTTGTTCAAGAAAAGTCTCAAGGAGGAAAGTACTGAGGGTCAAAGTTTTTGTGTCTTTCATGATATAGAAGGGCATCACATCCAGTCTTGCGAGGAATTCAAAGAGTTACTCCAAGACATGATGAACAACAAGGAGGTCAAGATCTTTGATAAAACAGACAAGGCCGAGGAAAGGAAAATATGCGCCTCTGATAATCAACCACCAGCCATCCCCTATAGTGCTGATCGACCTCTGGTAATTTATTATGAGGCCAAGAAGAAGGAAGTCGAACCAAATATGATAATCAAAGTACCAACTCCGTTCCCTTACAAGGATGACAAGGCAGTGCCTTGGAAATACGATGTCAACATTACCATGCCCGATGCTACGAATGGAAATGTTAGCGAGGTGGGGCATTTTACCCGCAGCGGGAGATGTTATTCCTCCGAGGTGGTTGAACCAAGTAAGAAGACCATTGGCTTGAATCAAAAAGGAAAGGCACCAATGCATGAGGCGGTGGTCGAGACTGAAATTCCATCCGAACAGGAAATTAAAAGACCCGTGAATAAGGATGAAGCACATGAATTTTTAAAGTTTATCAAGCACAGTGAATATAACATCGTGGAACAGTTGAACAAGCAACCGGCCAGAATCTCAGTGCTATCTCTACTGTTGAGCTCGGAACCACATCGAAATGCTTTATTGAAAGTGTTAAATCAAGCATATGTGCCAAGCAACGTACTCGTCGAAAAGCTTGATAGGTGGGTGAACAACTTGAATGCGGATAATTTCATCTCTTTCAGTGATGACGAAATACCACCAAATGGTAGGGGTTCTGTAAAAGCATTGCACATCACTACCGATTGCAATGGCTATATAATACCGAACGTGCTCATTGATAACGGGTCTGCACTCAATGTCATGCCCTTGGCTACACTGTCTAGGATGCCGGTTGATATGTCTTACCTAAGGCCTTGTCATTCCGCGGTAAGGGCGTTCGATGGGACACGACGAGAGGTCATGGGAAAGATCGGGATTCCTCTAGAAGTAGGCCCATGTACATACGATATTGAGTTCCAGGTCATAGACATCGCACCTTCGTATAACTGCCTCTTAGGGAGGCCTTGGATCCATTCCGCCGGGGCAGTTCCTTCGTCTCTCCATCAAAAGATCAAGTTTGTCATGGATAACCGTTTGATCACGGTCGCTGGTGAAGAAGACATCATTGCGTCTGTCTCGACTGACGCGCCCTACATTGAAGCAAATAAAGATGCAGTAGAATGCTCCTTTCGCTCCTTCGAATTTATCAATGCTACATTTGTTGTTGAAGGAAATAAGATTCCCACATCCAAATTGTCGAAGAATACCAAGATGGGAATCAAGTTGACTGTGGGAAAAGGAGCCCGAGCGAAGAAAGGGTTGGAGAAATACCAGCAAGGAATGGCCAGAGCACTAAAGCCAGTACATCACAAGGCTCGATGCGGTTTAGGATTCAAGCCTGACATGCGACAAAGAAGGAAGCAGTTACAGAAAGAGCAAGAAAGGAGGATTGCAAGAGCCTCAGGTCGGGAAGTGGAATGGGAGCCCATAATGTATCCGCCCTTGTCGAAAACGTTTACATCTGCAGGGATGATAAACCCAGGGAGAGATAATTCACCAAACACGTTGTTATCAGTTGAAGAGGGCCTTCAGAACCTCAGCAAAAACGTCATTGACAGAGTGAATGATGCAGAGAAAGACATTTCAATGATACGCCCTAACCCCCCTGGATTTGTTTTGAATAACTGGACTGCCGTGGACCTTCTCATAGTTTCTAAGTCTTCCCCAAAGTGCTCAGATATCGACGACGTGAACAATCCCGTTACAAATCCTAAAATCGATTTTGAGCAAGCTGTTTGTTTAGGGGAATCTGAAGCTGGCAGAAATGCTGAAGATTATGTCTCAATCCCTGACTTACTAAGAATGATAGAACAAGAAGATAAACAGATTCTGCCCCATTAAGAATCTGTTGAGGCAGTGAACCTGGGAAACGAAGAAAAGAGGCAAGAAGTAAAAATTGGGACCTCTATTTCAGAGCACACCAAACATGATTTGATCGCCTTGCTTCATGAGTACAGAGATGTGTTTGCATGGTCGTATCAGGACATGTCAGGTTTGAACGAGGATGTAGTGGTCCATAGACTCCCGCTAAAGCCAGAATGCAAACCCATTCAACAAAAGCTAAGACGGATGAGACCTGAAATGTTGCTAAAGATAAAAGAAGAAGTAAGGAAACAATTTGATGCTGGCTTCTTACAAGTCTCTAAATATCCAGAATGGGTGGCTAATATAGTCCCAGTACCGAAGAAAGACGGTAAAGTGCGAATGTGCGTAGATTATCTGTAACATCCTAGATTAGGTGTTATGCGGTTAGTGCATAATCCATGTAAGAGAAGGCTTAGTATGTAGTTGGGAGTGTTTTAAGAGTTTTGAGAATCCAACGATGTAGGAGGAAGTTTTGGAAAAATATTAGAATTTTAAGTCTAAAGGAGAAGCTAGGTGAAGGAGGCCTTAAGGAAAATTATAGGCGCTTTAGGACATGAAAGAGGGCTTGGTAAAGTGGCTGCAAGGCGCCACTTAGAGCCTTGGAGTGTGACGCCAAGGAGAAGGGCCTGGGTTCGAGTCTTGATGGCAGCATGAGTGTGTTTTTATTTTTGCTCTTTGCGTCAAGAAGGGAAACTGGGCTAAGGAGGCTTTAAAAGAAATTATGGGGATTTTGTTTTATTTGTTTTAAATATTGATATAGTGGATGAATGTGGGTTATTTAATTTATTTTGAATAAGTGTGGATTATTTTATTTATTTTAAGTGAGTAGATAATTGATGATTTTTTTTATTTGTTTTAAATATTAAGATAGTGGATGGATATAGGTTATTTAATTTATTTTGAATAAGTGTGGATTATTTTATTTATTTTAAGTGGGTAGATAATTGAGGATTTTGTTTTATTTGTTTTAAATATTAAGATAGTGGATGGATGTGGGGTATTTAATTTATTTTGAATAAGTGTGGATTATTTTATTTATTTTAAGTGGGTAGATAATTGAGGATTTTGTTTTATTTGTTTTAAATATTAAGATAGTGGATGGATATGGGTTATTTAATTTATTTTGAAGTGTGGATTATTTTATTTTTTTAAGTGGGTAGATAATTGAGGATTTTGTTTTATTTGTTTTAAATATTAAGATAGTGGATGGATATGGGTTATTTAATTTATTTTGAATAAGTGTGGTTTTTTTTTTTTTTTGGAAAGATAAGGGATGTGGTGGATTATTTTTTTTATTTTATGTTATTAATTAAGGTGATAAGGAGGAAAATGTGGGGAATTGATAGGAAAGGATGAAGTAGCCGAATTCTTTATAAGGGGAAGTGATCCTCTTTGACATCTCTTTTGCTTCTTTAATTTTCTTGGTACCGAAAACACTTGAGGATTCAACTTGTTTTCTCTTCTTGTGACCCAAAGCCGAAAGTGTTAAGTACCTATTCTCCTCCTTTTCTCTTCTTTTTCCTAATCATTATTGACAAAAGCCGAAACCCTTCTACCACTGTTCTTTGTTGCCAAATCCTCTAAGCATAAATTCTCTTCACTTTGGCGTGATCCCCCTTCACCATTCAAGTGCCGAAATCTTTCTCTTTGGAGTCTAAGAGCTGTTTCGCTGGGAGTGCTTTGATAGTGCCGAAGGAAAGGAGCATCAAGGAGTTTCTTTAAGGGATTCGATTCAGCAAGGAAGGAGTTCTACAATCGCAAGGGTGCAAATTGTTAGACGTGGGTTTCGGGATTTAGTCGCTTGTGCTAAACAGGTGCGTAGTTATCACACTGTTCTCTTGTTTTGTGTATGTGTTATATTTATAAATATGTATATGATGTGAATGATAGCCGAAATAAGGGCTAAAAAGGTAGATACCCATGATGGGTAATCGATTAACAAGGTCAGTATTTTATGACGTTAATTATGTATGATATATGTATGAAAATGTGATGGCATGTGATGTATGCTTATTTTAATGATACTGTGGCATGATACATGGGACTTGGGATGTGACTATCGAAGGAAAGGGTGTACATTATGTACGTGGTCTAATGTTAGCCTTGTGCTACATTAGCGCTTGATGTTAGCTATGTGCTTCATCAAGGGAGGTGTTGGCCAGGTGCCACATCTCGGCGGTTGATAGCTGTGTGCATCACCGTGGACTGATTGATATGTGGGATCACTTATGTGATCGGTGGCCTAGCCACGGCCTTGGGCAGCAAGTCTGCCAAGGTAAGATATGTGGGATCACTTGGTTGATCGGTGGATTAGCCACGGCCTTGGGCAACAGGGTTGCCAAGGTAGGTGTGACGGATGGACACTAGGTTGGTTTGGGCTTCATAATTGCATAATTTTACATGTGGACTGTGTGGATATGGGCCAAGCCCATATATGGAGACATGTGAAATAACTATGCACTGAGTCTGTTTGACTCACCCAATATTTTATTAAACCTTACAGGTGATGCATGATGCTCGGACCGGGTTGGATGTAGATACGAGGTGGCCCATGCAGAAGACATTTTGTTCCATGCAGTTTATTATTAAGTACTTTGATTAATTATTTGTTTTGTAATAAGGGCCATTTAAGGGATTTGAAGTTTATTAATATGTTTTAAAGTGGATTGACAATTATTATTATTTGGAGATGTTTTAATTTTAGCAATTCATATCTTAAGAATTTTATATTAAAGTTTTATATCGAGGAATTTGTAACAACTTGATTTTATTTGGGGATTTTAATAAACGATGTTTTACAAAAGACAATAAATTTTCATGTTTTAACTCTAAGTCAAAAATCTTTTCAAACGTTTTCCGCAGTGGCATTTCAAATTCGGTCGTAGTGAATGGGCCGGGTTTGGGGTGTTACATTATCGAGATCTAAATCGAGCAAGCTCAAAAGATAATTTTCCCCTGCCACACATCGATACATTGGTAGATAACACAGCAAGACATTCATTATTTTCTTTCATGGATGGATTCTCAAGCTATAATCAGATAAAGATGGCTCCCAAGGATATGGAGAAAACTACTTTCGTGACGATGTGGGGAACATTTTGCTACAAGGTAATACCATTCGGACTAAAGAACGCCGGGGCAACATATCAGAGGGCAATGGTGATGCTGTTTCATGACATGATGCACAAAGAAATAGAAGTCTATGTCGACGATATGATTGTCAAATCTCGAGGGGAAAGAGAGCATGTCGGGAACCTCAGGAAGTTGTTTGAAAGACTGAGAAAATTCCAGCTGAAGCTCAACCCAGCCAAATGTACCTTCGAGGCTACCTCTGGAAAATTACTAGGCTTCATCGTCAGTGAGAGAGGTATCGAGGTTAACCCAGACAAGATAAAAGCCATATGGGAACTACCGCCTCCACGCACAAAAAAAGAAGTCAGAGGATTCTTAGGGAGGCTGAACTACATCGCTCGATTTATCGCTCAACTTACCAACCAATGCGACCCAATTTTCCGACTCCTTCGAAAACACAATCTTGGAGAATGGAATGAGGAGTGTCAAATGGCTTTCGACAAGATAAAACAATATTTGTCCAATCCCCCGGTGCTAGTACCGCCAACTCCCAGGAGACCATTAATATTGTATCTGACTTTGTTCGAAAATTCCATGGGTTGTGTACTGGGGCAACATGACGAGTCAGGGAAAAGAGAAAAGGCGATTTACTACCTCAACTAGAAATTCACGGGGTGCGAGGCGAAGTATCCGTCAATTGAAAAATTCTGTTGTGCTTTGGTCTGGGTGGTTCGAAGGCTCAGACAATATATGATGTATCATACGACGTGGTTGATTTCAAAATTGGACCCAATAAAGTACATGATGGAATCACCGGCACTCTCAGGAAGAATGGCACGATGGCAAATCCTACTATCGGAGTACGACATCATCTACGTTAACCAAAAGTCGATAAAAGGGAGCGCGATAGCTGACTTCCTAGCAGCTCGAACTATAGAGGAATACGAGCCGTTAAGATTTGACTTCCCGGGTGAAGACTTGATGTGCATTACGGAAAAAGAATACGAGTCGTCAAATGAGAAATCATGGAAGATGAGCTTTGATGGTGCATCAAATGCACTGGAGCATGGATTGGAGCAGTCTTAGTGTCACCAGAAGGGAATCATTACCCATTCACTGCCAGATTAAATTTCTTCTGTACCAACAACATAGCAGAATACGAGGCTTGCATCATGGGACTTCGCGTAGCTATTGAACGAGACATCAAAATCTTAAAGGTATCTGGGGATTCGGCATTGGTGATTTACCAAATTCGTGGAGATTGGGAAGTGAGAGACTCGAAGTTAGTCAAATATCGTGATCTCGTGACAGAGCTGATCAAAGAATTTGAAGAAGTAACCTTTAATTACTTCCCACGAGAAGAAAACCAATTGGCTGATGCCCTAGCCACTTTGGCTTCCATGTTCAAAGCGAGCCGAGAAACAGAAATAATGCCTCTCCAAATGAGCATATACGAGGCCCCTGCACATTGTTTTAGCATCGAAAAAGAGGTAGATGGACAACCATGGTTCCATGATATCTTAGAATATGTCAAGAATCAAAGATATCCCGAGCGAGCAAATGAGAACGACAAAAGAACAATCAGAAGAATGGCGACGGGATTTGTTCTTGATGGAGACATCCTATACAAAAAGGGAAAAGATCAAGTGCTCCTGAGATGCATGGATAATATTGAAGCCAGAAAGATACTTGAAGAGGTCCATGAAGGAATTTGCGGAACGCATGCTAATGGTTTTACTATGGCTAGGCAGATTATGAGGCTCGGTTATTACTGGCTGACAATGGAAAGTGACTGCATTGGTTACGCGCGAAAGTGCCACAAATGTCAAGTTTACGGCGATAAAATTCACACAGCACCTTCGCCCCTTCATGTTATGACTTCTCCGTGGCCCTTTTCTATGTGGGGCATGGATGTTATAGGGCTAATTTCCCCGAAGGCTTCGAATGGACATCGATTCATTTTTGTGGTCATAGATTACTTCACGAAATGGGTAGAAGCCGCTTCGTTTGCTAATGTGACAAAGACCGCAGTGTGCAAGTTCTTAAAAAAGGAGATCATATGTCGATACGGTTTGCCTGAGAGAATCATCTCAGATAATGCCTTGAATCTGAATAACAAGATGATGAAGGAAGTGTGTGAGCAATTTCAAATAAAGCATCATAATTCCTCACCCTATCGTCCAAAGATGAACGGAGCGGTGGAAGCTGCTAACAAGAATATTAAGAAGATTATTGGGAAAATGACTGAGACATATAAAGACTGGCACGAGAAGCTACCATTTGCCCTATATGCATATCGCACGTGTGTGCAGACCTTTACGGAGGCAACTCCTTTCTCTCTGGTCTATGGAATGGAAGCTGTGCTGCCCATTGAAGTTGAGATCCCCTCCTTGCGAGTCCTAAGGGAGTCAGAACTAGAAGAATCAGAATGGGTTCGGGCTAGGTATGACCAGCTAAATTTTATCGAGGAAAAACGCTTGAAGGCAATTTGTCATGGAAAAATGTACCAGAAGAGAATGATCACAGCCTATGACAAAAAGGTGCGGCCAAGAGAATTTCGTGAGGGGGAACTCGTACTGAGGAGGATTCTCCCCATACAAAAAGACTTTCGAGGAAAATGGGCACCAAATTAGGAAGGGTCATACGTCGTGAAGAAAGCTTTCTTATGTGGAGCTTTGATCCTCACTGAGATGGATGGGAAGGAGTTACCAAATCCGGTAAACTCAGATGCCGTGAAGAAGTACTACGCCTAAAAAAAAATCAGGACGAAAACCCGAAAAAGGGCGTCTTGATAAACAAAAGATATTGGGACGAAAACCTGAAAGGGCGTCCTAATGAAGAGAATTCGGGCACAAAGAGCTAGGGCGATTTAAACAGGGAGTCAAAGGGCGAGATATTAATATTTGAAACGGACTCGGAAGCTCAAAATCCTCCACACAATGAGCTTCGCTCGGAAAGATCCAGGATGAAGAAACGCGAAAAGTTCATGCGCTAGATATCTAAAGCACTTGTGACAATTGAATCTACTTTCCTTTTTATGACATTTCCTTTATTGAATTATTCCTTGTCAATTTTCTTAATACTTTTGAAATAAATATGGGTGGAGGTACCCCTTCCAGACTCACTTTCCCATCTTCAGACATCTCATGATTGATTCATTTAAATGACAAATAGTGAAATTATATACTCTAAACAAAAGGAATGTTGAGTATTACTTGGATGGAAATTTGATAAGTACAAAAGTCTCAAGGTAAGGACAAAGTTCAACAGGGGGCAAAAAGGGTGACGTACGCGAAACGCAGATCACCCATGAAACTAGAGGACTGGCACGAAACATGAAGGGAAAGTCAAGAGTCGAAACAATGAATACGGGTCATCATGAGAGTCGTAACAAGAAAAGACACACGACAAACAAGCCCAGGGTGCATGGCCTAATCATGTAGGCATAAAGGCATTTAAGACAAACACGTGCATGTCATGATAACATCACGCATGACACATACAGGTACACCAGTAAAGCAAGAAGTTTTGATGATAACTGTGCCGAACTAAAGAGAAAGAAGACATCCGAGTCCCACCAGATGACACACTTTCAATTACTGTTTTTCCAAATATCAACTCATAATACGAGAGGTGAGTTGAGCCTCGGGTCACACCTTGAGGTGTTTTTCAATTTTTAATTTCCAAATATCAACTCATAATACGAGAGGTGAGTTGAGCCTCAGGTCACACCTTGAGGTGTTTTTCAATTTTTATTTTCCAAATATCAACTCATAATACGAGAGGTGAGTTGAGCCTCAGGTCACACATTGAGGTGTTTTTCAATTTTTATTTTCCAAATATCAACTCATAATACGAGAGGTGAGTTGAGCCTCGGGACACGCCGAGGTATTTAATTTCTGTCTTTCAATTTCTGTTCAAAGTCAACTCATAATACGAGAGGTGAGTTGAGCCTCAGGACACGCTGAGGTATTTAATTTCTGTCTTTCAATTTCTGTTCAAAGTCAACTCATAATACGAGAGGTGAGTTGAGCCTCGGGACACGCCGAGGTATTTAATTTCTGTCTTTCAATTTCTGTTCAAAGTCAACTCATAATACGAGAGGTGAGTTGAGTCTCGGGACACGCCGAGGTATTTAATTTCTGTCTTTCAGTTTCTGTTAAAACCAACTCATAATGCGAGAAGTGAGTTGGGCCGCGGGTTACACACGCTGAGTATCAGCAGAGAAGATTGAGCAAAGAAGATTGGACATGAGCAAATTGAAGCTACGAGTCCTATCTCTCGGAAGCAGCGGTGGAGTGGCTCAAAAGTAACAGGCTACAATGGAGTTTGAAGATGTTTGAGAAGACCAGGACCAAGAAGTCAAGATCTTGCAAGACTAGGCAAATTTGGCTCTCTTTAAAGTCTTTGCTTTATTCCCGTTACACGATAACAAGCAAAGAGGGGCAGCTGTAAGAGCCCAAATTTGCCCGACCCATCGAAGCCTAATAAGCAGAGTAATAAAATCCAAAACCAAAATGAATAATCAAAAAATAAGGCCAAAAAATCCAATAAATAAAACAGTCCTTGAAGTGTCCAGTTACAAAAACAAATATCAGACCCATTAAGCCTAATTACAAAATCAATACCAAGCCCAAATTAGAACAAACAAGTCCAAATTACACAAGCCTATAAAACCACTGAAAAACCTAGCCCAAAATCAGTCTAAACAGACTCAAATCCACAGAGGCCCGGGCCCAAGGAAAATTACATGGCCCAAAAGGCCCAGAACCTTAACAGGTTCAGAGACCTAGGGTTTCTGGGAAACCCTAGGCGCCGTAGCCCCATCTACGCATCCCCACGCGCGTCTGCCGCACGCGCCTCTCGCGGCCTTTCACCTGCCACCACGCGCCACGCGTCGTTTCGGCTTCCCACGCTCGTCGTTCCCCGTGCCCACGCCTCTGATGATTCGAGCTCGCCCAGGTGCCTCGACCTCCACCAATCACACTATCGCCCATGCCCTGCAAAGAGAACACACAGCAACGAAGACAGAAAACAACAGAACATGGAACAAATAATAAATTATCAAAAAGATGGTATATTTCGGCTATATAGATACCCAAAAGCAGTGTAATATGGGACTTTTTTTTTCCTTTTCGAAGCATTGAGAAAATCAAAAAGAAAATCAAATAAAAGAAAGGAACTCTGGTAACCCTTTTACAGATTATCAGAAACAAAAGAAATCTACAAGGTTGTTTTTTATTTCTCTATTGTACTTTCTTCATTTTAATACCGTTTCTTTTACTCTCCTATGTTTTTTTTACGGTTTCGAAGTTTAATACAAAGAATCGGTAACCAAAACAGAAATAAAAAAGAAAAAGGAGAGTTTTACCTGGATTGAGCACCGTCCGCAGTAGCTTCGTCGCGGATCTAGCGGCGCCTAGGACTAGGGACGAAACCCTAGCAGAGAAAACAGAGAAAACCTCCCCCCCCCCTTTTTTGTTGTAACATAGCAGGAATAAATTTTTTAGACAAAGTGTCCCTTTTAAACGACGCTGAGAACGACGTCGTTTTAGGCCTGAGTAGGTGATCTCAAAACGGCGCCGTTTGAACCCTTCAACCCGCGCATTGACCCGACCCGGGGAAGGATCCGCGTGTTTTAGAACCCGAATGGGTTATTTACAGTTCTAGTCCCTTGTCTTTGCCCTGACTTTCAATTGGCTCCCTTTTCATAACTTTAGTCTTCATAGATTTTACCCAATGGATTTATTCAGCCTTCAATTACGTCCTTGGCCATGAATGCGCGTAAGAAGTCTGGGGATATTGCCCCGATTGGTCCCTCTATCTCAACGTGTTCGATAAGGCCCTTCCCTCTTTTATTTATTTTAAATTTACCCCGAAGTTTCATTTTTTATTCTGTTTAGTCCTTTTTTGGCATTTTATTATTATGATTTTATTTCTTTACTATTATTACTATTACTACCTTATTTTATACATATATTTTTCTTATTAAATGTTTAGTAGCTACTAACATTATTACTATCGCTATTATTTATTTATGTTACTATTATTTATCCCCATTTCTATACTTAATCCTTTTTATTTGTAATATTACTATTTACTTTATTTTTCTTTTATGTTATTATACTATTATATTGTACATACTTCGTATCATTATTATCATCTTAGTGTTATTACTATGCTACTATTATTATTATTAGCTATTATTATTATATTATTATGTTGTACATATTATTATTATTATTATGATTATTATTATTTCAAGCTTATACGCACTACTTTTTAAACCTTATATACGTTGCTTATTTTAAGATTTTTATACACATTATCAATTTTCAAATTAACTTACCATCGTTTCACATTATATGTTAGATATTTTACTTAGTTCAACTTGCTTTATACTTTTGTAAATTGTCACATAGGTTGTTTAATCTGTTTGCTTTTGGGTTATTAATGTTAATGCTTAAATGAGGCTCATTATACGATAGCCATCTTGGCATGTGTGGTAGCTTGTTATTTTGTATTTTCAATACCTTTGTTGGTCATGCATGTAGTATCTTATTCACGTATCATTGTTCTTGTGATCGTTTCTATTTTCGAATTATGTCATCACATTATGCATTTCCCAATGTATTTATTCGGTATAAGTCGTCATCTTACTACAAACGAATGATGCATGCTATTCAAATATCACATCTGCCTTTTTTTTAAAAAAAAAAAGCAAAAGTTTGTCAAAATAAGGTAATATTCTATGTTTGGAAACCCGAGAGATCGTGCCCTATGTGTTGGGTTTCGGTTTCCCGCTTGGCCAAGCATTCGAATATCCTTTCGATGTTTTAACGCATGAGTCTCGAGAACTAAGAGATGATCTTGGATTCGAGAATTAAAATCATCGTATCCTACGTACTGGATGTGATATTGTCCTTCGGAACAAGAAAATCTCGATATTCAATTCGAGGAAACTAAAATATTTCCAAAAAGATTAATTTCTTTTTTTCTTAAATTTCCAACTTTCGACATTGTGACATCAAATAGTCAATTTGGTACCAATTTTGGGCGTGACGAGGGTGCTAATCCTTCCTCGCACGTAACCAACTCCCGAACCCGTTTTCTCAAATTTCGTAGACCAAAAACACTGTTTTAGTAAATTAAACCTTTTATTAAAACAAAGGTGGCCCGATCACACCAAATAAAGGTCGGTGGCGACTCCCGCTATTTTCGTTTTCAAAACTGAGTCGATTCCCGTTTTGTCAAAAAATGGTTACGACACCAGCGACAGGGACACGGCCATGGCACACGCCCGTGTGGATCATGGCCAGGCCGTGCTCGGACTTTTAATGAGGCACGGCCGTGTTAGCTTTGGGCCAGGCCATGTCGATTTCTCTCTTGGCCCAATTTGGTCCGTTTTAAGCCCGTTTCTCGTTCTTTTCATCCTTGGGTGCTTTCCTGAGTATAAAACATGAAAAGAAAAGATTAAGAGCACCTTTTTACATAAATTGGGGATAAGTCATCCAAAAACAAGCTAAATGTGGGATTAAAATATGTTATAATTACGGTTTATCAAGAATCAATCAACAAAATTAAAATATTTATTGCAAATGTATTCGTTATTACTTTTATGCATATTTTATTTTACTTCTTTCACATAATTAATTATGAAATTCGAAAATCTAACAAGTTTAATTAATTAGTATGAGTTATCAAAATAATTAAATAATTTATCAGGAGTTGTTAAATTTAAATAATCAAGTTATAAGTTTATGACATTCCAAATTCATAGTAGAACAAAGAACTTAATAGTTTATTGAATTGATATATTTAATTCCACTCGTTGAAGATTATTTTCATTTAATAAAATTTTTCACGTGAAATTTGAACATTATATTGATTAAAATAAGTTTTATTTAATAAATTATCATTAATAGGTTTTCCTATATGAAACAACTATAATTTTACTTAAAATTTTATACAATTTGTTGTTATAGAAAATTAATTTAATAAAGAACATGCTTCATAACTATGGTTGTTATTGTTATAAGTGAGAATATGGTATAGAGGGTTAAAATAAAACATAAAAAATCGGTTCTACTAGAAACTTGGTTGTTTTAGCAAGTGATTGTTATAGAAATGGTTGATTGTACTACGAAGGCCATGTATTAGGAGTCAAATTGTCTTTGTTCCATCAACTCAAAAAAAAAAATGAGCAAATTAGTCTTTATACGTCACATAAAAAAGCAAACTAATCTTTTTATTAAAAATTCTATCATTTTCTACTGTTAAGTGATAACGTGACTGACAAAGCAACCAGATACATGTATCTCATGATGATGTGGCTATAATTAAAAACCATGTCGAAGACGACTTGGACAACCATTGGTCATCTATCTTTAGTTTATATATGATGGGCGTCGAAACCACCAAAAATAATTCCTACAAATAACTCTAAATAGTAGTAAGAGTGATAGTAGGGTCGAGTCCACAGGGGTTGGATGTTATTATCAACTTCTGCGTTTATCTCATGAACAGAACGTTTGTCATGGCAAAGGTCGTGGCAAAGGTCGTGCCCACGACTCCAAACGAACCTGCTGGAAAATAAATAAATCAGGGGGATTTTAAAATGTTTAGAAACTAAATAATTGAAACAGCATAAATAAATAATTAAATAAATTAAAAATCAAATTGAAAATTAAATTCGAATTTTTTAATCAAAGAAAATAAGCCTTAGCCTTAGACTCGGTAAATTTCGTGTTAAGAATCGATCCTCGAAAATTGATCTTCTCCTCCAAACGATAAGCTGGTTATAGCGATTAAAAACGTCCTAACCGCCAATTCTTCCTCTCGTAGCTGGTCCTGGTACGTCCTGTAAACCAACCCTTACCGATTATCTAACCGAGATACGTGTTCCTGATTGAAGATTCCGGTAGCCTTGCGTTCTGAAGAACCCAACTTTTATCAATGGCCTCAACCGCGTGGGTTGTTTAAACCCGATCACTTCTTCCTTGATTTGTTCTTGAAAACCCAAATACAGCACGGCCGACTCGAATCTCCAACTGTCGGCAAACATGATTCTAACCCAACGTGCACTTTGACTTGAAATCGAATTCAACCTTAAGGGATGATTTGTGCTATCCCGATACTTAGGAAAAATGTGAATACTCCGATTGGAAGGATTTTTGTGCGAATACGAATCTCACGATTCCAAACCAGAAAGAGTACCGGCCTAAGGCTAAGATAGAATTTAGTGTAGCATGAATTTAATCATGCTTGAAGGTTGTGAAATATGATTGGATTTGTATGAAGGAGGATGGAATTTGGGAAGGAAAAGGGCTTGGAAGGCGATTGGACCAATTTTGGAAGAACAAATAAATTGAAGTGAAATCAACAAAATTCCCACGTCAAATTAAAAGAGAAAAGAGAATAATTCAATTCCAAATTAAAGTAGAAAAAGACAAAAAGGATAATACAATTCCAAATTGAAGTAGGAAAATAATTAATTGATGATTTCCTAAGAACAAAAAGCCCCTATTTATATACATAGGGTTTACTAAAAATAGCCTAAACTAATTTAATATAAAATCTAAAATAAAATAAAAATAAAAATAAATAAAATAAAATAAGATTTTCCTATTTTTGGCTTTTACAAAGTCAAAATATTTGATGTGCCATTGGCTTCCTCTATCTTTTTTTGATTTGGCCCCTTTTCAATGATTGTCTTTCAATTTGGCCCTTTTTAGCTTGGTTTTGACCAATTGCATCCCTAACAAGATTTAAATCATAAAAACGTTAATTTAGCAGAGATTGATTCAGAAATAAACCGATTAAACACAAAAAATCATGCAAATTAACATGTTATCAATATATATATATATATAGTAATAATAACTAATAAAGAAAATAATCTTTAGTTTCTAAAACATCATAGATTGTCATAAATCTTTAAGATTGTAACAGATATACTTTTTCATGTTATATTTGTCTCATTCGTTCTTCACTTTTTAATAATCTTTTTTACAAAATGGCAAATTTTATTTTTAGGGTTTTATTGATTCTGGTTTTGTCATATTTGTGTAATAGAGTAACTGGAAAAGCTAATTTTAAAGAAATTGATGAGAAATTAAAGCAGCTTAACAAACCTGCAGTGAAGACCATACAGGTAAAAGTATTTACTAAAACCGAGAAAATATTAGACATGATATAATTATATGAATATGAATAAGATCGAAATGAGTGTTTATTTTGAGCGTTGAAAATGATTATGGCAGAGTGAAGATGGGGATATTATCGATTGCGTGGATATCTACAAACAGCCTGCTTTCGATCTTCCTGCGTTAAAAAATCACATTATCCAGGTAAAATTTTCTACTATTATTTTCTTTTATGATCGTGATTGCCAACATAATAAATGCTATTCAACATTACAGATGAAACCTAATTTTGATTTGAAAGAGGAGAAACTGAGCTCGAAAAACGAGTCCACGAGGCTAGCAGTCTTTCAAACATGGCAAAGAAGCGGAAGTTGTCCGGAAGGAACCGTTCCAATTCGAAGGATTCGAAGAGAGGATTTACTGAGAGCGAAATCCGTCCAACAATTCGGAAGAAAACCTCATGAAGTTGTCCTGAAATCAAATACAACAATTGAACATAAAGATGGCCAACTTCCATCTATTAATACCACCGCACTCGCAATGCCTATTATTGTTAATCGATCGGTAAGCATTTTTCGTGTTAATCAAAGTTTTAAAATCCTCGTGTCATTTTAATTCGGGTTTGAGACTCATTTCAGATTAATTATTTGAATATTTTTGAGTTTCACTCTTTTCCAGCTTAGATTATTTTGGATTCCAAATAATTTAAGTTTAACTTATTGACTTTTTATAGTTAAATCGATTTTGTATTTGAGTTGACTGAATTTTGTTGACAGGTACAAGTTAAAATTGACGGATCTAATCGAATTGGTGGGTTTTTTTCTTTCTGAAACAGGCAGCAACTCTTGTTACAGTTGGATACAATTACATAGGAGCTAAAGCGGATATTAATGTTTGGACTCCAAATGTTGAAGCTCAAGATGAATACACTACAGCTCAAATCTGGCTTAAAGCTGGCCCTGGTGATAATTTTGAAAGCATAGAATCCGGATGGACAGTAAGTCGACTCAACCCTGAAAATTTGATTTAACCTGATTTGATAATAAAAAGTTAATAATTTATAATAATTCGAAGTCAAAATAACTTGATTTAAAATACTAAATTCAAAAAGTCCAAATTTTAAATTGACCTAAATCAAAATGTCTAGAAAAGTTTTAAAATATAAATTAGCCCTGATTCAGATTGAATTGAAAGCAACCCGACCCAACTTTTTTTTTTTCCTCTCAATTTCTTTAATAACTTTTCAATATTGTTGTCAGGTAAACCCACAATTATATGGTGACAAAAGGACCAGATTATTTGCATATTGGACTGTAAGTACATATATAAAAAAGTTTTTAAAGAGCAAAAATGTGCAATTAGTTAAATCATTAAAAAAGTTGTGTTTTTTATTTACAGAAAGATTCATACAAGACAACAGGTTGCTTTGACATGACTTGCAGTGGCTTTGTTCAAACAAGTTCCCAATATTTACTTGGTGGATCCATTGAGCCTGTCTCTTCTGAGTTTGGTCAACAATATTATCTCACTGTTGGCATTTATATGGTAACATTAACCCTTTTTTTCTCAGCTATTTTTTTTTTGCTTTAATTGTGACTTTAGTCCTTCTAGAAAATCGAGATTAAATTGATGACATCCCATCATTAATTGTTAAAATTATGATGTCGGTTTTTCTAGAAACGTATAAATTTAATATTGATTGAACATTTTTTATGGGATTTTATGATGTTATTTAATTCAATAATAATTGAATAATTGTAAAAAAATTCACGTCATCATTTTAATAGCAACAACTAATAGTTTTATCAAATTGGACCTATAATAACATATAAAAGTAAACAAGAAGTAAAGAGATTAAATTTCAATTTTGATATAATTTGGTCAATTTCCTATTACAACATTATTGATGGGTCTAAATTGACGACACAATTTGTCATCGTTGTTATTAAAGTAACAATGTGATGAGAAATAAATTTATTATCAGTTTAGCCTAGTTGATTGAAATTTTATTTAATGTTGCATGATTGAATATCAGTAAAAAAGAATCCACATCATCAATTTTAACAGGTAATCGAGTGGTTTGATTTGCAGGATCCAAACACAGCCAATTGGTGGCTAAAAATTGGGAAAGATATACCAGTTGGGTATTGGCCAGCATCAACACTACTATTTTACTTGAATCATAGTTCAACACTGGTTGAATGGGGTGGACAAGTTTATAGCTCAAATGTGAAGAAAAAGCCACACACAAAGACCGGCATGGGAAGTGGCCAATTTGCTTCTGGTCTAAGAGGGAATGCATGTTCCATGGATAATATTGCCATTGTTGATTTCTCAATGCAACTCAAGTATCCACAGTGGGTAGGCACTTGGGCTGATGAACAGTATTGCTACACTGCTTTGAATTACCAAGAAGGATATGGAAAATTACCAATTTTTTACTTTGGAGGACCTGGTCAGAATTATAATTGTCCTTAGAGTCCTCTAAATATTTTTTATATCGTTTATATTAGAATAAAATCCAATGTGGTGGAAAGGTTCCCTTGGCATCGTTGTTCGATAGAATAAAATTGTTTGTTTTTACATTAAAAAAAGGTCAAATTCTATTTAAAGGCCTTGTATAATACATTTTCGACATATTTAGCACCATCATATATTTTTAAAAAATTAAGTCACACCAAATAAATTGATAGAATTCAAGGAAAAAATTGGCCTTTGTCTCGTTCCTCATTGCTCTCCCCATATAAAATGAAGTTGCAGGTACGCTGAATTCGTCAATATGTCGACTCTTAGTACAAGGGTTTCCATAGTATTTTTACAACAAATATATGCATTTGTTCCAAGGAAATATTCAGATAGTGATAAAATTGTGACTGAATTTATTGTTTTAACTAAATCTATACTCTTAATAAAACTCATGATTGAGTTAGCGTCACGGGTTAATCGTCTACCAACTCGATTAGGAAATGACTAATATACCTTTTTATTAAATGACTATTATTATTATTATTAATTTGATGGCATTTTTGTTTTTCCATACTTCTATATAATTGTTAAATAAAATAACTAAAATTAACATGTCTAAAAATTGAACTCATGTTTGATAGATTTATAAACAAATTCTTTACCGCTATGCTAATAATAATAATTCTTGAGTAAACTTTAAAAAAAAATTTAACTTTTAATATAGCATGTTTTCTCTCACTAAATTTGTGTATATAAATAATATCATTGATTACGCTGGTGTTACTAGTCAATTCAATAGTTAATTTTTTTAAAAATAGAATTTTAATGTTGAATTTTACTTTCACTAATTTGATCTCTTTTTGATGTGCTATAGAAAAATGATGATTTCATTATAATGTATTTACTTATTTCAATTTTTATTTTTTATTTTAATTCCGTACATATGGTGTATGTATACATATGTAATAGGATTTCTTAAATATATAAAAAACTACAGATATATACCATAATAACTTCATTAAGGGTATTTAATTTAAATTTTTAAAAATTAAAGGAAACTGATGAATGATGAAAAGTAATTAGTATTTGTTTTTAATGAAAAACAAATATCAGGTTGATAAGGATTTCAATTCTAATAAAGAAATAAATATAAATAAATATTCAAATTTAATTAGGAATTAGTGACGGATAAGATATTTAAAATAAACAATTAATTAAAGTATACAAACGTATATGATTTTTAATGATAATAAAGGGATTGTTAGACTGTGTTGGTATTTTATATTTTTTAAAATTATATTTTTATAAAAATAATTAAGTAATAAAGGAAATAATCTTTAGTTTCCAAAGCATCATATATAGTCATAAATCTTTAAGATTGTAACGGGTTCTTTTTTCATGTTATATTTGGTTCATTCGT
Source organism: Gossypium australe (assembly GCA_005393395.2). Classification (NCBI taxonomy): domain Eukaryota; kingdom Viridiplantae; phylum Streptophyta; class Magnoliopsida; order Malvales; family Malvaceae; genus Gossypium; species Gossypium australe. Next base: position 506,675 of record CM016621.1, on the reverse strand, counting down.
TCTTCATTTTTTTTTTTAGGGAGTACAAGAAATGGCAAATTTTATTTTTAGGGTTTTATTAACTCTGGTTTTGTCATATTTGTGTAATAGAGTAAATGGAAATGCGAATTCTAAAGATGTTGAAGAGAAATTAAAGCAGCTTAACAAGCCTGCAGTGAAGACCATACAGGTAAAAGTATTTACTAAAACCGAGATAATTACGAACAAGGTCGATGGGTGTTTCTTTTGAGCATTGAAAATGACTATGGCAGAGTGAAGATGGGGATATTATCGATTGCGTCGATATCTACAAACAGCCTGCTTTTGATCACCCTGCGTTAAAGAATCATGTTATTCAGGTAAAACTTTCTACCATTACTTCTTTTTTTATTGTTGTTGTTGTAGATGTAATGCTATTCAACATTGTAGATGAAACCCAGTTTCGATTTGAAAGAGGAGAAATTGAGCTCCAAAAACGAGCCTGCAGAGCTAGCAGTGTTTCAAACATGGCAAAGAAGTGGAAGTTGTCCGGAAGGAACCGTCCCCATTCGAAGGATTCGAAGAGAGGATTTATTGAGAGCGGAATCTGTCCAACAGTTCGGAAGAAAACCTCATGAAGTTGTCTTGAATTCAAACACAACAATTGAACATAAAGATGGCCAACTTCCATCTATTAATACCACCGCTGTTGCACTACCTATTATTGTTAATCGATCCGTAAGCATATTTGGAATTAATTTAAGGTCTAACTTTGGGTTTTTTTTTGTTGTTTCTGGTTCTAGTTATTCGGATTTAAGACTCATTTCTAATTAATTTGTGTTCGAATTAACTGGATTTTGTTGACAGATTTGAGTGAAAATTGACGGATTTTTTTTTTTTTTTTTGAACAGGCAGCAACTCTTGTTACACTTGGATACAATTACATAGGGGCTAAAGGAACCTTCAATATTTGGAATCCAAATGTTGAAGCTCAAGATGAATACACTACAGCTCAAATATGGCTTAAAGCTGGCCCAGGCGATAATTTTGAAAGCATAGAATCGGGATGGACGGCAAGTTCTAATCTAAACTTGATTCGATTTGATAATAAAATGTCAACAACTTAAACTTATCTAATTTGTATTTAAAATGGTTCACTCAAAATATCTAAATCCATAATGATCCGACATGAAAAATTAGACTCAAAAGGTCCTATTCCGAAATTAACCTAAATCCGAGATAATCTCAACTGAAATTGTCTTGAACTAAAATGACTCTTAAATTTTAAAATTCATATTAACCCTTAAGAGCCAACAGAGAATATTTTAGGAGGTGACAAAATTAAATTATAAATTTTTAAAATAATTTTTTAAGGGGTAAAGTAGTGTAATTTCTTTTATAAGAGGTTAGAATTGAATTTTTTTTTTTTTAATTTTGTGGGGGTTAACGCGTTGTCTGTCCCTTGTATCCGCCCTTATTAACCCTGATTCAGATTGATTCAATCTGAAAGCAACCCGACCCGACATTTTTTTTCCCTTTCAGTTTCTTTAATAATTTTTCAATATTTTTCTCAGGTAAACCCACAATTATATGGTGACAAAAGGACCAGATTATTTGTACATTGGACTGTAAGTACATAAAAAAGTTTTTAAAGAGTAAAAATTTGCAATTAACTCAATCATTAAAATAATTTGTGCTTTTTATTTACAGAAAGATTCATACAAGACAACAGGTTGCTTTGACATGACTTGCAGTGGCTTTGTTCAAACAAGTTCCCAACATGTACTAGGTGGATCCATTGGGCCTGTCTCTACTGAGTTTGGAAAACAATATTATCTCAGATTTGGCATTTATATGGTAACATTAAAACCCTTATTCTCGGCTTTTCTTTCTTTTGTTTATTTATGATTTTAGTCCCTCTAATAAATCGAGATTAAATTGATGATATTAGAATTAGTTGTGGTTATTAAACTTATGATGTTGTTTACAACTTTAAGTATTTAACTGTAAACTTATTATTGGTTGAATATAGTTATTGAATTTTCACATAGTCTTGATTGTATGAATAAATAATAGTAAAAAGAACCATATATACATGAGTTTATGAGTGAATAAAAGTAAAAAAGAAAAGGGTAAACTATGGTAGAGGTCACCCAACAATAGTTTGTTGTAAAAACGGAAATACACAAAAATTCAAGATATTAGATGATAAAATAAAATAAAATAAAATAATTTAATGATTATTTTGTAATTTTTCATAGTTAGGTAACTAAAACGGAAAAAAAAAACATTATCATCACACCAAGTAATCGTGATATCAATTTAGTGATTAAAAATCTATGTCCATCACTTTAACGAGAACAACTAATCTGAGTGGTTTGATTTGCAGGATCCGAACACAGCCAATTGGTGGCTAAAAATTGACAAAGATATACCAGTTGGGTATTGGCCAGCATCAACCCTAATGTTTTACTTGAATCATAGTTCAACAATGGTTGAATGGGGTGGACAAGTTTATAGCTCAAATGTGAAGAAAAAGCCACACACAAAGACTGGTATGGGAAGTGGCAAATTTGCTACTGGTCTAAAAGGGAATGCATGTTCCATACTGAATATTGCCATTGTTGATTTCTCAATGCAACTCAAGTATCCACAGTGGGTAGGCACTTGGGCTGATGAACAGTATTGCTACACTGCTTTAAATTATCAAGAAGGATATGGAAAATTACCAATTTTTTACTTTGGAGGACCTGGTCAGAATTATAATTGTCCTTAGAGTCCTCTAAATATTGTTTATATCGTTTATATTAGAATAAAATCCAATGTGGTGGAAAGGTTTGCTTGGCATCCTTGTTCTTTTTTAATTATGATAGGATAAAATTGTTCGTTGTTACATTAAAAAAGTGGTCAAATTCTATTTAAAGTCCTTGTATAGTACATTTTCAACGTATTTTGCAATATTGTCAAAACCAAATCAGATTAATTGGTTCAACCAAAAACTGATTGGACCAATGTCATGCAATCAAAACAAAGGAGAGAACCGGAAAAAGAAACCCTAAAACTAGATAAATACGATCCAAAAAAACTGTATGAACTTGTTTTAAAATAAGTTGAGTTTTTTTCTTTCTTTTTTATATTTTGGCTTATATTAAATCCTAATTTTTTTATTGATTTTTAAGAAATTTTTTATTTTTTTATGGAATAAATCTTAAATTATACATGGACTTTGATTTAATGTGTAATTGTATTCATGAACTTTAATTTGGTGCAATCATACACATGAAAATCTAATTGTGATCCAAATGTATACTTGAAACTTTAATTTTGATTTAATCATATACATTTAAAGAAATAAATGCATCAATTTATTATTATATTGGGTAAATATAATTATTTATGTATACAATATATAAACATAAAATAATGTTATATCATTGTGTTAATAATTTACAAGAATTGAATCAACTTAAAAGTCCATGTATAAAATTGTACAAAATCAAAATTCATATATATAATTTCACATTAAATCATTGTTAATGTATAGTTTCAGAATTTATCTTTTTTTTTACTTAACTATTGTTGAATAAAAAATTAATAGTTTGATCAGTTAATTTTGAGAAATGATTTAAGGTGATTTTTTTAAACATGTGATGACATAACGGATACACATTGACATTCTTTTATATAATTGAGTAGACTTTTTTAAAATTTTTATAATATATATGTTGCACTATCACATATTTTAAAAAGCTAAATTATAATTTGATAGAATTCAAGGGAAAAAAAATCTTAGAGATTGAAAGTATACATTTCCAAAAGTAAAGAATCAAAGGACTAAAATTCACCAAAAACTTCAATACAATCACAGCCCTAAATTTGAGATCTTTGTTAATAATTCAGGACTTTCATTTTTTGGGGTATCAAGAATGTATGTCCATTTTATGATTGTTAAATATAAATCTGAATTTATGATTGAAACTAATTTATCAATAGGTAGGATAATAAAAAGGTGAGAGTAAAATGGAATTTACTTCTTAAAGCTACTGAATATATCGTCTTCAGCAGTTGCTGATGTGAAGCCGGTTTTGCCGAGCCCAGAGCCGGTGCCCATTGCTCTCCCCATATGTAATGAAGTTGGAGGTCCTTTGTCTCGTTTATCTAAGTCGCTTAATTCGCCAAGTATGCCAACATCTGCCAGTGAAACCTTCTTGACTGTGCAAGGTTCTGATATGATAGCCGAATAGTTAAAAGATGATAATATGTGGTAAAAAAAAAAAAGTATGTGTAATACTGCATTTTTCGTTTTTCACTCAAAAAAAATAAGCAATTTATTATCTATACATTAGTTTAAAAAATAAATTAGTCTTTTCTGTTGAAAATTTCATCCATTTTTACTTTTAAAAACCGGCATGGTGGCCTCATGCTGACGTATATAGATCAATTTTTAATAATAGAAATAAATGAAATTTTTAACTAAATGACTAATTTTCTCTTTAATCTAGCATACAATAACTAATTGGTCAATTTTTTGAGTAAAGGTGGCCAAATAAAACTAGCTCTTAGTACCATAGAGGCCTTTATATTAGGTTTTAGATTGCATTTAACTAAAAAGATGGGCAAATTAGTTTATGTACATAAATCAAAGAGTAAATTAATTCTTTGTTAAAATTTTATCTATTAGTACTATTAAAACTGGTGTAACTAATGGAGTATCTAAATAGTGACACGTAGTGTGCCTCATGCTAATATATAGGGATCAATTCTTAAGATTAAAATTTGATTGAAATTTTTAGCATGACCAATTTGCTTTCTAATCTAAACTATAAAAACTAATTTATCTATTTTTTTAATAGAGGAGTAAAATGTAATCCAATTTCTAATTAATTTGCTTTTTGATCTAAACTATAAAGACTAATTTATCTATTTTTTTAATTGAGAAGTAAAATGTAATCCAATTCTTAATCAGAGCTTCATTATACTTTTATCGCTTATATGTAGAGAAGGGGTTTATATAATGAGAGGATACTTACGAGCAGATATATTAAGATCGATTATTCCACGGCTCAATGAATCGGCCCAAATTCCGGACTTCACCTGAAAAGTAGCATCCTTCTTTTGAGGTGGTTTAATGTCTTGTGAGGGTTTTGTGTTCATGTTGTTGTTGAGGTTTACGTCGTTAATCGGAGTTTGTGTTGGTTCTTTCGAAGGTGAATTGGAATGATGAGTGAATGAACCAAAAATGTCAGATGAACTATGAAAATTGCTCAGTGGAACAGTAGCGAATGGATCGATAATGCTAGCATTTGTTGGGTCGGGTTTTGGTACCATGACGTCTGGTTGGACAACTGGATCAGTGGCGGCAAAGAGGTCGACAGTTGGAGAGACAGCAGGAACGATGGCAGGCTGGGAAGCAAATAGATCAACCTGTTTCTGCACATACGACAAAATCAGATTGTATGTCATCATTCTACATGCTGAAATAAAAGCAATGGTGTTTTTTCCAGTACACATACACATATCCATATGTTTATATATATTAAGATGAAACATGGGTCCGACCTGTGCTTGAGGACTTGCTTCAATTACTGCTTTGTTTGGTACTGAGACAAAAGTTGCATCAGCAAATAGATCAACTTCTGTTGAATCAGTACTCGTACCAGAGTGTTCGATATGAGCAGATGCTGGTCCATCGAAGAAGTCATCCATTAAACTTTGCCCAAATAGATCCACTTGATTAGAATCTCCGGTCGCTGGCTCTACCAAAGGAATAATCAACAACGCATTGGTAAAACACAGCCTGTCAAAACCTCCAAAGATATATACTGAACAAACAAACAAAAATATCCTTACTAGACCTAGAAGTTCCCCTGGGATCGAAATCATCAAAATCATCATCATCGGCTTCATAATTATTTGTAGGGGCACTTGTGCTTTGACTGTATTTATCATCATCACTCAACTTCGGAGATAATTTATTTTTTGGATCCTTGCTGAAAAACAACATTACCAAATGTGTGTGTGCGTGAGTGTGTTTAAACATGTTATAGTAATAGAGCTTGAACTTCCATAATCAAGTTATTATGCATGGTGAAACACGAATCACCATATAGAATAAATGGATCCACAATGGTGATATGATTCCTAGAACCAAACATGGCATGCAGTGTATGATAACCCTGGATTTGACAATCAACAATGTAAAACATAAACCTGCCATGACGTCTAGGCTCCTTTGTGGAATTTGCTTGGCTCTCACTTGTATTACTCCCTCGGTGTGGCTTCACGTAGGTATTTTTTGGATCCCTGCTGCAAAACAACATTACCAAGTGTGTGTGTGTGTGTTGAAACATGTTATAGTAATAGAGCTTGAAGCATGTTATAGTAATAGAGCTTGAACTTCCATAATCAAGTTGTTATGCATGGTGAAACACGAATCACCATATAGAATAAATGGGTTCACAATGGTGATATGATTCCTAGAACCAAACACGGCATGCAGTGTATAATAACCCTGGAGTTGACAATCAACAATGTAAAACATAAACCTGCCATGACGCCTAGACTCCTTTGTGGAATTTGCTTGGCTCTCACATGCAGTACTCCCTCGGCGTGGCTTCACGTAGGTATCTTTATCAAACTTTTGTTCATATCTATCCCTCGGCTTATAGCTGTCACTTTCTCTTCTACCACTTGAGCCTCCGCACCTATCCCCCCCACCTTGGTAGCCTCCACCACTAAATGAGGATGCGCTAGACTTAAAGGTTACACCAGTAGATGACAAGCCAATGTACCTAGAAACAATAATAGATGCACAGTTTAATCAATAAAAACCTATAAGTAAGCATACAATTTCATATAATATTGCACTTTACAGTTTTATCTAGATAAGCCCCTATTGTCTTAATAACCTGAATAAGCCTTTATCCTTTTGATTTTACCCAAATAAGCCCCAAACCTTTAATTTACACCTAAACAAACCCTTAATATAAAACAAATAAGGGTTTATTTAAAAACAGAGAAACAGTTTAGGGGATGTTTCAGTGTTATAGCCATTTCACTTCCTGAAAATAAACTTACTTGTCACGGTTGGCAGCAGCTTTATTTCTAGCTTCTTGTATTCTTTCTTTATTATGCAAGAGACCCACTATAGTTTCTGCTTTCTTCCGGACATTGATTCCCATATCTTTCCCACTTGGCTCAACATACTCAAAACTCATGAGGGACTGAAATGCAAAACAAGTAGGGAATATTCAACTTTACTCCCATAAAAGTATGCAATGGCAAGTCTAAGAAAATATAAGGGTTCAGGCCTTACAGCGATCCGGAAAGTACGTCCTATTATGTCATCGACTGCACGCTCAGATCCATTAGAAATCAAATACTCAATAACAGACAATGCCTGATAGTAGTATTAGTTGTTGAATGCATGAAAAAAAAAGCTGCATAAGCTTTGGAAATACATATCAAATTTATAATTATACCGTGTAACGATATGCATACCTTGTAGACGTAACGCCAATCTTTTCCAGTCTCACCAAGTCTTGACCAAAGAACATTCATAACCATTTGACAATCAGAGCTGCAAGATATGATAGCCTATTCAATTAGCAATACAGCAAGAGACAAAACAGAATGAAAGGGAAATATGTGCAAAAGTTGACAATTACAATTTCTTTGTGGCCTGCGCTATTTCCGCCAATGCAGCGCCATGAGGACCCCATGGTTCATTATCTGTTGCATCCAGTACCTACATATACATTTTCCATGAAAATTATGTAACCAGATTAATCTTACAAAAAACTTTCTTTTTTTTGGCCATAAGCTGGATATCCATCGCTAACAGCAGTGGCTAATCTCCTCACTGCGGTTGCTCTTTAAAGAGGGAAATGGCTGGCCATTAAATGTATAACCATTCTTATGAGTGGGGATTTCCACTGCCCACATGATTAAAAGATGAGTTGAACAACTACCACTCCACAACTCATAGTTATCTTTCGAAACTTTACATGAAGTTGAAATGTGTAACCTACCTTATTACAAGAAACACATACTGTAACACATTTTTATCATAACTATCGCAAGCAACAGCAGAAGTAACATCACAAATAATTTTGGATCTCCTTCGACATCGTATAATAACCATTTCCATAATTAAAGCAAAGTTGGCAGATTCATTTTGCAACACTAAGTTGATCGCAACTGAATTGGAAGATCCAAAATATCAAGTAACAATTTACGTAAGTATGATATCTCTCAGCACGTTCAAAATCACGTATGCTAGCAAGCAATATGCAGCTTCAACACGAGCTTTCGATCATCTCATAAACTTTATATTCGTAGATGAATATGTTTCTATAGCTAAACACATTGTAATTTCCTTATGAACATTTCTGGTTCACACTCAAATTCTGCAAAATCTATAGAGAACTCTACCTTGTACACCAAATTCAACGAATCTAATAACAAGTAAATACGAATTCAAGAAAAAAAAAATTCAACTTGCAATCTAGTCTCACCTTCTGTTCGATCTCTGGAACCTTTAATACTTTCAGATTCACCTCTCTCTTTCTGAATATTAAATGAATAAATCAAGTGATCATTGAAGATAAAACACTAATCAACCAAATTCTGATTCAAAAATTTTGGAAACAGATGAGTTTTAGAGCTTACATTTCGCGAACAGTTTGATCGAATGCCTTCATGAAATCCATATCGGATCTAACTTTAAAAAAAAAAAACAATTGTGGAAGAAAATGTAAGATCGAATCAGTAGGATGACGCAGATCTTATAGATTATTTATTCAGCAGTTAAGTTCAAAGGCTTCTAATATAATGAAAAATGTCGAACATTCGCTAAAAAACTGTTTTCCTTTGTTTTCCCGTTTTCTGGTTTGCTCATTGATGAAAAAATTGAGATGATCATTCGCTAAAAAACTGAATTCGGTACTCGACGATGATTTTTTATTATTATTAAAATAGAAAATCTAAACTGAATTCTGGTATTCAGAATGAAAATCTGGGCTGAAAACAAGTACGAAAAATGCAAATAAATAAATAAATAAATTGATTCAAGACCCAAGAGAAGTATCCATTTTCCATTCGGCCTTGATCTTGTTCATTGCTGGATTTGATTTGCTGGCCCAAATTAAGCATTCCATATGGGGTATCCCTTTCTTTCCTTCAATTAAAAAATCGAAAATCGATTGTAAAAGTATCATGAAAGCCTTTATATCAGGGGTTAAATTGCATTTCGGCTCCTATACTCAAAAAAATAGGCAAATTAGTCATTGTACATTAGATTAAGGAGCAAATTGGTCATTCTATTAACAATTTTATCAATTTTTACTGTTAAAAATGAGTCAACTATCTAGTTATTTCATTAACCACGTCAGTTTTTAATAGTAGCAATTAATGAAAATCTTAACATAAAGGATCATTTTTCTCTTTGGTCTAACGTATAAGGACTAATGTACTCATTTTTTTAATAAAAGGAGCAAAATGTAATTTAATTCTTAATACAGGGGCCTCAATGATACTTTCACCAAAACCGATTTAGGGTGGGTTTGGATGGGCGGTGCGTTTACCTGCGGTTAGTGTAAAAACAGCGGTGGCGGTGAGATTAGATACTGTAGCGATACTATAGCGTGAGACAAAAAGTAAGCTAAACGCACCGCACTCAATCGCTCATCCAAACCCACCCTTAATCTAGTAATAACTATTGACTTACTAATTAATTTAAATCTTATTTGATCTAATCGAATCAACTTAACATTGGCCGATTAAATCAGTTAAATCGATCAATATAGATTATAATGAGTTAATTACACTAAACATCCTCAAACTATAATCCTCATTTTAAATTAGTTCCTAAGCTTCAATGTATTCTAATAACATCCCTAAATTATTGATGTTATATCAATTAAGACCTTCCATTATTAAAGTTATTATTTAATCGTTAAATGACATGTCAAATCTTATATAACATAATTTAAAATGACAATTTTAAAGAAAAGTAAAACATCGCCACATAACTTTTAAAAGTAAAAATTGAAAATTAAATAAAACAGAAAATATAGATTCAATATTAAATAAAGCTTTTGTAAAAAGCTCAAAATTTTCAAAACCAATATTTTTACAACATCCATATTTACAATATTCATTTTTCTTTAAATTTTTCATTTTAAATTATGCCACATAAGATCTGACATCACATTTAATGGTGAAATTAAGAATTTAGTAACGAAAGGATCTTATTGATATAACCTCAATAGTTGAGGATGTTATTAAAATGTATTAACGTTTAGGGGACCAATTTAAATTAAGGTCATAATTTAGAGATGTTTTGTATAATTGCTTCTTATTATATACTCTACTATACTTAAAATCTTTGATTAACTAATTTTGAAAAAGATTAAGAAATCATTTGTTTACTAAATGATTTATATTATAATTGTAGTTTTGTCCTTTTATATTTTATATAAAATCAATAAAAATCCACATATCTTTACATAATTACAAAAACTCAATTAGGAAATTACGTAAGTATCAAAACATAAAATATGGCATAATGATAAATTTAGTTCTCAATGTTTACAACTTTTGTCAATTTAGATGTCCATTTTTTTATAGCTAGATTTGATTATTAACCTTTCAAAACGAATCAAATCTTTTTTTTTAATAGAAATGTTAATTAAAGCATTGATTTTTCAACGAAGTTGGTGTGACAACTTGCATAGTAATTCATGTGCACTTATGCTAGCATTGTATTATTTATCTTATATATTACGTCAATAATAAATTTAAAATTTGAAAAATATTTAAAAAAAATAAAAATGATTACAAAATTTTTAAAAAAAATTCATAAAAATTGAAAAAAAAATTGTATGAAGTACACGTGGATTGTCATACAAGCTACCACTACCACATTTAAAAGGTTAACATTTTAGCTTGTATTTCAATTAAAACAATTCAATTCTTTTCGAAAAGTTGATGATGAAATTTGATATTTTTTTAAAAAATTGATGGTTAAATTTAACTCGAAATAATAATAAAGATCAAATTAACAAAAAAAATTAATAATTTAATTTATCTGTAAGGCTCAAATTTTACACGAGCCCATACCAAAAAAATCCAAACCCAAACACAAGCCCAACTAGCCTAAGGCCCACTAAACCCCTAAACAGAATTGAAACCCTAGCAGCAACCTTTGCACCGCCGCTCCCCCACATGCGCCGCAACCACCGCATGCCACGCACCAGCACGTCTCCGCATCGTGCGCCCCTCCACGACGTCCTCACTAGCGAAGCAAAACAGAAAAGAGGTCAGCAAATCAAGGAACAGAAAGTAAAAAAGTTTGGTGACCCGATCACAACTCAAAAAAGATTGGTGGCGACTCCATTTTCGTTTTAAAAGTCAACCCCATTTCCAAAAAAAAAAAAAAGTTTCAACATTATCAATATACCAAAAATTATTAAAGTAAAAAATTAAATATTACTTTATCACTTTAAACAAGGATAGGTGCATGGAATGGATAACTGAACAAGGTGGGGAACATAGAACAAAGAAGCATTTGTTTGTATATGTAGCGAAAAAGACTTGGGTCCCCTTTGAGGACTACTTGTCCCTTTGATGGTAACTTGATTTTGCTATACCTACTCTTTAGCACGCAAACAACATTGTGGACCTCTTTTAGATAAGGTTCCACGTTCCTTAAAATGGACTTTATTTTCCGGAATTGTTGAATTATTCGTTTGCATTCAATAAATTCATTAAAAATTAAATATAAATATGATAAATAACTTAATTTATTATTAAATAGATTAATTTAATTTTTATACTATTAAAAATAATTAATTAAGGCTAAATTAGAATCGATTTTAATATTTGTTGTTTAAAAAATAATATTTATTATTTAATAGAGTTAATATTTTTGAAATTTTATAATTTTGCCAACGAAATCTTTTATTTGGAAGTGAACTTATTTGATTCTTTTTAATAGTTCGAGGACTATATTGATCAATTTAGTAATAAAGGAATTGATTCAATCCAATTATTATAATATAAGGATATAATAAGTTGTAAAGAAAAAAATTAACTATAATATTTTAATTAAAATAAATTAACATTATAATTAAATTAAGGTATAGAGATTATATTTTTAAATTTAATTATAACGAAGAAAACAAAATTGGGAATATTTCTTTTACGCTTTATTATTTTTATTTAATAAAAAATATAATTTTTATTTTAAAAACTTATTTTATCATAATTTTAATAACAATTCAAGTGATTTTGCCATATTTTTCAATATATATGTTTTTTGAAAAAGAATTGGAACCATGCTTAATTAATATCTAAATATGATGAAAGTAAATATTATAAATAGAAAGAAGCCAAAAGCTGTCAACAAAGAGAAAGGATTGTATGAAACAGTGACGCCATGTCATCTGTATTCCTTTTCCAATAAATTTATGTCACATCAGTATTTTCATCCTGAATTTTAGCATTTTTATCGTGAAAAAAATCAAATTCAAATTAAAATTCTGAAATTCAGGATAAGAATACTGATGTGACATAAAACTATTGGAAAGGGATAATATCTCTGTTTCATACAATCCTTTCCCGTCAACAAAAATAGTGCATATGAGCCCCAATTTTTATCCAAACACAATCCCCATGGGGTGGTACATCACTATCTCAATGTGATGATGATGATGATGATGATGATGATGATGATAATAATAATAATAATATTTAATTGTGAAAATTTGAACACCTTCAACTTAAGATTATTGTGCCGATTGTGTTTTAGCTCGATTGGCATATACATTGTTGTTGATGCAGGAAGATATGAGTTTGAATGCATATAGGTTAGATAGGGGCTATGGATAGTTCTAAACATTATGTAAAAAAAAAAAAACAGATATGATCAAAACCTATAATGAAATTGTTCAAGCAAAAAAGTATTAGAGTCTTATTTATAGGAAAACAATATTAAGACAACCTTGCTCTTATTTACGAATCCGACTTAATTTGAATTTAAGAGTTTGTTTATTTCATGGAATATGACTTATGAAAAATGTTTTCCATATTTTGTTTGTTTGTTTCAAGAAAATTATTTTGGTCAATAGGAAATGACTTATAGGTCAACGAAAAATAAGTAATTTTTATTGTAAATTGACTTACAAATTTAAAAAGCGTAGATCATTTATTAGAAAAGAAAAAAACTCATTTATAAGTAATTTTACTTTTATATAAAAATTAACTTGAATCAAGTCTAATATTATTATATTCTTATTTTATTATATCTTTTAAAAGATTTAAATATCAATATAAAATATTTAAAAAATATTTAATTATTTATATTTAATAATATAATAAATTACTAAAAATTTTATATATGATGTTTATTATAAAATTTAATTAGGCATTGTTTATTAATTATTAAGTTTATACTTTATATATAATATTTGTTGCTATAAAATATTGTCAAATTAGAAATTTTTGTATTAAGTTTATATATGATATTTATTATAAAATAAATTTTAATTTATTTTTTAAATTTTTTTTTCAAAAATTATTAATCTAAATAGAATATATCGTAAAATTAAGGATGTCTAAACAAATTTGAATGGTGCATAGAAAATGACACGAAGGTGAGGTCCCCCCAAGCCCCAAGGCACCGACTAGGTTCATTGTCCCCTACGAGGGCTCCAATTTTGGATAAAAAGTATGCTCGGACAAATTGGGCGTTGTCTATTTTATATATTAGGTTCCAAAGCTTTCGAGAACAATATTTTTAATAAAATGTTTTTTAAATAAATAAAACTACTATATTTTTTAATATTGGAGTTTATAAATATAAATTAATATAATTATTATTAGAATAAATATAGTATTTCACGCATCATGAAACTCGAATTAAGATATTAAAATTTTTAAAGGCTTAATTTTATCATTTTTTACCAAGATTTCATTGACATTATTATATGTTTTTCAATCGAATTCATTTTAATAGAATAACATTATAAATAATATATATTAAAGATGTATAATACGAAAAAAAATTAGACTTCACGCGTGAGTTGAGGATATAATATGTATAATACAATATAATAAATAATTTTAAAAAATAAAAACAATATTAATTTTTTTATGAGAAACCGAAAGAAAATTTTATTAACAAAAACATGACACGTGCCACATACTCATTTTAGGTCGATAATTTTTTAAAAAATAAAATTTGATAATTCAAGAACCCAAATAAAATAAAATAAAAAATCTAAATACTAATATCGAAATATTTAAAAAAAAAAACTCAGTCAATACTTTTTTTCACAATAGAAATATAATAATTATATTTTTAACAGCTGGAAGGCAAAATATTATGATTATTATAATAGTAAAATGATTATATTAATGAGCAGATAAGGAGTTTTAATGGGTTGACATCTGAAGAAATGGAATCATGATGAGTGGATAAGAAAAATACCTGATGGAAATTCTAAGGTGGCGATGGTGATATTTGTTAATTGATTGATTTACTTACCAATCAGGATGAGAATCCAACCAAACCCAAAGATAAGATCTTCCCACTTCCATTTCAACGTGAAAGCGAAATGACTTTTTGTTTTTAGTTTAAGATTTTTCCATTACATTCACCCAATTTAAAATTATACGATTTCGCCCTCAAATTTTAATTTATTTTTATTTGTATTATCTTAGTTTATGTAATAAATAAAATATGCTATGAATACATATTACATTTTCATTGGACGATAATATCTTTGTTAGGAATGAAATTAGAATTATTACTTGAGAATATCTTACAAAATTCAATAAATATTTTTATTTATCTGATAGAAAAATAAAAAATAAGGAAGAACAAAACAATTAAATACTCGAGAAGAGAATGTAGACCGAAAATTGATTTAAGTGATTTTGAATATTGTCATGTTTGACAAAAATAGAAAACAAAGCTCAATCGAGATTAGATAATTATGTGCTTTTATAAGCTCAAAATAAAACATTATTTCAAATGAGTCAAACTTCAAACAGCTTTTTGAGTAAAACAAAAATATAAACTATAGTTGGTATACAAATAAAGGGCCTCCAAATGAAATGAAATGACAAACAAGAATTAACCCAAAACCACAATAAATTACATCAATAGTCACTCAATTTTGAGGTACCTGATAAAACAGTTATTCAGGTTTTAAATCAGTCACTCAACTTTTGAAAAATAACAAAGTAATCATCACTAACTATTTTCTGTTACAAACGTAACAAAGCAACCATTTTCTATTATAGACTTGACGAAGCTACCATTTTCTATTCCTCTATTAGTGTTTTTTCGGTTTAGTGTGAGAAAATATATGAATTGTAGGATCATTTGGATCTGAGCAAGAAGTTCCCATAAGCACGTTGTTCTTATAAGACCATGCCAACCCTTTTAACTTCAAAATCTAACATAAGGAACAAAGCAATAACAACGACGACAGTGGTAACAATGGCGGGGATGATGGTAAAGAAAGAACAGGGGGAAGAGTGGGAGAGGGCAAGGGTGAGGAGGTCTACAAAAAAATAAATGGGCTTGTTTGATCCTGACTGACTATTTTGTCAGCTATCCCAATGTTAGAGATGTAATTTACCCTTAACTAAAGTTCCCTAATATCATTCTATTTGTACTGAATAGAAGCTATATATTAATATCATGTCTTCTTTTTCAGACGCATCCAACTCTTACTAATCTCAGCCTTACGAAGGTAAAAATTTAGCCTCGTGACTTCTCACTAAGCATCAACATAAATTTTCTTCCAATTTTTTTATCGTTCAACCAATAACTCAAATTTCTGTGTGTTTCCCGAGAAAAAAATAAGTACAAGTAAATCAAAAGAAAAATAACATATATTACATTGATTAACCATGACAAAAGAAATTACAGAGATAATCCCAATAACAAAATGAAGAAACAAATTACCATCTCCGATAATTAGAAATACTTGCTTGTCTTTACAAAAGTCTGCAATTTTTTTTTCTTTTTGGTTTTCTCGGAAAAGAAATTTTTAAAAACGAAAACGCAGTCGCACCACAAAATAGAGACTTTTCTCCGCCATCTCTCTTTCCCACCGTCGTCTATTTACACAGTGCAAATGATGATCGAAAATCAGATTATAAAAAAAAAAAACCCATTAATATTCACAAAAGGTCAGATTATAGCCACCGATTTTTTTTTTAATATATAAAAAGAATTCCCGAAATAAATCATAACAGAAAGCTGAGTTGGGTGAGTTGCCAGTATCGTGTTCACTTCACTAACTCGGAGACCCAATCGAGATCCGGATCCGGTTCGGTTGGATCGAGTCCGTCGAGGGAATTTTCTTTACTAAGCTTTGCGTACATTCTGGCCCTTAAATCTCTACCGGATTCAACCCTTTCCATTGCTGGTTCTTCGTCGAAACCGTTGTTGCATTCCCAGAGATCGAACTGGCCTAACCCAGAACGGGTCGGGGTTGAAGGAGACCTGCAAAATCCGGGTCGAAGCGTGGAGCCCCGAGGGGAACCGTAACCCGATCCCATTTGCATACCCCATGAACAAGCGCCAGCGCCGTTCATTTTGGACTTACCGAGCTGCATGCTACGCATGGAAGCAGCGAGTTCACTCACCGAGTACAACGAGCCGCTTGGGGATAAAGGTGGTGAATCGGAAGGTGGGGATAACGGAGGTGAAGCCAAAATGGAAGTCGGTGAAGAAACTTTGTCGAAACGGTGACGTATTGGGGACCCAACGTAATCCAAATCGCCCGAACTCGACCCGTTTCCTCTCGGACTCTGTTGTGGTAACAACCGGAGCTGTTCTGGTGTGTGAGCGAAAAAACAGACCCTCCGTTTACAACTGGTACCATCCTTACACGGCTGAGTCCGGTACCGTGCTGGGTGGAGCCAACACTCGAAAACACCATGAGCGAACTCACACGAATCGCCTTTTTTGCAGATTCCTTTACGGAAATCAGGGCAAGCTGTACCCGAATAATGAAACTTCCTCGGGTCTCTCCTCCGGGCTTTCTCACCGGGGTGAGCGTACGGACACTCAGTCCAGTCATGTGACCTGCCACGAGCACACCTCCTCACTTTGAACTCATACATACGAAAATGATCACACGAGAACGCGTCAACAGGCAAATCCGAATCCTCACTCAGAGAGTCGGACGACTCGAAATCGTTTGACGGGAGGTAACGGTGGAGCGATGAGAGGTAATCGACGGGACAAGGACTGGACGGCGCATTGCAGTGATAATTAACGGAAGAATAATTAGACGTCGGATCATTGAGTGGGTCCCACGCCGGGATTTTAACGGTGGGATTTGGTCGTGTTGGTTCTCCGATCATCATTTTTGTACATCGTTCTTTGGTTCCTATAATGAACGATCGGTCCTCTCCCATTATAAACTGCTTTTTTAACCCGTAGTTGTTCGAGTTAACCATGGTTAAGTTTTTTAACTCTTCCGCCTACACTTTCCTTTTAAAAAAGAAGAAAAAAAACTAATGGTAGATGTGACAGTAGGACAATTCTCACGGGCTTTTATTAGCCGTTGATTTTTAAGTCATTAGGTATAGTCTTTTTACTGTTGGCATCACTGAGGGTCCCGTGGAATTAGAGCTTTGTGCTTATCTCTTTGTCATTGGCTGTGATGAATAAAACGTCACGGTCTTGTCATTTTATTATTTACCCGTCTAGTGAATTGAAAAAACTGGTTTTTGGCTTATGGGACCGGCTTTTGGGATATTTTTTTTAAAGAGGAGTTGTCGCTTATCGCGGAACAAACGAAATAAAATATCGCGAGTTTAGGTGATCTTTAACGGTAGTTTAAGGAATTTTTTATGGAGTAATTTCACCATAAGTCCTTAAACTATAACATAAACTTTTATATAATCCCAAAATTTGAAAACATTCTAACTTAATCTTGGAAGTTTTCACTACCGTACCAATCAGGTCATTATGTTAGCTTACTCGTTAGATACAGCATAAAGCTTGATCAAATAGGGTTTTTTTTTTTTTTTGGTATAACCACATGTTTTCTTATTTGGGCCGAAATAGTATTCGAGTAAAGCTCTCCAAATAATGATGACTTTAAAACTCAACCTTATATAGTTCAAATATATGAGGAATAAGTATGCTAGTAACACTTTAATACATCATTTCAACGTCACCCATACAAGAACCTCATAAGCATTTATAATTTGATCCATGTGCTTCAACTATGCTCTATCCTCCATGTCAAATATGAGCTTGCACATAACAACTAAGCTATCATTAAGATGATGGAAGAATCTAATTGATATAAAGATATTTTGAGGATTGGATTGGAACATTTTAAAATTTAAAATCTAAAAAATAAATTGAGGATGTATGTTAGAATTAACCCTTTTTAAATTTAACAATCATAAAAAAACTTCAAAACTATTATTTTCACCATGAATTGTACTAAAACGAAATTACTATTAACTCCGAAGGGCAATCTCGCGATTTCAATATAATAATACGAAATATTAGCGAGAAATCCTAAGATATATTCGGTTTTAATGGATCAAGAACAGTGTTAATGCCACGTGGACGGGGAGCAGAGAGTGGCAGCCACTATCAAATGGGCTGATGATTCGGGATCGTGCATTGCAGCCAGGTGTCATTAATTTAACAAACTACTTGGCAGTTAAGAACCCGACAAACATAGCGGCAGTGACACGTCGTTAAGTCCCCCCGCGTAGTTTAGCGTGATAAAAATGAATTAACACTAGCGTACGCCGCATTGGGTGGTAGATATTTTTCCAGTCTGTCAGGGAGCATTAAATTACTGGTGAAGTTAAATGCTTTTCTAGCTTAGGGTGGCTTTAACTTATTTAATACCATTTATAATTTTAACCACTTTTTCAATGATCCATTAAAAACTAAAATAAATGTTATATTATTTATAAAAATCAATTATATATTTATTTTTTAAAATGTTTACATTTAAATCAATTCTAAAGTGTTGTTTACAATTAAATTTTCACATATATAAATATATTAAATTAAAATACACATATCAAATTACACATTATATTAAAATTTAGATACAACTTTTTATATTTACTTTTTTTAAAAATTCACAAGTTGGTTTTATAGTGTAATATATTATATATGAGCATAGGGGTAATATAAAAATAAATATATAAAAGAATATATAAATGTTTTTTTTTTTGTGAAATTTAAAGATTCTATTATATAAAACAAAATTTTATTTTAAATATAAACGAATAAAATATTAAGAAATATTTTTTAAAATTTTTAATGAAAGTATACGGCTTATATTAAATCGGCGAGTACATGTAGGAGCACTAGAATCCAAAAACCTCCTCGATCTATGGAAATAAACGGCTGTGATGGCACCACATTCGGATCAGGTCTCACAAACGGACAAAAAACCGAGCACATGATCCGTACAAATAAAAATCCATTCTGACAGGAGTTCGTACGTTGACACGTAAGAAAGATCACGTGACATGAACCACCCACCAGCGGTCAAAGAATATGGGTACACATGGTTGGTGGCACAGTGAGCTGGCGGCTGCAAAAAGCTTTGGTCCTTGTGACTGACACCCGGACGAGGAGATTCGTACACGTGGCAAACGATATGGATTTTTGCTTCCTCTTTTGATCTCTCGAGATCCCATGATCTTCATTTGCCTTCACTCTTTTTACTGTTCCCATGCTTTGGATATTTTTTCTTAAACACTATGGGTAAATTACTTTTAAGGTCAGTAAATTATTAATAAATTTATATTTTGGTCACTTAACTTTGAAAAATTACAAAATAGTTAATAAATTATTTAAAAGATTTCATTTGAATCACTAGGCTATTCAATTTTTTTCATTTGGTAGTGAGCTCCAAACAACAATTCGATGATTGGTACAGTGGTTTGTAGTTTCGTATAATTCAAAGTTGTTTCATGTAAAAAAAATGAATTGTAGAAAAGAAGGGGAAGAAGAGTTTTCAATTGGTGCAAGCAACGTGAACGTAAAAGGCCATCCAATAGCAATTTTAATTATCTAGTAATTAAAATAAAAAATTTCGAATAGTTCTATAATCATTTTGTAATTTTTTGAAGTTGAACGACTAAAATGTAAACTAACTAATAGTTTAGTGATCTTTAAGTATAATTCTCTCTAAAAATATTGAAAATTTTAAGTTTTTTTTTTTATAAATTCAAAGGTATTTATTTTGTATATTATTTATAGAATTATTTTTTTACTATGATTAATAAGCTGCAAAGTGTTGAATTTATATTGTAAAAATAAAATTAATTAAAAATAAGAAAAGAAGTAATTAAATTAGTTTCTGAAAAATTTCAATTTCACTTCTAATGTTTCTAATAATAGTATTGTATTTAATATCTTTATCATTTTCACTACCTATATGTGTTAAAAATTGTACATGGATTGAAAACACGTCTTTGTATAACATTAAAGGTAAGAATAATATTTGATGTGGAGATAATGTAAAACTCAAAATAAAACCAAGCAAGGACATTATGGGTATAATATTTTTATCGTTGAGAGGTTTGTTTAATGAACGACATTTCAAAGACTTGTCTTAAAACAGTTTAATTTTTTCTCTACAAAATTCAATATAATTATTTTTTTTTTGAAAAATACTTACTGATATTATTATTAAAGAGATAATAACCACCATAGTACAATCTTGGAAATGAAAAGAGATTTCTAAACCTATTGGCCACCACAGACGGTGCCATTATAACAAAAAATAAAGCAGACAGTCAATTAAAAAAATAATTAATTAAGCATTAAAAATAAAGAAACCCACTATCTAAAAGAAAACAAAACGACACTATGGGCTATCACTTCTTTCCTTTTTTCAGTCTGTAACAAATCCCTATCAGTCAATCACGAGACCCATCTTTCTGCTCATTCATTCTGCTATCTCCTTTTCTTAGAAACAGGGAGTTCATCGGACCTAGTATTCCCTTCTCATCCGGACTCCCAAGCCCTACATCCTCCTCATCTACTGTCTTGAATTATCAGTCTTTCCACCGGCGCCGGAACTTCCTCAATCCAATATTTGGGTTCATCGTATTTATGCCCTTCTCTGGCCATTTCATGCGTTGCTCTATTCTCCTCTCTGGGTATGTGTTTGAAGCTCGTTGCTCGAAATTTGGGTAATCTTCCCCTTATTTCCTTGATTAAATTGCTAATGTTTGATCTATCATCCTCCATCGAGTTAATTTTTTTATTATGGTTAATAATAACCAAATGTAGGGCTTGCATTTTAAAAAAAAAGGAGTAAGAGAACTTTAGTGATAGGGAAGCATCTTGTGATCTTATCCGACTAGACTAGTCATTGGATTAGGATGAAATTGAAAACTTATTCCCATTTGCTTAGAATCTTAAAAAAAAAAAAGGAAAGTTTATTTTAGACAGAGAGGAATGTGGGAAAACATTGATTTAATACCCCCACTTGGATTTCTTCCAATCCTTTTCAACTACTTACTTTATTTTCATTTTTTAAAACTAAATGTTGGATGTTGGTAGCTGCTTTTATTAACTTTTTACATTGGGGGATTCCAATTTGAGATTATTTTTTTAAACAATTAATGAATTAAAAATAATTTAATTATAAAATATATAAAAAAAACAATGGGTTATCTTAAAATTATTTAATATTAAAAAAATACAAAAATTTAAAATAGTTAATTAAACTGATAAAAGTTTATTTCCTTTTTTAGCCAAATTTCTGTAATAGTATATATACATGATTCGATTGGGGAACCATGTTAAAACATATTATCAATAAATTTACAAATTTTATTTTAATTCAAAATTATTAAAAACAAATACAATTTTATTATGTTGAATGTTTATTTGATATAAATTAAGAAATTAGTATATTATTTGAATGTAATTTAAAGACATACAAAGAATTTAAAATAGTTAAGTATTTATTTTTTGTTTTAATATTAAATAAGAAAACGTGGACACAAAGTAGATAGGCATTTCATGAAAAACAGAAAAAAGGTGATATGAGTTAGGTCGTTTCTTTAACCCATAATAATTGCTCTTAAAAACAATAGTTGATTATGTACTCATTTATGTTTTGATTAATAAGAATTAATGAGATTTAATTGTTCTGAAAAACCTCATTAATCCCGGGTTTTGTTCAATTATGTCCCGCACATGACACTCAAAGTGCAACATAAACCCTGTCGAAACCATCCTCTTTGAGAAAGGGCGGGAATCGACTTGGATTTTGAAAACAAAAATAAATCGGGAGCCACCAATCTTTTTTGCTGAGGTGTGATCGGGTCACCTCAAAAAGTGATCGTTTTAATAATCGGATTGATTTATCAAAACAATGATTTTGATCTACGAAAATTGGAAAATGGATTCGGGAGTCGGTTACGTGCGAGGAAGGATTAGCACCCTCGCAACGCCCAAACTTGGTACCTAATTGATTAAGCAATGTCCTAATGTCGAAAAGTTTGAAATGATTTTGAAATTTTGTTTTTTTTTTATGATTTTTGAACAACTTGATTGAATATTGAGATTCACTTGTTCCGAGAGAATAGAGTATCACATCTAGCACGATTGGACACAACGATTTGAGTCCTCGAATTTAAGATCATCCCTAAAATTCTTCAAACACATGTATTGAAATTTTGAAAGGGTATTTGTTTATTTGGTCAAACAAAAAAAAAAAACCACACCCAGCACGATTGGGCACGATTTCTCCAAATTTCCAAATGCACAAATATTACCTTATTTTGAAATATGAACAAAATTTGGAAGGATATCAATTTGCTTGGTCAATCAAAAGAAAATCACACCCAGCACGATTTGGCACAATTTCTTTGAATTTCCAAGCGCATGAATATTACCTTTGTGAAACCCCTTTTTTGTATGAACTTCGAGAAAAACAAAAATGTTGAGATGCAGTTCAAAACCGTCAATCGCAATGAAATGATGAGAATGAAACAAAACATGATAAAATGCAACAACAAAAACAAAATAAAATAATAATATTAAAATAACAATAAAGAAATTTAAAACAACACTACACTAGTAATAATAGAGGTAATAATATGAGAATAATAGATATAATAATAATAATAATATTAATAATAATAGTAGTAGTAGTATAATAATAATAATGATACAAAATATGTACAATATAATAATATAAATATAGTAATAGTAATAATAATAGTAATAGTAAATATGATGATAATAATAATAATAATAGTGATAGTAATAGTAATAGTAATAACAATAAGGTTAAATAATAATAAATTAATAATAATAATATGTAAAGTGGATTAAAATAAATAATGTAAAACAGTTAAACATAAATAACATATAAAATAGGTGGCATATGAAATCTTTACAAGAATAAATAATATATAAAGAACAATAAAAGAGTGAATAAATAATAAATATAAAAAATTGAAATAAAACTGATTAGGGACTAAATCAGAATAAATAACGAAATTAAAGGTAAAAATAAATAACAAAATAAATAGGTGAGGGCTATACTGAAATCGGAATAAAAAAGGACTAAAACTACAATAAATTAAAAAGGACAGGAGCAAGGACCAGATCGAAACACGACAGAAATAATAGGGCGAAATTAAAAAAATAAAGAAATGCGAATGGGGGCCTGATCAAATAACGCCACAAAAGGAGGAGGACTAAACGCGCAATTATCCCTTTTCAAGGGATATGCGCATATTCCTGGACTAAACGGCGCCTAATTCACTTGTGTCTTCTTGCTCCCACTTAAAGGGTGTGACCACAACGGTCATGCAAATATGAATGCAGCAATATCCTATGAGACTCAACCTTATTGCAATCGAAGCACCAACAAACGCGTCAAAAGAAACATGACTTTTCAAAACAATTTTCCAAATTTTCGACAAAAGGACAGAAAATAATCAATTTACGGCCTGATTCTCTTTAGTCCCCAGTGGAGTTGCCAAGCTGTCGAAACCATCCTCTTTGAGAAAGGGCGGGAATCGACTTGGGTTTTGAAAACAAAAATAAATCGGGAGTCGCCACCAATCTTTTTTGCTGAGGTGTGATCGGGTCACCTCAAAAAGTGATCGTTTTAATAATCGGATTGATTTATCAAAACAATGATTTTGGTCTACGAAAATTGGAAAATGGATTCGGGAGTCGGTTACGTGCGAGAAAGGATTAGCACCCTCGCAACGCCCAAACTTGGTACCTAATTGATTAATCAATGTCCTAATGTCGAAAAGTTTGAAATGATTTTGAAATTTTGTTTTTTTTTTTTTATGATTTTTGAACAACTTGATTGAATATTGAGATTCACTTGTTCCGAAAGAATAGAGTATCACATCTAGCACGATTGGACACAACGATCTGAGTCCTTGAATTCAAGATCATCCCTAAAATTCTTCAAACACATGTATTGAAACTTTGAAAGGGTATTTGTTTATTTGGTCAAATAAAAAAAAACCACACCCGGCACGATTGGGCACGATTTCTCCAAATTTCCAAATGCACAAATATTACCTTATTTTGAAATATGAACAAAATTTGGAAGGATATCGATTTGCTTGGTCAATCAAAAGAAAATCACACCCAACACGATTTGGCACAATTTCTTCGAATTTCTAAGTGCATGAATATTACCTTTGTGAAACCCCTTTTTTGTATGAACTTCGAGAAAAACAAAAATGTCGAGATGCAGTTCAAAACCGTCAATCGCAATGAAATGATGAGAATGAAACAAAACATGATAAAATGCAACAACAAAAACAAAATAAAATAATAATATTAAAATAACAATAAAGAAATTTAAAACAACACTACACTAGTAATAATAGAGGTAATAATATGAGAATAATAGATATAATAATAATAATAATAATATTAATATTAATAATAATAGTATAATAATAATAATAATGATACAAAATATGTACAATATAATAATATAAATATAGTAATAGTAAATATGATGATAATAATAATAATAGTGATAGTAATAGTAATAGTAATAACAATAAGGTTAAATAATAATAAATTAATAATAATAATATGTAAAGTGGATTAAAATAAATAATGTAAAACAGTTAAACATAAATAATATATAAAATAGGTGACATATGAAATCTTTACAAGAATAAATAATATATAAAGAACAATAAAAGAGTGAATAAATAATAAATATAAAAAATTGAAATAAAACTGATTAGGGACTAAATTAGAATGAATAACGAAATTAAAGGTAAAAATAAATAACAAAATAAATAGGTGAGGGCTATACTGAAATCGGAATAAAAAAGGACTAAAACTACAATAAATTAAAAAGGACAGGAGCAAGGACCAGATCGAAACACGACAGAAATAATAGGGCAAAATTAAAAAAATAAAGAAATGCGAATGGGGGCCTGATCAAATAACGCCACAAAAGGAGGAGGACTAAACGCGCAATTATCCCTTTTCAATGGATATGCGCATATTCCTGGACTAAACGGCGCCTAATTCACTTGTGTCTTAAAAGAAACCACCTTTTTTTGTCTTATTCAAACCTAAGTAAGAAAGAAAGAAAAAAAAAAACTTAAAACTCTAAAGCTTCTCCCTTCTCCCTCTCTTAAAATCAAAATGGCAGCCCTCTTTTCCCCCTTTTTCTTAGACGTTTGGCCTCCCTTTGCACCACCGTGCCACCACCGTATCAGTGGCCGGTGATGCCCGAAACCGGGCCTTTTGGCCTTTTGTTGGAAACCCTTTGAAGTCCCGAAAACCCCAGTGGAGAAACCCCCCTTTCCTTGCCTTCGATCTGGCTTCGACGGTGGAGACGAGACTCCGACGATGCGCCCCGACGGCTCAGGTATGGTTTCGTCCCTCTTTTCCTTTTGATTTTGTTTTCGTTTTAAATTTTTTTTAAAAATATATATATATAGAAAATAAAAATAAAACAGTAAACGATGAATCAAAATACCAAAAACTAAATCAACCTTTTCTATTGGTTCTGATAGTTCTCTCCCTTTTTTGAAAATCAAAAGTTTTTGTTACGATCCTTCTCTATCCTCTTGCGTTTTTTTTTCGATCTCCTAAAAATCCCCCTTTCTTACAAATATCTAGTGGCCTTTTATAGCCGAATGAAAATAAAAATACACAGCCTTTTTTTGCATTTGTCTTAACTGTCGTTATTTGTCTTGTTCTGTAGGTAATGGGTGATGAGTGGAAGACCATCGGCGGTGGCCGACAAGCGGTGCTAGTAGGGCCAAGAGGCAGCAAAAGGGGTTGCTGCGGCGCTAGGGTTTTCAGAAACCCTAGCTTTCTGAAAATATCAAACTTTTTGGGCCTTTCGGGCCGCTTGTAAATTGGATCTGATTTTAATCTGTTTGGGCCCATTATAATTGGACTGTAATTTTTGTTTGTTTGGATTATTCTAACGGGCTCCAGGCAAATTGGGCCTTCTGCAGCTGCCCCTCTTTGCTCATTATCGTGAAACGAGAATAGAGCAAAGACAATAGAAGAACCAATTTTGCCCGGTTTTGGCCAAGCCCTGATTCTTCAGTGCTCTTATTCTTCATATAGCCTCATCTCAATCCGCTGTTTATTTGTCGCTTTGACCCACTTCACTGCAACTTTGGGATACGATTATTGACTTCGATCTACTTCTCTGTAACTTTGAGAATGCCAGGTTTGCTGACTTCGATCTGCTTCTTTGTAACTTCAAGAATGCCAGGTTTGTTATCTTCAATCTGCTCCTGAAACATAAGGACTGCCAGACTTGTTATCTTCAATCTGCTCCTGAAACATTAGGACTCCAGATTTGCTGTATTCAACCTGCTCCTGAAACCCCAGGATCGCTAGATTTGCTGTCTTCAACCTGTTCCTGAAACCCCAGGATCGCCAGATTTGCTGTCTTCAACCTGCTCCTGAAATCCCAGGATTGCCAGATTTGCTGTCTTCAACCTGCTCCTGAAACCCCAGGATCGCCAGATTTGCTATCTTCAACCTGCTCCTGAAACACCAGGATCGCCAGATTTGCTGTCTTCAACCTGCTCCTGAAACACCAGGATCGCCAGATTTGCTGTCTTCAACCTACTCCTGAAACACCAGGATCGCCATATTTGCTGTCTTCAACCTGCTCCTGAAACACCAGGGTCGCCAGATTTGCTGTCTTCAACCTGCTCCTGAAACATTAGGATCGCCAGATTTGTTGTCTTCAAACTGCTCCTGAAACACCAAGATCGCCAGATTTGCTGTCTTCAAACTGCTCCTGAAACACCAAGATCGCCAGATTTGCTGTCTTCAATCTGCTCCTGAAACATCAGGATCACCAGATTTGTTGTCTTCAACTTGCTCCCGAAACACCAGGATCGCCAAATTTGCTGTCTTCAACCTGCTCCTGAAACACCAGGATCGCCAGATTTGCTGTCTTCAATCTGGTTCTGAAACACCAGGATCGCCAGATTTGCTATATTGCGGGGACAAAATCTAAATTGTTCAGTCTGCTTCCTTACTATCTTCAGGAAGACTTCAATCTTCAGTCTGCTCCACTATCATCTCTAGGGAACAAAATCTAAACTTTCAATTTACTTCTTTACTATTCTCAGGAAGACGAGATATTTGAATTCACTGATGCTGCAACAACGTCCTCTAGGGATCCTGCCCTGTAAAATCAGTTTTGTGTTGATGTTTATACAAAATGGTTAGGATGCAATGATCATAACGAATCTAATTATCCTTACTTAAATGTATTATGGCTAACATTTGCATGAATACAGAATGTCATGAGAATGATCTTTTTTGTAATTATTGGAATGAAACGAATGCCCCTAAATAGACGTGTCTTATGGATGGCATTTGTATGAATGCAGGATGTCATGAGAATGATCTTTCTCTTCTTTTTTTTTTTTTTACAATGATTATGATGCAATGATCAGAATGAATTCAATGCTCCTAATTAAATGTGTTTTGCATGAATGTAGCACTTCATAATAATGATCCCCTTCTAACAGTTTAAGGTGGTCATCGCTCATTGTTTATCAGGGCTATATCACTGACGTCTTGTGCTGCGATCTTGTTATGGTGGTACTCATGATAGAAAACCCAGGAAAACAAATATCTTGCTCAACAAATTTGCCCCACTGTAACTTCAGGGTTCATCTCATTGTGACCTAGGGGTATAGGATTTGAATATCTTCCATTCATCCCACCGCAACTCCAAAACATAGGATTTGTTTCGTCTTTAACCCACCCTCTTGTTATTCAATGGTGTAGGATCTGTATCAGCTTTCACCTTTTGATCGCTCTTTAGGTGACCCGACCAGATGTATATGCATGATGCTCGCGTGAATGCAGCATATTATTTCCTTTCGAGAATGATTCCGATTTTGCACTTGGGTTAGCAATGCCCATTTTTCGTCAGGATTGTATCACTGACGCAATACCTTGTTGTTTTATTTAATCACCATTTTTGACAAAAATCTGAAAAGATAGCCTCAATTTGGACCCAGATGTTTCCAACCCTTAAGCTTGGTGAATCTTAAACAATAATCATGTTTCAGACTCCTGTATTGTTTAGAGGTTTCCAGAGTAATATGGGAAAATTCTTTTTTTGAAAGTATTATTAGCCCACAAATTGTTATTTCAATGCAAAAATGCTCGAATAAGATCATAATGATGGACGGAACAGAAATTTATTGAGAGCACAACTTGAAACAAACAAGTTAATCAAAGCTAGGAAATGCCATGAAAAAGAAAGTTTATTTAGATGTTTTTTTTTGGAAAAGCAATGATAGCAGACTCAAAATGGGTAAAGTAGAAACTAGGTGCCCCAGATATCGTAGCCTGAGCTTCTTCGTTCCAACTTCTTGAGGACCATTTTAAGCTCAATATGTGTTTAGGGGATCCGGAGTATTTTGGCAATGCCCCAAGATATAACATACTTCTTCATTGTTAATTCAAGCGTAGCAAGACTACTGTATGCCCCACTTTTGATCAAAATTTGAGCTGCCCTTTTTCGGGTTTTCAGCTCAAAACCCCTTTGGTCTCAAAGCGCCCTTTGCGGGTTTTCACTTTGGCCTCTCATTTTATTCTTTTTCTTTCTTTTCATTTGTTGTTGTTTTTGTGTTTTTTTGTTTGAATTCTCCTGATTAGGCAGGTCCTTGCCATCTATCTCAGACAATATCCATGCTTCCCTAGAACAGGCCTTCTTTGTTGCCTAAGGTCCTTCCCGATTTGGCATCTTCTTTCTACTGAAGTCCTTTTTGCATGGGAAAGAATCTTCCTCAAAGCCCTATCATGAAATTTTCCATGATGAATCTTTTTTGTTGTGAGCCCTCATCCTCTGATCGTGATGGATGGCCCTTAACATTTTCTCTCCAAATTCACTCGATCACATCGGGATTGGATCCATTCTGCCTCGTCTAATTTTGGCTCGACTCGTGCCCCAGAAGAGAGAATTTTGACCTTAATAGTCAAAATCTTATGAGGAAGGCGTTGCCCCAGCAGAGGTCCTGGCCAACGTTTAAAGAGCATAAAGGGTGAACATAACTTCTATATGCCAGTCTTTACAAGTCTAGGTCATCTTCCTAATAATCCTTGTTTTGTTGCCCTCTTTTTTTCCCTTTTTTTTTTTTGCACTATGATGTGGCATTCGAACACACCACAAACTTTTGACATTGTGCGGTTAAATGTAATTTTTCTGACATTTTTGTTGTCCCCATTCTTTCTTTCTCTCTTTTTTGTTCTAATGACCATTGACTTTGCAATATTAGCCTACGAAGCTACTTCCACTCTCTTAGCGAATTAATGTTTGCTAAAAGCTTCCGCCGAGACCGTCCTAATAAACTCTATGCCCCACACAGATAAGGTAGAGGCATCTGAATTTTGTTTTCATAAATTTGGTATTTACGGCATAACTGACGCGATCCCTTTCCATGATTGACCGGCAGAATCTGCAATTCATGATTAGCTTGGCTATAGTAAAATCATACCCTGACGAACCTCTTCTAGGATCTCCTTAGCCTTAACAGCATACCCACGTTTCAGCAGCCCAGGCGTGTCACGTGAAAACATCCCTGAATTGGGAGTAACTCAATGATGTATCGCTTCGTCTTTGTGGTGAGCTAGACTTTGATATTCACCTTTCTCTTTTCTCTAGGCTCACAATGATGCTTTATAAGGTAGTATCTATTTTTTATCTTGCTCTACCATCTTTGACGAATCAGGAGGTAAGTCATACTCTGTCATCTCCAAAATCTTTCGATCTCTCTAGACACATATTTCACCAAAAAGGGAGCCAGTAACAGCGTCGCTCATGTCATTGATATCTGGGGACCCATTGTGGGTGTAAGGCAGAAAATCCAAAGAATAAATGATTCTAAGGATGATTATTTGTATGATATGGACATGAATGAAAAAAATAAAAAAGTGTAAAGCATGAAAATATTTACTTAGAAAGATGCATTTTATTGAAATGACAATTCCAAACACAAGCCTATTTCACAAAAAGATTCTTATTGCTCCTAGGCTTTAGAGCAATAGGCGCATTTTGGACATTACTCCAAGTTAGCTCTAAAAATATAGAGATCCCTTCCACAGTCCCATTGTTCAAAACACTCCCAAACATGCAAGGTCTTGGAAACTTCGATTCTTTGGTTCACTCCTCAGATACGTCATTAATGCTCCAATTCCCCAGTATTAGGCTTTGCACTAGAGTCCCGGACTTGATGCACTTCTGATCTCATGCCCTCGTTCATCATGGTACTCACAATTTTTACCCTTTTAATGGCATAGTCGTGTAATGGGTTCTCTGAACTAGGTATATCATCGAGCTTCAAGATCCCCATCTTGATGAGCCTTTCAACTACCGTTTTAAAGACAGTGCAATTTTCTATCGAGTGACTCGTTACTCTCGCATGGTAGTATCATTGAACACCCGGGTCATACCATTTAGGATATGGGGGCTGTAATGGCTTTAGATAAAAAGGGGCTACAACGTGCGCGTCAAACAACATTTTGTACGCTTCCCTATACGAGATCGGGATGAGCATGAACCGGGGTTTTTCTGAGTTCGATTTTGGATTAGGCTCTTGTCTTTGGGACACCCGATAACTGGTAGCTGTTATTTTTGGCTGGTTTACTATAATCGGCTCCGAATGGCCCTTGTCATACCTACTTGTAATACCCACTTCCTTTTCCTTCTTCTTTGGGGTCTTCAAAGTCTGCTTCCTCCCTTCCTTTGTTCCTACCTGAGCAATCGGTTTGGATTGATCATCTTCAAGGTGAAAGCATGAGTTCATCGGGAAGTTCAACAGTGCCGATATATTAGTCTAACATTGGGGTCCAATAATGATGGGTGCCCCCTGCGACTGCGTGTCTGGTTGAGTCAGGATATTCCTCGGGGAATAAACGATTTGTTAATCATCATCCGCACTACCGACCACTGGGCCACTCCTTTTTTCAAGTCTTTCGGCAAGTAGTTCAGTTAACCGGCGCATCATACTCATTTGATCTCGCATATCCTGCTGAATTTTGGCTAACTGTTCTTGCATCAGTATTTGTCTTTGCTCAAATCTCTCCAACCTTTGGTCCATGTCTTCTAGGTTAACTGAGATAATTTCACCAAATTAGAGTCTTACTACAAATTTTAATGCATGTGATATGATGTAATACAGATGCATGAAATGCAATGCAAGATGCATGGAATGAATGCAAAAAGAAAGAAATGAGTTGATTATGAATTCAATTCCTATTAGAAGAACTTGTCTAGAAAATACGTTTCTTTAGTAAAATGGACCGCATATACGGCCTCCTCCTTATAATCCAGGTGAACACCAATACTCTTCTTCGTATTCGGATATTATGGTCGTGTACCGCCTCTTCTAGCTCTTTGTTGCTTGATCTAGGTTGTTCCTCATCACTTACTTACCCTCTTCGATGCTCATAATCTTTTGATGACTCCCGAACAATCCTTGTCGACTTGAATCTTCAGACAAATCCTCTTCTTCGTATCCGGATGTTATGGTCATGTCCCGTGAACTTTCTTAATGGACACCTCTTCTAGCTCTTTGTTGCTTGATCTAGGTCATACCTCATCACTCACTTATCCTTCGTGGTGCTCATAATCTTCTGATGGCTTCCAAACAATCCTTGTTGGCTTGAATCTTCAAGTAATGTCTTGTATCGTTGTTTACCTAGGCCAGGTTCAGACGACCGTATTATAACCCACTTTATCAAGTAACACATTTTCTTATGGCAAATTCTTCTATTTAGCAAATAAACACGAATCAACACCTCCTTTCTAGGATGATGCAATGCAATGCCAATGCACGAATGAATGCAAAAAGAAAGAGAGGCCCTGATTATGAATTCAATTCTATTAGAAGAACTTTTCTAGAAAATAAAGCTCTTTACATAAAACGGATTGCATATACGGTTTTGTCCTCATAGTCCAAGCAAAACACCAATCTTTTCCTTCGTGACCGGATATCGTGGCCATGTCTTGTGAACTTTCTTCGTAGATGCCTCTTCTAGCTCCTTGTAGCTTGGTTCGGGTCGTACCTCTTCACTTGCTTATCCTATGTGATTGTTCATAAGCTTCTTAACCTAAAAAGTCAAGACGTGACGACTCTTGAATAATCATTGTTGGTTTGAATCATCGAGCAAAGTCTTGTATTCTTCTGTTGACTATCAGCCTTCTTTCGTTATTTATTTGGACTATATTTGGGCCACCGTATTATAATCCATTTTATCAAGAAATTTAGTTCCTTATGACAAACTCCTCTATTTAGCAATCGAATATTAATCAGCACCTCCTTTCTATGATGATGCAATGCAATGCAATCAAGACAGAGGAAAACACGTTAGTACAAAAGAAAACACGTTAGTGCAGGAGAAATAAGCAACACAGGACACTTATCCGGGCTGACCGCTAGGGGTTTAGCTTGGCTCTATCTAGGGTAAGCTCTTAGGTTTCTCTATATGCGGTTTAGTTCTAAAGGGAGGGTACCCGAACCAGCAGATTCCTCAATCCTAACCCATTATAGGCTCATACGGATTAAGTTCAGTTCAGGGGAATACATTTCCCTATGGCCATGCGGAGGTGAAAACCTCACGGAACCATAGGTACGGATGTATTCCGGAAGCAGTCCTCTAGCCCATGCGGAGGTGAAAACCTCACGGAGGCGTAGCTTCTTGCTCCCACCTAAAGGGTGTGACCACAACGGTCATGCAAATATGAATGCAGCAATATCCTATGAGACTCAACCTTATTGCAATCGAAGCACTAACAAACGTGTCAAAAGAAACATGACTTTTCAAAACAATTTTCCAAATTTTCGACAAAAGAACAGAAAATAATCAATTTACGGCCTGACTCTCTTTAGTCCCCAGTGGAGTCGCCAAGCTGTCGAAACCATCCTCTTTGAGAAAGGGCGGGAATCGACTTGGGTTTTGAAAACAAAAATAAATCAGGAGTCGCCACCAATCTTTTTTGCTGAGGTGTGATCGGGTCACCTCAAAAAGTGATCGTTTTAATAATCGGATTGATTTATCAAAACAATGATTTTGGTCTACGAAAATTGGAAAATGGATTCGGGAGTCGGTTACGTGCGAGGAAGGATTAGCACCCTCGCAACGCCCAAACTTGGTACCTAATTGATTAATCAATGTCCTAATGTCGAAAAGTTTGAAATGATTTTAAAATTTTGTTTTTTTTTTATGATTTTTGAACAACTTGATTGAATATTGAGATTCACTTGTTCCGAAAGAATAGAGTATCACATCTAGCACGATTGGACACAACGATCTGAGTCCTTGAATTCAAGATCATCCCTAAAATTCTTCAAACACATGTATTGAAACTTTGAAAGGGTATTTGTTTATTTGGTCAAATAAAAAAAAACCACACCCGGCACGATTGGGCACGATTTCTCCAAATTTCCAAATGCACAAATATTACCTTATTTTGAAATATGAACAAAATTTGGAAGGATATCCATTTGCTTGGTCAATCAAAAGAAAATCACACCCAGCACGATTTGGCACAATTTCTTCGAATTTCTAAGTGCATGAATATTACCTTTGTGAAACCTCTTTTTTGTATGAACTTCGAGAAAAACAAAAATGTCGAGATGCAGTTCAAAACCGTCAATCGCAATGAAATGATGAGAATGAAACAAAACATGATAAAATGCAACAACAAAAACAAAATAAAATAATAATATTAAAATAACAATAAAGAAAATTAAAACAACATTACACTAGTAATAATAGAGGTAATAATATGAGAATAATAGATATAATAATAATAATAATAATAATAATAATAATAATAATAATATATAATAATAGTAGTAGTATAATAATAATAATAATAATGATACAAAATATGTACAATATAATAATATAAATTTAGTAATAGTAATAATAATAGTAATAGTAAATATGATGATAATAATAATAATAATAGTGATAGTAATAGTAATAGTAATAACAATAAGGTTAAATAATAATAAATTAATAATAATAATAATATGTAAAGTGGATTAAAATAAATAATGTAAAACAGTTAAACATAAATAATATATAAAATAGGTGACATATGAAATCTTTACAAGAATAAATAATATATAAAGAACAATAAAAGAGTGAATAAATAATAAATATAAAAAATTGAAATAAAACTGATTAGGGACTAAATTAGAATGAATAACGAAATTAAAGGTAAAAATAAATAACAAAATAAATAGGTGAGGGCTATACTGAAATCGGAATAAAAAAGGACTAAAACTACAATAAATTAAAAAGGACAGGAGCAAGGACCAGATCGAAACACGACAGAAATAATAGGGCGAAATTAAAAAAATAAAGAAATGCGAATGGGGGCCTGATCAAATAACGCCACAAAA
The DNA here is from genome assembly GCA_005393395.2 of Gossypium australe. Classification (NCBI taxonomy): domain Eukaryota; kingdom Viridiplantae; phylum Streptophyta; class Magnoliopsida; order Malvales; family Malvaceae; genus Gossypium; species Gossypium australe. The sequence goes on along the minus strand of CM016621.1, from coordinate 471,770 downwards.
GGAGGAGGACTAAACGCGCAATTATTCCTTTTCATGGGATATGCGCATATTCCTGGACTAAACGGCGCCTAATTCACTTGTGTCTTAAAAGAAACCACCTTTTTTTGTCTTATTCAAACCTAAGTAAAAAGAAAGAAAGAAAAAAAACTTAAAACTCTAAAGCTTCTCCCTTCTCCCTCTCTTAAAATCAAAATGGCAGCCCTCTTTTCCCCCTTTTTCTTAGACGTTTGGCCTCCCTTCGCACCACCGTGCCACCACCGTATCAGTGGCCGGTAATGCCCGAAACCGGGCCTTTTGGCCTTTTTTTGGAAACCCTTTGAAGTCCCGAAAACCCCAGTGGAGAAACCCCCCTTTCCTTGCCTTCGATCTGGCTTTGACGGTGGAGACGAGACTCCGACGATGCGCCCCGACGGCTCAGGTATGGTTTCGTCCCTCTTTTCCTTTTGATTTTGTTTTCGTTTTAAATTTTTTTAAAAAATATATATATATAGAAAATAAAAATAAAACAGTAAACGATGAATCAAAATACCAAAAACTAAATCAACCTTTTCTATTGGTTCTGATAGTTCTCTCCCTTTTTTGAAAATCAAAAGTTTTTTGTTACGATCCTTCTCTATCCTCTTGCGTTTTTTTTTCGATCTCTTAAAAATCCCCCTTTCTTACAAATATCTAGTGGCCTTTTATAGCCGAATGAAAATAAAAATACACAGCCTTTTTTTGCATTTGTCTTAGCTGTCGTTATTTGTCTTGTTCTGCAGGTAATGGGTGATGAGTGGAAGACCATCGGCGGTGGCCGACAAGCGGCGCTAGTAGGGCCAAGAGGCAGCAAAAGGGGTTGCTGCGGCGCTAGGGTTTTCAGAAACCCTAGCTTTCTGAAAATATCAAACTTTTTGGGCCTTTCGGGCCGCTTGTAAATTGGATCTGATTTTAATCTGTTTGGGCCCATTATAATTGGACTGTAATTTTTGTTTGTTTGGATTATTCTAACGGGCTCCGGGCAAATTGGGCCTTCTACAAACTCAAAATCTATATTATAAAAATAAATACAATAAACGAGATATTAAAATGATCTGGTTTTTGAAAGTATGCTATTTTATCATATTTGTTTTTTTTAATACATTGCTTAGAACTATTGATAATATGACTATAACTTTAATATTTTCCGGGGTTTATGAATTTTTTATATCAAATAATCACATTGTATTATGATCAAATCCAAAGTCAAACTCTTAAATGGGCAATAAAACTCTCCCATTATTATTTTCTTCATTCAAGAAAATGGATAAGGTGTAGTTGGTAGGGGTGTTCAGTCAGTTAACTGACCCGAAATAACATTAATCGAATTAATCGACCTTTCAAAATGTTTAACCGTTAACCGAACCGAAATATTTTCAAAAAAATTAACCGAATTAACCGAAAGTTATATGTTTTTTTTATTTTTGGTTAAAAATTAACTGGATTAACCGAATTAACCGAATTACCCGAAATGAATCACTACATAATTAAAAAGATTACATAATTTTAGTTTTAGAATTTTATTTTTATTTATTAAATTATTTGTAATTTTTATAATTGGTTGAATTGGGTAATTGAGTTGGGTTGGATATTTGGGTTTTGATTGGGTTTAGAGATTGGGTTTAGGTGAATAGTGGGCCTATTTATATATTATAATTTTATTTATTAATTTTTTCGGTTAAACCGGAAAAATTTAGTTAACTGATCGGTTTCGAACCGAATTAACCGTTAACCAAAAAATCACAAAATAATTAACCGACCCCCGATCGAAAAATTTGGTTAACCAACCGATTAACCGAATTCGGTCTATTAACCGAATTTTTTGAGTTTTACCCAAAATTTTGCACACCCCTAATAGTCGGTAGTCTTGCTCTCCCCCCAAAAATGGTAAATATCCTTTTTAATCCCTTTGATTATGAAATATAAGTTAACATAATGGTAAAATTGTATTTTGTCTCTATCTTCTATCCTCTTAAAACAATTTTTTAGATTTATCTTTATCTTCATCCATAAAAGTCAAACCCAAAACAAATAATTAAAACCTATAATAATTTTGATTGTTAGCCCAAAATGAATATGTTTCTCATCCCTTCCACTCTTCCAATTATAGGCCCAAACCAATGGACAAATCTTATGGGTTCATTGGCTGCCATATTGATTATAGAAGGTAGTAGAAAACAGATAGAAACAATGTGATAAAAAAAAAGTGCAGCAAACATATCTACATGTCGGCTCAGAGGGATGAAATTGAACCGAAAAACACACCCTTTTTTAAAATCCCAACGTGGCCAAGAATATGCCATTCCTTCTTACATATGCAAACTCTTTAACTTAATCACTAAGGATAAACACTTGCTTGGTTGGCATTGTGGTAACATGTCTTTCTTCTTCTTTTTCCCACCTTCTTTTGCCTTGGAGAAAAAAGATTACAAAAAGCAAAACAAAGAGGAATGGGCTTATGATTGAAGCTTGTCCATGCCCAGATTTGATATTTAACTCTTATACTTAACCGTAACATTAAAGAGATATGGTCTTGACTCTTTAAAATGGTATACTTTTTTTATATTTAGAGTTGAGATTTAAATCCCATACTCAGGGCAACGTTCGAGAGTGAGAGTTTTAACCCCTCAAAAATGTATAACTTCTTTATAATCTCTTTACAAACTATAAGATTATAAATTGTGTTAATTCTAGATTAAAGTAATGATTTATAAGAGTAGAATGGTCAAATTATGACAATAATATACATGGATCAAATCATAAATATAAAAACAATCGGGACTCCGAAACTATAATTTGACAATTAGATACACGCAAGTAAAATGGGCCTAAGACACACAAACACAAGCGAGCATTGAGCAACCGACTATAATTTCCCAAAGCAAGAGGCGAAGAACGTCCGCTCCCACGTGAGTTGTCTCTAAAGGGGGATTCTGAACACGTGCGTATTCAACCACTCACGTTCCCATCCGGCACGTGCTATCACGTTATAGTAAAATCATTTAAAATAAATAAATAATTGCAATTTTATTTTTAATTTGAATCTTAATTTCTTTTTTTATAAAATTGTTAGGTTGGTTTACGTATAATCATGTCGTATTTATGATATGAATTATACTCACCAAAGTATTCACATGGGTGGCTGACACCACCAACCCCCTCCCTCTATCACGTGAACATTTGGACCCTACACATGCAACACCCTTTTTTACATTTCAAAATATAAATAAATGGTAAATTACGTTTAACGTGACTAAACTATTAGTAAATTTTTATTTTCCTCATTCAATTTCAAAAATTATAAAACAGTTATTAAATTATTTAAAAGTTTTCATTTAAGTTATTGGGGTGTTAAAATTGTTGTTTTATATCATCACTTGCACCAATCAAAACCTCTCATTCCCCTTCTCTTTTACAGTTTAATTTTTTTTGTGAAACAATTTTGAATGTCATGAATCCGTGAGCTAAAATCTAAATAGCTTTTTTTCCCAATCTTCATCACTAATGTAAGATCGACTTGGATCTAAGATATTTTCTTCTCGTCGATGGGTTCAAATTGACCGTACATGTCATTGACTTGTCGCTTAGAGATCGCTAGCTGAACTTTTTAAAAAATTTAATAGCTCCGTGATTTAAATAAAAACTTTCGAATAATTAAGTTATTTAAATGAAAACTTTTGAATAGTTCAATGATTATTTTGTAAATTTTTGAAGTTGAGTGACCAAATGTAAACTTACTAATAATTTAATGACCTTGTGTGTGTAATTTATCTTAAATAAAAAAAATTCTAAGTGAGTGAAAAAGGGAAAAAAAGTCTGGTAAATGAAGACCTCCACGCCAAGCAACGCCCTCTCTTTTACAGAAGTTTCTTTTTAATTCAAGCAAATAAAAAAAAAGGTAATTGCAAAAGAGAAGGATATAATAAAATTAAAAATAAGTAGAAATTTGTTTGTATAAATTTATATATTATATTTATTTAAATATGTATAATTAAATCAAAATTAAAATTTATATATACAGTTATAATTATAATAAAATTTTTTATTTTTATAATTACATAAATCAAAATTAATATATAAATCATACAATTTTAAGATTTGTCCCTCAAAATAATAATAAACTCGCATAGGGATTGGTGTATTCAGCAGGGCCCACTTAACTATCAGTCATCCACTTCTCTACCTGCCACGTGGAGGCTTAGCTAGCGTCCAAACTGGTGCAATGCAATTTAGTAGAGTGTAAGATTATTGTAAATTTAAAAATACAATGTTTTTAGTACTTTATTTTTCTAATTCAACTTTAAATTTGAGGTAAAAATTTAAATTATTTCAGTTTATTGCAATTAAATTAAAATTCAGTTTGATTTTTATATTTAATTCTAAATTTAATTGTTTTATATTTGAGTTTGAATATAAATTTTTAAATATAATTTCTAAATATATTAAAAAGTTTAATCAAATTGGCAAATTACTCGTGTGAAGCATATGTTATTTATTATATATGTATAATTTTCTTTACTTGCATAAATTACATATTAATTATCACTAATCATGTCATAAAATGATTTACAAATACCAAATAGGTAAATTTTTGATGCACTGAGAAAGTTGTGATGTCCCTAGACAGTTTGCTCACCTAGATTAGAGACATACAATGGTCGGACAATAATGGTAGTGTTATAGTTAGGTGGATAGTAATGGATTTGGGTTACTTGGCCACTTTACTCTTTTACATTGAGTTGCCACTTGTTGCTTCGCAATTGGAATATTGTTAGGCAGCGCTCGTACTAACATGTTTAAGTAGAGTGACGCTACGATGTGCACGAGACTCTTCAAATTAGATAAAGTGATCTGTGTGTAAGGCTCACTAGATTGTCAACAAATATTCAAAAATTATATCGAATAAATGCATGTTTGACAACTCACTATGAATTTTTGAAAAAAAGATTTATCGTATAATTTTTACGAAAATTCAAAATAAGCATATTGCTTAATAACAAAATCCTAGCCATCCAATTCATCAAGTTGAGCTGTAATTATGGTGGTTGTTAATGGTATATTTAAAGTAAAGAAATAAAATAGGAAATATCAGAGAGGGAGTTAAGAAAAATAATTAAAAATTATAAGCGCAAATCGCCAGAAAAAAAAATAAAGCAAAGGAATCGGAGGAGTAAAGAAATGTTAATTATTAAACCTGCTGGATCGGTTCCTAAGGGGTTGAATTTGATTAATTAAGATTAATTTTAATATTATCTATTAATGATTCATTTCTAATACAGTAAATCATTGTTAATTGATTCAATTACCGTTTTGGCCCCATTTCTCAAATTGACTCGAAGCAATGAAGTAAATGATTATGTGCGGTACTTTGTATGATGGTTGTTATACACTTGGGTGATCATCACCACCTTCTTTACGTGCACGTGCGGTTTAGATTTTTTGTCAGACTAAATAACAAATCAGGGACCATCAAATCCATCCCTTGTTACTTTTTAGCTCTATGTTCTGTCTTTTTAACTAATCTTGTCTTAACTTTTCTTTTTTGAATTTTAATCACATAATTATTGGTTATAATGTAACGAATAGAATTTATATTTAAATTTTAAAAATAATATTATTAAGACGAGTAATTACAAATGTAGAAATGATTTCAGCCCATCCCAAAATCTAAAATCAAATTATGTCCTCTTCGAAAATAATTTTTTTTAGTGTAATCTTTTAAAAATTATAAAAGTTTACATTAATATAATGATGGAGATACTCGTCTTAGACATGAAACAACTTTAAAATTCATAATTAACATCTACCCTTTAATGGGCCTACAGAACGCAGAAAATTAATAATTGTACTAGCACCGATAGGGAAATAAAAGAAATTCTGAGTGCACTTGATATAAACAAATGTGTAATAAATTATATCAATAAAAATATGTGTAGTAAATTCCCTACAAAACTTTGACTTTATCCTCACCATTTTCCATGTTTTGATTTTTTTAATATTTACTTATTTTTTTTTATTTTAGTAATATATATAAAATCAAAGATATTTTTAGATTTTACTTTCATGAAATGACTTACAAAATGAAGAGAAAAAAAAAAAGCACAAAATACCCCCAAAGAAAAAGGGTACTAAAGTAACTTCCAACTAGATTTTCCTACAACCCAATTAAAAGCTTTTTTTTAATAAATAAATCTAGTCATAATTAATATTATTTAAATAGTTATAATCCTTGCACTAAAATAAATCTAAAAATAACTCATATATGATGACTTATAAGTTATTTATTTCTACAATTAAAAGCTTGTTTATTTGTTTCTTTTAAATTTCATTGCTTTTACTTTTCTCCACAATATTAGCTTTACTTTCTCAAAAGATGAAGATTATTAAATCTTTTTTAAACATTATAAATGATGCAGAGAAAAGTTAAATTAAAATTAAATTATTTTTATTTAATTTTATAAATTTATAAACTATCATATAAAATATATACCAAAAAAATTATGAATATTAAATTATGTAAATATAATTAAAAAAAATTATATAGAATATTTAACAATGCTTCAACTGCACTCAAAGGTTTAAATTACTTTTAATTTTTTTTAAATAAATTGCTTTCAATTTAACCACTTACCTCTTTTAAAGTTGTAGTTTAAGCCATTTAATTAAAAAAATATTAAATTTTTGTAAGAAATAAATACCCTTATAATATATATTTTTTACTTTCTCAATTAAATTGGTATCCGATTAACTTGTGACATTAATTCAATTAAAAATTTATAAGTAGAAAGCATGAACATAAATTATCGGTATATTATAACTCAATTAAGTCTAATTATGACTTTAGTTATTGTATTATCCAAAATTTTGAGATTTAATTCTTTTACGTACACTTCACACAATTTGGCCATTTTAAAAAAAATATATATATATGTTATTAGTTAATCAAAATCAATAACATTGTTAGTTATTGCCGTTAAAATGATTGTGTGAATTTTTTTTACAATTTTTCGATCATGTAATCAGTTCCATTTAAAATTTGAATCAACCATGTTCAATTCCTAATAAGATTTAGGTATGAATCTAATGCTCGACCTTGTTTTTTTTTTTTTTAAATAAAAATTCATGTCATTTATTTCTCGACAGCTACTAGAATTTGAACCACTACTAGCATTATAAGAGTAGATGATCAAATTACAACAAATTAGAACAGGGAGGTCGAATCTCAGATTTAAGAAAAAGGGGGACTAAAATAGAAATTAGACAAAAATGTTTTTATAGTAAGGAAATAAAAACCAAAGTTGAAATTGCCAAAATTATCCTTGTAGTTTTATCACCCTAGTCAAAATCCTCCATTTTAGCTGTCGGCCTGTCCCCTTCAAACGCAAATAAAACCTCTCTTTCTCTCACTCTCTCTCTTTCTCAAAAACCACAACTCCCCCACACTTTTTTTTCCTCTCACTATAGTCTCTCCTTTAACGCCAACAAAAAAAAAAAAAAAACAAAAGCTACATTCAAAATAAAATTTCATATTTTTTATAAAATTTGAAAAAAAATATATAGAAAAAAGATTATGGAAGCGCCAGAGTTCTTTCAAGGAACCGCTTACTGTTCTCAATTGACGCCGGAAAAACCGGCGGCCGGAGGTGACCATTTCATCGTGGAGGACTTGCTCGATTTCTCCAACGAGGATGCCGTTATTACTGATGTCGCTAATTTCAACTCCTCCGTTGCCGGTCATTCTACGGATTCGTCAACCGTTACGGATGTCGAGAGTTGCAATTCGTCGTCGTTTTCTGGTCCAGAAACGAATTTAGGTGGTGGTACTGGTTGCAGGAGTTTCACCGACGGTCAGTTCGCTGGTGATCTTTGTGTGCCGGTAATTAAAATTTTTTTACTATACATGCAATGGTGTGATACTGATAGGTTATTTTTTGTGGTCAAATTTTAAAGGAAGTCCTTACACTAATTTTTTTTTCGCGGAGTTAGTTTTTCTTAAAATTTGATTTTTCCTAAGTTTTGTTAAAATTTTTTGTTAATTTTATTAAATGATGTTAAAAAGAAAGTTTGATGTGATATAGGTTGAATATTTTTGGAAAGAAAAAGCTATATATTTATGATTTGATTTGATAGAATTAATGGAAAACAGTTATTTTCAATTTTGACAAAGAAAAGTTAAAAGTAATCAGATAATAGAGGGATTAATTATGAAATGTATAGTATAGGACCTTTAATGGAATTTAACCTTTTTTGTTTCTTAATAATTTTCCCGGCAACCAAACAAAGGTTAAAAGAGTTTCTTTATCAGAAAAAGAGTTCAAAATTCAAATTGTTTATAACTGTTGTTCATCTTTGTTGAAAATAGTACGACGATTTAGCTGAGCTGGAATGGCTGTCGAATTTCGCCGAGGAATCATTTTCAAGTGAGGACCTGCAAAAGCTCCAACTGATATCCGGTATGAAAACCCTACCCAACGTATCATCGGGGCCACGAGGGTTGCAACCTGAACTCCCTAACCAAATCGAAAACGCCATCGACGGCGGCGGAAGCGACAACAACCATGTTTTCCATCCAGACATGACGGTTCCCGCCAAAGCAAGGAGCAAACGTTCCCGCGCAGCGCCGTGCAATTGGGCGTCACGCCTCCTCGTTCTCAGTCCAACGGTTTCATCCCCCGAACCGGATATCATCGTCCCTGTTCAACCACTTCCGTCGAACCAACCAGGAAAAAAACCCGTCAAAACGACGTCGTCATCGTCGAAGAAGAAAGACGGTGGAGAAACGAGCTCAGACGGGCGGAAATGCCTGCATTGTGCTACGGATAAGACGCCGCAGTGGCGGACTGGACCCCTGGGTCCGAAAACACTTTGCAACGCTTGTGGTGTGAGGTATAAATCGGGTCGTCTTGTACCCGAATACCGACCCGCTGCTAGCCCGACATTTGTGCTCACCAAGCATTCAAATTCTCACCGTAAGGTCCTCGAGCTTCGACGACAGAAGGAAATGGTAAGAGCCCAACAACATCATCAGCAACAATTCATGCATCACCATCATCAAAACATGGTTTTTGATGTATCGAACGGTGATGACTACTTGATTCACCAACCTGTGGGTCCTGATTTCAGGCAGCTGATCTAGTGCATGCTAAAGTAGGGAAACTTTAATGAGAGCTCTTTAAATTTTTTTTCCCAACCAGAGTTTAATTTAGCCAATGAATTCATTAGTGAATTCCAGTTTATGATTTTCCTAACTATTTTTTTTCTTAGACTATTTAATGTTCCTTGTTTTTTTTTTCTTTGCCAAATTTGGCAAATTCTTGAAGCTTCGAAACCCAATCTTCTTAATTCAGGTAAATTAGTAAAATTTTGTTTATATTTTTCTTTATTCTTGGATTATGATTTTTTTACTAATTAATAATAACATTAAAACACCGGTTGAGTAAAAAAAAACTAGATGCATGCTTTTCTTTTTTTTTTTTTATAACTATTATACCTACATCTTATGAGCAGGGGCGAACGCTGGGTTCGGCTCTTCTAAAATGTAAAATTGCTATTTAAACTTTTAAATTTTTTTAAAAAATTTAAATTAATAAAAGTAAAATTACATGTTGGCTCCCTTTAAATTATAAAAATTCGATTTAATCCTTTACAAATTATAAAGATATAAACTATAAAAATTAAAATTTCATTTGGCCCTCCCTAAAAAATTGTTCTGGCTTTGCCCCTGCTTATGAGCCTGCATCGTGTCCCTCCAGACTCACGAGTTAGCACCCTGGACTAAGAAGGACCATTTCTCAAGTTAAAGACACATAACTGTCCAAGATCTCAAAAGCCCTAGTCATCAAGATCCACCTTTACATGGAATGAGTATTCGTCATTTTTTGACATGACAACTTATACCTTACAATAACAAGACATTACTATGTTAAAAATCTCGCGTAGTTTAAAATCAATACACAGACAAAACATGGCACATTAAGAATAATCAGAGATATATATATTTTTTTAAATATTAAGGATATTGATGTAAAAGATAATCCGCACTTTCTTTCTCTCCCTTTGAATATTCTTAACTCCTTAATTGCTTAAATGAACCGTCACAAACCACAATAACCTTTTCGTTATATCGATAATAACATATTTTTATTAGTAGTTCAAATTAAGAACTTAGGAACTGTAGACACTTTTGTCAAGAGGAAATCAACCTTGGTAATATTAAAAGTCGATATAACGCTTTAATGGCAACCATCCAAGTGTGTGTTCATAGCATAAATAATATATACAATAAAGCCGTAATATATAAAATATCCATGTTTGTAGACACACGTATTTGTCACTTTATCACCCCCATAATTAGTTAAGGGTTTAATGCCCCTTGCCACCCCTTTCAATCCTAAAAAAAAGATGTTTCCCTTCGAGTTGAAGCAAAAAGGGTTTTGAGGATTGATTCTAAAACAAATTTTACATTTAATTGTTTAAAAATGATAAAATGAATTAATTAAATTTAATTACAAATATTTAATTATTTTTATATATTTTTATTTTTAAAGTCGGAAGTCATTTTATTTGAGGGTTGAAAAATATAAATCTAAACCGTTATTAGATCCCAACGAGTCTAAAACTTATATTATTATTCAAAATAACATTTATTTTTATTTTTAATATTAATATTATAAATTAAATATATAAAATGAAATGGAGTGGTGGATTGATGAACATATTTTGCATGAATTTCCACGATTCACATGAATTATTATTATTGTTAAATTCCAGTATCCACCGGCCCCCACCGACGTGAGGTAAAATGGAAAGGTTTTTGAAGATAAGGTTTGTATTATTATTGAAAAGGGTAAGGTAGGATTATATTATAAGGTCAAAACTTTAATAAAATATAAATAAAATGTTGATGTTTTTAAGGTAAAATGTTGAAAGTATTAATGCACCAATTTTTAGTTTATTGATGGAAAATTATTACTTAACTGAATTTGTTATCATTAAGGCTGTCGAAACTTCATCATTACAGCTTTTTTTACTTACAATATTACAGAGAATGTTACAGTACTTTGTTGATTTTAGGTTACTCTTTTTAACCTAATTTTCGGGTGTTTGAATAGGTGAATCGCACATGACAAATGAACAACTATTAAGGAAATATAAGTAATTATGCTAAATTTTAAACCCTAAACCTTACAAAAAAAAAAAACTTACATTTTCTTAGTAGGTGATTGTGCGCCATGCATGGTTTATCTTTTCCAACACCTAACGAGACGCTTCTCTCCATTGAACTTGTTGCTTTAGGCATTCATGCTCTTCATAGGGTCGAGAAATAAAACTTTGACCAAGGGCAATACCGTACATATTAAAGGTTTCATCGATTGCAGACCAACAATACTTCGAAGAGTTTCTCTTGAAAGAGTGGGCCTCCCTCAACAATACATTTCTAGTGAACATATTGGTAAAAACATTTCTATGGTTTCATTTTAATTCGATATTGAGTAAATTGATCATTCTCAAAAAGATTAGAATAATTTAATCATTGTCAATTTTAAAAGTGAGCAACTAAGGATAATCAGTCAAGGCATCAATGTTTTCTGTCAATTATACAGAATTTGATTAGCATAATAATAAATTTAGCCTCCAATGTCTATATATTTTGTGTAAATATTGATAGAATATATAAATGTTGCGAACTAAATTTATTATTACACTAATAAAAATACGTATAATTGATGAAAAATATTAACACTGTAATTGATTATTTTTAATTGTTCAGTTTAATTTTTTTTTAGAGGGATCAATTTACTCAATACCAAAATATAAAGGTACGAGAATATTGTGTACTAAAACAGAATGTGATCCCATAGAATAGAAGTGATGTTATACTAAAAGAGAGGAGTTGCTAATAAATTTAGTGTGAAAAAGAAGCAACGTTTGCGGTGATCACGTGCCTCTCTTCTATCATGCATGCAACACTGTCAGTATCATGAACTCCTTATATTAAATGAATAGAAGTGATCTTATAGTCAATTTGGTTACTATTCTTTTATATGATTTCTCTTTCATTTATTGTATAAATTTTACATTAAAAATTGGATTAGATTTTGCCTCTTTATTAAAAAATTAAATAAATCAATTAAATCAATGAATAAATTAATATTTCTGCTAAAAATTTTATTTATTTTTATTATTAAAAAAACTGATCTTATATATCAGCATGAGATATATGTGACACCCTACGTCTAATTGTCTAGTTATTTTATCACCTACGCTAATTTTTAATAGTATAAATTGATTAAAATTTTAACATAAAGCATATTAAAAGTATAAATTTACTTATTTTTTAGTAAAAATAATAAAATATAATCTAAATCTTAATACAAAAACCTTCATGATACTTTTACCCATAAATGGACTATATTCAAACATGATAATCATATTATATTTTTAATAAGAGATATATCATGATTCATTGTCGGTCAATAAATGATATATAATTTCATATATACATATCATTTAATTAATAATCATTAGAAATAGTGAGATGATATATGTGGGGATTAAATAATGGTGGTTGAAAATATGGGCTTCCATGTTCATTTGTAAAGAAGCTGTCCCCATCCATTAATCAATGGCTTGGGGATTTGGGGCAGATATTAAACTTTTCTCATTTGCCCCTCCATTGAACCAAGTTTGGTATAATAAAAGAAAATCGATAATAAATTCAAATCCCAATATTATTATAATCTCGATTTCCTTATAACATAAATTATCATCTTCCTGAAAGCTTAGGGCTATGGAGGAATACAAATAACATGAAATACGAATAGCATTGGCCCTAATTGCAAAGAAAATCCAAATTTATTCTATTTGCTATGAAGGTAGTAGTTTGAATATAACACTCTAAACCCAGTCAATACGCTACGACTAAATCTAGTATGTTACAGGATTGGAGATTTTGAAATTTTAATGAAACAACGTGACTTAGAAACCATTTTTGTTAAATGTGTGTTGAAAAACGTTTTACAGTTGTGTTTGAAAGTTTTGTGCCGACTTCTTTTTAATCAGATAAAAAATGTTGTGAGCAAATCTGTTATTTTATGAAAGCCAAAATCAATGATTCTCGTAAAGTGACATTTTAAAACGATGTTGTGGTTTTAATAAAAACTCCGAATTAATTAGTTACTTGCAATCCATCTTTTGTTAAGCAATTTGAAAACTATTTATTTATATTTATAATTTTCTGAAAAATCCCATATTCGACAGTTTATAAAACATGCAATATCAGCATTAAAATCTAAAACCCAATTTAAAGTTATAGCGACCTTATTACATAATAAAAATCTAAAATTAATAGTGAGTTTAAATAAAGAAACCGAATTTGCTAGAAAAAAAAAATACTGCATGGCCACCTCGAGTCCGCCTTGGCTCCAAATCCGCGATCTAGCAATTACCTGCAAAATTAAGAAGAGGGGTGAGCCACCGAAACTCAGTGTGTAATTCCCCTTATAACGCAATCGGGCCCATAAATGCACATTGTGCCTTAGCCCACACAACATAGCATATTAAAGATGTAGGCAATGCAGCCCAACCCTACCTAATTTTCCATCCTCTTGGTCTCCTGAATCGCCAAACACTCGTGGCATTAAGCCACTATGGTCCCAGACCACTGTGACGATCTCTGATAAGTATACGCGGAGCCAACCCACTGTGGTCCCAGACCACTAAGACAAGTCACTGATAATCGTATGTATACGTGGTTCCAAACCACTGTGGTCCCAGACCACTTGTGATAGAGTCACAGAATAACACTTCCCCTTTTATCATCTCCCAAAACCCATGCAACATAATATCATACTGAGATGAATGCAACATACTTTCAATGTACAAAGTATAATCAATTCATACATACAGTAATTTGAAAGTATCATCATAGTGGAACTTACCCGGTGTTTCCAACCTTACCCACGAGGGTATCTCGACTATCAAAACAGTCGTTTCAGCTTTCAGCCAACGCAGTTAATATCATGAATTAACTAACAAAGTAAAGTGTGAGCATTACACACCTGATTATACGTAAAACCAAACTCTCTACGTCGACGCTCTCACTAGCAGGAATAATGGTTATTTGTCTATCCCAGGTAGATGTCGGCTCCCTACCATAGCCTAGCGGAAAAATCCCAAACCGCCGATACCGCACGACTTTTAAACTTAGGAACAGAGATTACGGGTTCACTCCCCTTCTTAAGTTGACTTAAAACCCGAATGGAAAGGTGAGATTCGGCAATCAACAGATCTTCAGGCTTCTGACTACGAACGTTCGGCTTGCACGATAAGACCCTACTGTAGAAGCAACTTTCGGCAACCTTCGGGGATGTTTCTTGATTTTCGGTTGATAATGGTAGATGATAGACACAAATTTGGTTTGCAACAAAGGGTGATTCGAGATTGGAACAAAAGAGTAGAATGAAGTAAAACGGGTTGCAGTAGATAAGCAAAGTTGGTTCGGCTCAAGAAAACAATAAAGAAGACGGAAAAGAATGAAGAAAATAGAAGCAATGTGAAAGAGAAGGGGGTTTCAGCTTAATGAAAGATGTAGAGAAAATGGAGAAGGAAGATTTCAATTATAGTGAGTAGAAGGTGAGGGAGAGGTTCGGCTAAAGTGAGGCTAAACAAAAAGAATAAGCTTCGAATGGAAGATGAAAGGGGATTCGGTTATGCTAGAGTACTTCGAGAGAAAAGGATGCCAATTGAAGGAAAGAAGAGATGAAAGAAAGAAAAAGAGTCGAAGCCAAGGTGCTACGATTTTGGTAAAAATAAAAAGAATAAATGCAACCCCAAATGCAAAAGGAGAAAGAGCTTCAAAATGGGTTACGGTTTCTTCTCTTCTTCCAATAAGGCAAAACGGCACACTCTCCTACTAGCAAAACCGAAAATGCTCAACAACAAAGATCCCCTCTCTTTTCCTCCCCTTGATCGAATGTGCAGTATATTTTTTTTTAAAGAAACAATGTATGGTGGCTGAATATTTGGATTTTTTCTAGGTGCATATTCAGCCAAGAAATCACCAACCTATGCTCCTATGTGTGGACGACAATCACATGCCATAATTTCATGTTTAGGAGGTAAAAATGGGAATTAAATAATACAAGCACATGGCCACTCTTTTAGTGCCCCACGTGAACAATTAAAAAAAAAACCATGGCCATTCAAGTTGATGGACGGCACAAGCTTATGGCTTGGAATAAAATAATACAATTACCAAGGCCACTTCTCTATATTCCCCACCATGGCCATTCCACTATGTTTTGACCACATGAAAACCCATGCCTCCATAACTTCAATAGTGGACGGCAATGATATACAAACCTTGGCTTAATATTCAAATGACCATGCTTGTTGTGCCCACTTGAACAAATCCATTAAAATAATGTTGAATGTTTTCCCCATGTACCATGGCCACTTACCTTTGTTTCCCACTTGAACAAATCCATGAGTTTAAAGATGGTGGACGGCACAATGGTAATAAAATAATACATGGCCTCCATACTTTGACCATGTGGAATGGGCGACACAATGATGCGACAATAATACCCTCACCTCTTTTGATCAAGTAAATTTTGAGGTCGAAATTTCTTTAAGGAGGGTAAACTGTAACATCCTAGAAATAGAGGTTCTGTATTTTTTACCATTTCTTGTGTTTGGCTCATTAAGCATGTTATTTTGGTGTGTTTGGGGATTCTGGGGAGGCTCGGGGTCAAGCCAGAACCTTGGTGAAATTTTGCTCTCTTCAAAGATGGATTAGAATCCTATAATCCAATTTTTGCCGCCCAATATAAGAGTATGGGCATGGTGCTTGCCATCTAACTTTTCATTCCATTGTGCCGTCCATTCCATATGGTTAAAGTATGGAGGCAATTTATTATTTTATTACCATTGTGCCGTCCACCATCTTTAAACTCATGGATTTGTTCAAGTGGGAAACAAAGGTAAGTGGCCATGGTGCATGGGGAAAACATTCAACATTATTTTAATGGATTTGTTCAAGTGGGCACAACAAGCATGGTCATTTGAATATTAAGCCAAGGTTTGCATGTCATTGCTGTCCACTATTGAAGTTATGGAGGCATTGGTTTTCATGTGGTCAAAACATAGTGGAATGGCCATGGTGGGGAACATAGAGAAGTGGCCTTAGTAATTGTATTATTTTATTCTAAGCCATAAGCTTGTGCCGTCCATCAACTTGAATGGCCATGGTTTTTTTTAATTGTTCACGTGGGGCACTAAAAGAGTGGCCATGTGCTTGTATTATTTAATTCTCATTTTTACCTCCCAAACATGAAATTATGGCATGTGATTGTCGTCCATACATAGGAGCATAGGTTGGTGATTTCTTGGCTGAATATGAACCTAGGAAAAATCCAAATATTCAGCCACCATGCATTGTTCCTTTAAAAAAAATATACTCCACATTCGGTCAAGGGGAGAAAAAGAGAGGGGATCTTTGTTGTTGAGCATTTTCGATTTTGCTAGTAAGAGAGTGTGCCGTTTTGCCTTATTGGAAGAAAAGAAGAAAGCGTAACCCATTTTGAAGCTCTTTTTCCTTTTGCATTTGAGGTTGCATATATTCTTTTTGTTTTTACCAAAACCGTAGCACCTTGGCTTCGACTCTTTTTATTTCTTTCATCTCTTCTTTCCTTCAACTGGCATCATTTTCTCTCAAAGTACTCTAGCATAGCCGAATCCCCCTTCATCTCCCATTCGAAGCTTATTCTCTTTGTTTAGCCTCACTTTAACCGAACCTCTCCATCACCCTCTACTCACCATAAACGAAACCTTCTCCATTTTCTCTACATCTTTCATTAAGCTGAAACCCCATTCTCTTTCACATTGCTTCCATTTTCTTCATTCTTTTCTGTCTTTTTTATTGTTCTCTTGAGCCGAACCACCATTGCTTATCTACTGCAACCCGTTTTACTCCATCCTAGTCTTTTGTTCCAATCTCGAATCACCCCTTGTTGCAAACCAAACCCGTGTCTCTCATCTACCATTATCTACCAAATATCAAGAAACATCCCCGAGGGTTGCCGAAAGTCGCTTCTACAGTAGGGTCCTGTCGCACAAGCCGAATGCTCGTAGTCCGAAGGCTGAAGATCTGTTGATTGCCGAATCTCACCTTTCCATTCGGGTTTTAAGTCAACCTAAGGAGGGGAGTGAACCCGTAATCTCTGCTCCTAAGTTTTAAAGTCGTGCGATATCGGCGGTAATTTAGGTACATAGCCCCTAGTAAATACGTTTGGCACAAAGCCATAATCACGATGGCACAGAGCCGTTATTTCCCACTTGAACAAATCCATGGGTTTAAAGATGGTGGACGACACAATGGTAATAAAATAATACATGGCCTCCATACTTTGACCATGTGGAATAGACAGCACAATGGGAGGAAAAGTTGGACGGCAAGCACCATTCCCATACTCCCATATTGGGCGACAAAAATGGGATTATGGGATTCGAATCCATCTTTGAAGAGAGCAAAATTTCACCAAGGTTCTGGCTTGACCCCGAGCCTCCCCAGAACCCCCAAACACACCAAAATAACATGTTTAATGAGCCAAACACAAGAAATAGTGAAAAACGCAGAACCCTTATTTCTAGGATGTTACATTGAACATGCATGAAAGTACATGGTTGTTTATATGAATACGTCTATATGCAGATATTACAAAATAAGAACCCAAAAAATAAAAAAAGGTACAAGGCAGCCCTCACATGCTAATGTTTTGTTAGTTAAGGGTGGAGACATGGGCATCATAGCCAAGGTAACTATCAAAGAAATGGAGACACCATATTCATATCTCCATATCATCCCATTCTTTACAAATAAAAAAATATACTAAGTCAAAATAACATGCTTTTCTATGATAAAAAAACCGAGGAAGCTCTTATACTAGGAGTCTGATTACATTTTGTCTTCCTTACTCAAAAAATGAACAAATTAGTCCATCTACGTTAGATCAAATAGCAAACATGTTCTATTAAAAATTTGCCCGTGTACATTAACATAAGGCACATATAGCATGCACGTGTAACTATCTAGTTATTCCATTAGCCATGTCAGTTTTTAACAGTACAAATGAATAAAACTTTTAGCAGAAATGATTTGTTTGCTCTTTGTTGTAACGTACAATGGCTAATTTGCCCCCCTTTTTTTTTGAATAAATGGGGCAAAATACAATCTGACTCCTAGTACATGGATCTCCATGATACTTTTACCGATTTTCTACACAACTTTAAGTTTCTCCTACCAAGTCTTTACCTTATATTTATCAGGGCATGGATTTGACAGTAGGATCCTCCAATATATGAAAAATTTGAAAAAGTAAGCCATTCTAGAAGACATGATTAACTCTCACCCGAGTCTAGGACTTACCGTTTGATGCGGGATTGAAGAACATATCTCCTATAAAAAGTAAAAAAAGAAACATGAATGATATAATGGACATGAGCTACTTGGATATGATGCTAAGGATTGTTATAATATGAATTTCTCTTAAACAAAAAGACTTGGTTAAGGGATTGATATCGTTAAATTCATTCAATCCACCATAACTTTAAGCCAAGCTCGAAGTCGAGCGAATGGCAAAGCGGTTTATTCTTCAAAGTAACAAGTTCAAAGTGTTGCAGCACATATAAAATCCATGGAGTAAGCTTGAAATCTAGAGAGAATTTTCTATAATTGGGAGAATCAGAAGGACATTGAAAATTCATTTCAATATGATATGAAATGGCATACTTGTCAAATAAACTAAATCTCCACATGGGCACACATAAAAGAAGGAAAAAACAACTACCCTCTTCCATCATGCATCACTTCCTTCGACTTCTGATACGTTATCGAGGCACACTGAGACCTAGTTCTGTTCAAGTCGAGAGAAAAAAGAACCTTTATAAATTAGCATTAGCAAGTGCCACTAGAAAGAAATTAAACACATGGTTCAATGAGTCACTAAAAATTAAATTAGTAGTCACTCAACTATTAGTAAATTTCTTTTCATTCAATTTTGTCGTTTTTGGTCACTGGCGGACTAATGATGACATTTTTTAGAAATGACATAATAACAATTAGCAACTTTAACACTCAACATTTATAAATTACATCAATTTAGTCTTGATTTTAAAAAATTTAACCCTCAACATTTACAAATTGTGTAAGTTGTTTTTTTTAAGTGACACAATGTATAAATATTGAGGGTTAAATTTGTCATTATGCCAATTTTAAAAGCTACCACGATTATCCAGCTGGTGACCAAGAAAGACAACATTGAATAATTGGGTGATCATTCTATAACTTTTCATAGTTGGGTGACCAAAAACAATATTTACTAATAGTTAGGTGATCGTTTTGTAACTTTTCATAATTGATTGACTAAAAAAGAAATTTACTAATAGTTGGGTGACTACTAGTGTAGTTTACCCAAAATATTAATTCTTTAAAGACGATCACTCTGGTACGGGAGAAAAAACAGTATTTACTAACATATTTCAAAGCATGGTCAATACTCAATATTGAGCTAAGCTGCTGCCATCGAATACCATGAAACAATGAACAAATACCACTGGCAAATTACTTGAATGTTGGCCTTCGATAATAAAAGACAAAAAAATAATCGTTGCATTACATGAAAATGCAGACCACTAAACTGCAGATATCAAACAAGTTCGAATGATCCTAATGGCCTTACATTCCTTACTATAGATGATCTATTGCAACCAAAACACGGCTATCCATTTATACGAGTCCAAGTACATTGACACGTACATAATTATACACGAGTCATAATGCACATTCAGTTATTCATTTCAATAGGAGAAACCTACAGAGTCTTGCACCCCACTGTTCCATTAAAATCAATTGACAATAACGATAGAAAAGGGCCATGTTGAGAAGAAAAGAAAAACCAAATGTTACAGAAGCTGAATCTAAATCAAAATAGAGAGTCATGGACTTATTATGATAATATTCGTATTATATGAGGATCCTAGTAGGGATATAGCATACACAGAAAGTCAACATAGCTAGAGTTTGCATTTCCAATCATATTAATGTATCTGAATTTAGTAGACTTCAAATTTGACTAACAGAAGAAGAACTATAAATCATGCTTTTCAATGCTTAATTGTTTTCTTACTTAATTCAGAATAACCCTTTATGTAGTTCAGTATTCTCTTGGTTTATGTTCAAAAAAGTTAAAACTTATATATTAAGAGCTATAGGTTTTTTTTTTAAGGTGACCAACAAAGAACATATAAGTGTTCACAAATTGATAGCTGTAGACTGATAAGTGACTGGAAATGAATATTATGGTTATGAGATAAGACTAACATAAACAAAACAGCGTTGGCATTGTCAATTAATTATGGAGTTTAAAAAAGTACAAACATTGTGGAGATTATCAAACTCCTGGATTTGCACTGCAAAGCATACCCTGAGACAACGACCTGGAGCTCATTGAATCAGTTCCTAGGCACGACGTGAGCCGAGCCGAAGACACTGCTGAGTGAAGTGGCAGCAGAGATTGAAGACAACCCAATCGAGAAACAGACCTGAAAAAGTTTAGTAGCACAATAAATGGTGAATTTGAATGAAACCCAAATTTGAAAAAAAAAGAAAAGGAAAATAGGAAAACTACAGAGCTTGCCTTGAAAATGTGGGAGAAGAAGAGCGAGCATGAAGGAGAGGAGAGGCGAGACTGGGTTTAAGGGTTGGCTTGTTAATGGTAGATTTGAGGTTAGAAAATGTTGTGTTTGAGATAGATCTAAAGCGCGACGCCATTTTTGAGAAGCAAAGCAAGAGTTCGAATGCTGGGCGAGAGGATTCTTAAGGGAGAAAAGAGAGGAGAGAGTTCAAAGGGCTTTTGTGGGTTTTTAGATTTTATTTGGAGGAAGGGAAAAATATCGAAGAGGTATTAAGTCAAGCTGGAGCAGCTAAATTTTAGCTTTAGTATTACTTGGATAGAATGACTCACATGTTTTATTAAGTTTTTCATTTTAAATATTTTTATAGTATTAAATTATATTATTGTCATTAATGTATATTATTGATTCTAAGTTTAACTATCGAGTTGAGTTTAAACTTAAATGTGTACAAACTTAATCGAACTCAAATATAAAAATTAATAACTCAACTTAATCTACTCAAGTAGTTCAATTATATCTCGAATTGTGTTTAAGTTTAAAAAAAATGTTTGATCAAATTTATGCTAAATATCAAACTTCAAATTTTAAATTGAGCTGGTGTTCGCTAACATTCAAGCTCATTGAACCCATATTAGTTGAATAGTCTTCAATTATAAAAGTTAGTCAAATTCAAATTATTTCGTAATTTTTTTTAAAAGAGTACATATTAATGTTATTGGTGAGAAATTTGATTGTTATGCATTGTAAACGAAACACGTAGTTGTATGTTCACGTAATAATTGTATGTTTACGATAAATCTATACAAACTCGTAATTCTTTCTGCAAGACTATTGCTATAATATTATATGGTAAATCGTAGATAATTTCTTTGACCAA
Organism: Gossypium australe; assembly: GCA_005393395.2. Classification (NCBI taxonomy): domain Eukaryota; kingdom Viridiplantae; phylum Streptophyta; class Magnoliopsida; order Malvales; family Malvaceae; genus Gossypium; species Gossypium australe. The sequence continues at coordinate 450,184 of CM016621.1, read as the reverse complement.
AGTGTTTAAAAACTTGGGACCAATGGCGCCATTGGACTTGTGAAAAATAGGTTCATTGAAGCTGAGTTAAAGTAGCTCTTCTCTGGGATGTGCTATCCTAAACCAATGAATCTCTCAACAATATATAACCTGTGTCTGAACTTCCGCGAATCCACCGGCCAAGTTGTAACAGCTGAACCAGGTGGCCTTTGTGTGGCTGGATGGTCTGCCTGAGCTACACCTTCCGGTGAAAAGGCTTTGGGAGACCTGTGGAGTGCTCAAAGAGGACAATACCAACTTGTGACAAAAACTGCCGGGGGCAAACCTGCTTATAAGTCATTTTGTTCACTCGGAGAAACCCCCCCCCCAAATGAATAGCATCATTCAAAGGCAATCTATGTAAAACATTGGAATAAAAGGTCCAAATGCAGTTTTGTCCATACAGTCGAATCCGTATTTGAATACGGATGAGCTTGGAAGAGCTGCAAAATGGCATGCTAAGTTCACATACAAACAAGAGCAAGAAATAAGAAATATGTATATTCTTTTGCAATAAATAAAAGCCTGTATTATGATACATACCAAGACCTGGTAATATAATTATATATGGCAAAAGACAGTGGCTAAAAGCAATTCATCAATAAAAAAAGAAGCAGCAAAATGACACGCAATGACAGATAAATGAAATAATGAACAAAAGAATCTCATATGGCAAACAAATTCTCCTAATCCCTCTAGAGAATAGACAAAACTAGATCTCAAACAATTATATGTTTCATAGTAATGAATGGAATCCACCAACCTATGCTCATAGGCAAGCCATTGAAAGTCTCTTCGGACTCTGCAGCATAGTAAAAAGCAGTTGGATTTCACCTGAATATTACCGCTGTATGCTATACATGATTAACGCCACGTCTTTAGGTCCTTGCAGTCAACTGGCAATGACATGCTACACATCTTGTCTAGGCCATCTCACAAAATATATATAATCACATGAACATTGCAAGCTCAAATTTTCCATAGGATGCAGCCTTGGTTCGCTATACACCGAACCCAGGTTATTACAGTTTCTTAGGTAGATTGTAAGTCTTCTTAAGGAACCTTGAAGCTGCCTCATCATTCCGGTAACACAACACCCGCAGGAGCGTGTTTGGTTCAGTAGGATTCCACTGTCCTGATGTTGGAGGTAGTGGAAGCCTAGACCTTGAGGAGGAGCCATATGCCTCCAAGGTCACATGTTTGAACCGCTCAATTAGGCTCTCTGTATCGGTTCTGAATAGGGGAAGGACATCTCTCACTGTAGCTGAAAACTTATCTACGAGGTCAGCAGGCAAACCATCACCATTGGCCCAAAACAGATCTTTAAGGGCTTTGAAATCGTCCTCTATAATTTGAGAATCCTGACGAGAGAAAGCACGAGAAGGGCCTCCAGCTAGTAAAACCAGCAAGAATCCATCACAGGACGCTTTCATGATATCAGTTATAATCCTTGTACGAACTCTGTCATGCACGGTTTCTGAGATTACCAGTAAGTTCTGCTCCAGTTCTTGTAATAAAGGGTCGATCCCAGAAGATGAAGGCTCCCCTACATACAAACCATCCCATAAAACATGACTTAGGTCATGGAATACAATTTTGTAAGCTACTGCCTCAGACAGTTGCTGAACCCCTTCCACACAAGCAGCTGGTGTTAGCTCAAATCTTTTGCTCAAGCCATTTGAAAAATCTTCCAAATGAGCAGACTCACAGTTCCTTAAGTGGGTTACAATCCTCTTCTCTAAAACGTCCATCTCAGATCGGATGTGGTGCAGAGTATTTATACGAACACACAGCTGTGGTATCCCAAATGACTTATCTCCATTCATAGTTGCAACCTGGGAATTTCTTTTCTGAGTATTTTGTGACTTTTCTTTCTTCTTCCAGACACCTTGGAACTTTGATCCAATCTCACATCTGGTCAAAGCAGGCATTGTTGGGATATATGTATTGCGTGAAGCTGCAAGTCAGATTTAATGGACAGCAATGTTAGAAACTAGAAAACCCCTTAACATCTTATTAAGATCATTAATGAGATTTGCAAGCAATTACCACATCCAGATTTTGCCTTGATCACATAATATTGTAGACACTTGTCAAGGCCAACTATCACATCAGGTAGCAATGCAGGATGTGCTGGAATTGGAAGCTGGAAAAATGCATCTAAAGTCTCATCAATGATTCTCAAAGTTTCGACAGCAGAGAGTGCATATCCTTCTTGATTAGCTTGTGGATTCCAGACCTAACATAACGCAATATGTTGGTTAGCAAAAACAAAAAGAACAATAACAAGTTACCATTCCAACAAAACTACAAATACCAATTCAGTGGATAACCATGTCAGTTGCATGAATGAACCAGCAACTTTCAAAAGGAACATAAACTACCTCTACACAAGTAGTGAAATGCTTCATATGATAACAATTCGAAACTAAATAAATGAAATAATGCACCTATTGAGAAATCATCTCCTACTAACTTATGTAGGTTAGGGTTGTAAAGCACAGTGCTATTTCTTTAATAAATATTAAAAAGGAAACTTCTTTGAATCTTATGCAAAGCAAACCACTAACAAGACATGTTACTATACTAGAGCTGATTTATATATTCTGCAGGCCTTCACAATACCTTTTTTTGTACTCTTATAGCCTTAGCATGTAATCCAAATGCTTAGAAAAAGTTAATTCTTAAACATAATTACTTCTTCACCTTTTTGGTTTCAGGTGTTACTCATTTGTAGTCAAGCCATGCAAGCCTAACAGAATTATCCATAAAGAAAGAAATCTATTATGACATGATTATTGCCAGTAAAGAGACTCCAAAAATATTTTCACAATGAATATATAATTACACAATATAAAACTAAGAAGTTGTAGAACTTGGATTTGAAAGATAAAATTTTCATCCAAAAAGAATAGCAAGTGCCTACCTCTTGTTGCAAATTCCTGTCAACCCATTCCTTAAGTCTGTCTAATCTAGTCTTGATCCACCCTTTAACAAGATTGGCAATTGCAGTTTCAGCTTCATAAGGAGGCATCTCTCGGATTATTGACTTCCCACCATCATCACTGTCTACTGCATCCTCGACTGCAATCTGCACAAGATCTTTCTCCAGTTTATCTGCAGCTCTAAGTACTTGAACAGCATCAGGGGTTAACTCTGTGATGCCTGATATGAACTGTTTTATCTCATTAGCATAACAAGAATGAAGGGTGGCCACAGCCACACCTGCTGCCAAAGGATGCCAACCCTTCAGTATTGGACTGAAAACCTGCTTCTCATGAACTGCTAGCTCACCAACATCCTTAGCAAGGATTGCAAGGACAGGAAGAGGATTTGGCTGGTTTTTGGAAGCTCTCCTGCTTGAGTCTGCCTTCTCCATTCTCTATACAACAACAAAACAATGTATATGCTTAGTCATGAAACCAAGTAAAACGGAGAATTGGGGGGGATAGAGAAAAAAAGAGAGAGAACACAAACATGTCATAATATTTGTTGCATTCAAAGTCTCATACATGTTAGGATCTTCTACATATGCAATGAAGATTCAGATACTAGACATGAGCCATTGGTGCTCAATTTTCCATCATTCTGAGTAAGGGGGCTAATAACAGATAGTAAAGACTTGCCTGAGCAAAAGCAGTGCGTAACGATGACCTGATGTAAGTGTCAATTCTATTTCGAGCTACATCAACTTCTTTCCTCTTTCTGCGATACTCAGTAGATACATCCTCAACCAAAATCTTGGCCGCTGATACACCTAAAGAAACAATGCCCTGCATGGTATAGACATTTCCACTATCAAAAGTGTCATGGTATGCAAGGAGTCTTTTCTCTGCCCAGCCCAATATTGAACTCAATGTAGAACTTAATATCTTGGAGTATTCTGGATCCCTGGTTGTCTTGGCATCTTTTGCTACCTCTGCTAGCTGACCGTCAGCAGCATATAGCAAGTCCATTTCGACTTGCCCAGTGGAAACAAAACGGTGAAACAGAACCCATGCAAAGCAGAGATTATGCAGCATTTGATTAATCCCAAGGATCACCCACGTCTTCTTTATCTGTTCCATAAGCTCATCAACTTCCTCAACAATGGATGTTTCATCATTAATATCAAAACACGTCTCGAGAAGCATTTCATAGAGTCTAAGATTCAGTGGAATGCCATCAGCCCAGTGGCATGAATCAGAGAGAGACCCATCAGATCTAGAGGCAAGAGACATTACAGCACTGCGAAGAACTTGCATTGACTCATTGTTCTTCCCAGTTTCTATTGGCCTATCTAGAGCTGCATGAATGATTTGCCGTAGCCTTTGTGATGCATTATTCGATTTATCAAGTGGTACACGAGGATGCAACAGTAACCCAGCCTCAAGAACCCTGAGGTTTCTTTTCTGCCATGCATCATACTCTTGTTGATCACTAAAATCTGATTGCTTAAGCTGCTGCAGTAGCTCCAATGGAAGAACCACTGATTCAATCCGCCTTCCAACCTGTGATATATAGAATTATAGTAGACCATTATCAATAAAGTCACCGTAACATCACAACAAATACGATTCATGAACTTCATCAAAATTCTATTACACTAAATTTGATAATCTGGATGGATTTTACAATAACTTTGAAGAATTTACATTACTCGTGACTGAATTCTAGAACTAAATTAGCTTGTATCTTAAATTATAATATAATCTACTTTTCAACATCGCTATCATCGGATCCTAGCTCATCAACTTTTATATTATTATACAATCCAAATTAACTTACTCACAAGTAGCATTATCTGGATCAAATAAATTGCAATTAAAAATAAAGCAAGATTTCCAGATCAACAAAAATTTCAAGTAAACTAAATCTTAAATTGAGCTAACCAGACCACCGCCAATTCTCAAAAGCGCTCTTCTAACACGCGCATCAACGCTCTCAGGTACACGCATTTGAATCCTCATAAGCTCCCCTACAGTCGTAGGCCGCTTAGACTTTCCCTGGCCCGAGCCTGGAGCTGAACCGGGACTCTTCTTCGAGCCAGGAGATTTCAATCCTAAAGCCTTCTTCATCTTACTAGCAGCTGCTGACGTAAGCGAGCGTTGCAACGCGGGGGAGCTAGGCGAGTGGTTGTGGTTTTGACCAGGCGAGTTCTGACTCGGCGAATCGGAAATGGAAGAGGCGGAAGTGGAGAGAGGTTTGGAAGCTGAGGTACGGCATACGGCGAGGAAGACGTCGTAAGCGGTGAGTCGAAGGTCGGAATCGCTGAGTTGAGAGGCGAGTTGGCCTAGTGGAGATTGGAGATCGGTGGAGGTAAGCTTGTTCGTCGGCATTGGTGGTGGTTTAGTTTGAAGTGGCGGTGGCGGGGGCGTTGACTCTCTCTTTGAGTGGCCGAGTGAAAGGTCTCTAAAGAGATGCGCCATTGTGTGTGACTCAGTGAGAGAACATGGAACTATTCGGACTTAAAACGGAAGATAAACAGAAAGATTAAAAATTGCAATATAATAGCTGTTTATCGACTTTTTAAAAAATTTAAATTCGAATTAATCGGTTATTAAATTAATAATATTCTATAATCATACCATGAATCCATGACTGAAATACCCATATATATATATATATATATATACCCTTCAACCCATTTTTTTTTTATTTAAGGGAAAGTGAATGGACGAAGTATTTGTACTAAGAGTGAGATTGTATTTTCTTTTTTTATTTTAAAAAAATAATTTTTGTATGTTAAATTAAAAAGTAAATTTATATTTCTGTTAAAAATTAATTTTTATACATAAACATGAGGTGCATGCATTTGATTATTTGATTATTCTATTAGACATGCTAGTTTATAATAACATAAATAAATAAAACTTTTAACAGAAATGATTAATGCACTAATTTATTTATTTTTAAATAAATGAGAGAAAGCATTTTGTCTCTTAATGCAGAAGCTTACTTGTACTTTTACCCTTAATCGTATTAGCAATGTTGAGGTCATGAAATCTTAAAGATCCAAATTTGTGTAATAATTATACATGATGAATTTTAAAATTAAATTTTCAAAATCTAAGTATTTATTTTTGTCAATAATACCTAAATTTTGATTATGATTTTAATTGAATTAATTAACCATGTCACGTCAATTTCAATTGTTTTTGTCGATATAAATCAACTTCTGGTTACTTTTATGCATGGAAATACTATGTTTATTTTTTTTTTAATAAAAATTGATAGCTCTTAAGTGATTACAGTATTATTCAAAATAATAAATTAATGTAGACTTAATACTATTGTCTAATAACAACAGGCGCCAAATCAATTTAGATTTAATATATATATATTTTATTTATTGATAGTTACTGATTCATTAAATTAATTATTAAATTATTGCTTAAAATTTGCTAATCAGATTAAAAAAAAATTATGAAATAGTTAAATGAGGATATTGTAATATTTTATGATTGTATATGAGATTTGATTGTGAAGGAGAGGGCAGCATGGGTAATGGGAGATATTTTTTTATCAAAAAAAAAGGAAGGAAATGGGAGATATTTATAAAAGAAGAGTGGATTGTGGGTGGTTGATTGGTGGGGTCCGGGCGCACCTGTAAGCAGAGTAATACACAGCGACAAACAGCCTAGAATTTGATTTATTTGTAATTAAATTTAATGATTGAGAGTTGAGAGTGCCAGAATATCTTGCAAGAATTAATATTATTTGCCTAACAGACCAAAAAAGAAAACAAAGTGCATCCTATTTTCATTATAATGTCGAATTTGTTTGTTTTGAATTGTAGTGAATAAGAGAATAGCCAAAAGGGATGCGAAACTGTGATAAGGATAGTAATGCTCATGTCGGCAGCAATGAAGAAGACCAACATGTTTTCTTTCATGAAACGACAACGTACCACATGCATGTGCCCAATGAGCCTACATTGGGCTTTTAAGTAGATTAATTCGCCCCGTTCAGTTACTACACCCAAGCTCATTAAATTTAAAAAATTTACAAAATAATTATTAAATTATTCAAAAGTTTTTATTTAAATCACTAGGTTATTAAAATTGATGTTATGTGGCTTTTTTTATTCTCACCGTCTGCATCAATTGAAATTCCTCCTCCTCCTTCTCTTTTATAGTTCAATCTTTTTTCATGAAATAGAATCTGTGAATCAAAATCCAAACAGTTTTCTTTTCCGATCTTTGACACTAACCGTCAGGTAAGCTTGGATCTAAAATATGTTCTTTTACTTGTTGATAAGTACTGATCTACCTTACTAATCATTGAATCGTTACTTGGAACTCGCTAACCGAAATTTTTTAAAAAACCTAACAACCCAGTGACTTAAATAAAACTTTTGAATAGTTCAATGGCTTAAATGAAAACTTTCGAATAGTTTGGTGCCCATTTTGTAATTTTTTAAAGCTGAGTGACTAAAACGTAAACTCACTAATAGTTTACTGACATTGGGTGTAGTTTACCTAAAAAAAATTAAAAAATTGAAAAATTGAAAAAATGAATTGATTAATTTTATATTTTAAGTTGATCTTTAAATTTTAAAATATTCTAATTGAATCTTAAAAGAATAAGTATGTATCATGAATCAAGTCAACTCAATTTTGACATGAAGCCCATTAAAACACTTGAATTAAATTGCAAATATATGTACCTGCCATGTATATAACATGAATCTTATGCATTATAAAGCAAACAGTGTCAATAAAATTTAGAAGAGCTATTTTTTTTATTCAAGCTGTCCATATAATAGGTACGTACATATTTATAATTTAATCCAATTGTTTTTAAACATATCTCATGTCAAATTTGAATTGACTTTTTAATGCTTAAACTAATAGCTACATTAACGAAAAACTTAACTAATGCAATTTTAATACATCAAGGGCTCAATTAAAATGTCTTGAAATTTGAAAACCATTTTAAAATCATAATCATAATTTTGATGTAATCCGGTGAGTTTATAAATTTAGTGTTTGGACAATTTATTGTGGATTTATAACAATTTAGATGTTATTAATTTTTCTTAAATTAAATGTTTTATATTGCGTCGATTGAGTCTTATCTAGATTGACATTGATATTGTTGTCAGTACAGGAAAATGTGAATTTGAGTGCACTAAAACATATTATCCTCTTATTTAAAGGTAAGGGAGGGGTTATGGGTAGTTCTAGGTATTGTATAAAAAAGAGCTATGATAATAACCTATAATGAGATTAATATTAAAAAAATGACTTAACTCACAAAGTATAGTATACTTTTTTATTGTAATGATATTAACAATAATATTTTGGACAAATCCCTAGGATTTATCTTTTTTATTGAAAATTAGTATAATTTTCGATCCATTCTTTGCATTGAGTTAATTATTTATTTGTGTTAATTTACAGAGCAAAAATTTTAAGGTTAAAATTTATTTTAAGTTACTGTTCACTTCATATATTTAGAATTTAGTCACATTACTTTTATTTCAGGACTTTTGTCCTTTTATTTTTTTTGGACTTAATCACTACTAAGATTCTTCTATTAAATTATCTAATGCGACATTTTAAATTTTTTAAAAAAAAATTCAGTTAATAATGTAACAATAAAAATAATGTTGGAAATATAAATTAGGATTTTTTTTCTTAAAAACACTCATATGAATTTGTCATGATAAAAAATATAATTTTTTTTGCTGGAACAGTGTTCTTCAAAAATTTGATGTTAACATTTTAATTGAAAAATTAACAATATTAACTATTTAAACTAATTAATAATATTATAAATATATAAGAATGAAATTATGTTATAAATTAAATATAAAGAAATTTAAAGAAATTTTGGTAGGTTCAAACCTTTTATATATAGGTATATAAATTTAAAGAATGGACCAATCCTTTCCAAGGGATCTGTCATGTTGCATTACGGTAGTCTTTAATTCAGCAAATTACATATTAATAACAAAATATTTAATATAATTTTTGGTATATTTTCATTTTTTGCTACTTTTCATCAATTTTTATAGTTTTTGACTTGCTTTCTAATTTTTTTATGCTTTCAAAATTAAGTTTAGAAAATAAAAATAATTTTTTGTTATAAAAAATATTATTTTTAGGTACTAACAAATTTTGTTGAGATGAACCAATGATATATTTGGTATACAAAAATATTATTTTTGCATACTAATAAATTTATTTATATACAAGGATAAATTAACAAATATTGAAAGATAAATAAGTAAATTAATCAATTTTTTAAGTTTCAGTTGTTAATGAATTGCTAAATTGAAAATTTGACACGTATAATTTCTATTATCATGAATTGTTACATGAGCTGTCACATTAGTGTTTAGTAAAGTTTGGAGATTTAAGATTAAAGTGATACACAAATTAAGAGTAAGAATGAGAAAATAAATAAATAAAGGTTAAATTAATTATTATAAAAAACATTAAAAAAAGAAATCAATTACATAGTTGAATATAAACATGATTATGACAAGGTTGTCACTACAGAGAAGCCTAAGTAATTGTCTGAATTCCTTGTAGTTTGGTGACATCCATAAGCGGATGACTCCTAAAAGTAGGGCAAAGGGGATAGCAGCGATTACATTGGCAAGAATATAATTAACGTCTACCCAAAACGACGAGGGTGATATTATTGTCATCGAGAAAAAGTAGGAGACACTTAGATAATAAAGCGGAATAAGGAGTAAACGAGGAACATTGGAGAGGAGAAAAACTGTTAGAAGAACTGGTAAGCCATATGCTATAAGATTATAAGCCCAAAACCCATAATACATGTCGGGATTCATCACTGTTGTACCACTTTTCCTTGTTTCTTCACCCAACAGGTGTTTGAATCTGGATTTATTGTAATTGTCGTCTAAGATTTGAAGAGTACTTGAGTTGGTGGTGGGGATACTGTTATTATCACCTTGCCAAACACCTCCCGGTGGGCTTAAAGATGATTGGTAAACTGCTGTTATAACTAGCGTCGCAACCACCAACGTTGCGTTGATCATGTCCCCCGATAACCCGTTTCTTGCACGAACCAACATTGTTAATCTTCTTTTATGCCAATGGGTTCCTTTCTTAATGTGTTTAATCTTGGTGGTGGTGGCGTCACTCATGTTCAAACCTCTTCTTTCGACCTTTTCTATGATTTCTCGACTTGTTAAATCATCTGAGTTCTTAGCTGTTACGTCTAAGTATTTTCCGACATATAATAACATTTTTAGTGCCTGCGTAATTAATATAGTATCACACTTTTAGATAAATATATCAACAGCTAGCATAAATATATATGAAAAAGGAAATTAGTATACCTGGTGTTGTTCCTTTATAGCTGCAATGTGTAACACAGTGTTGCCATCATCATCTCTCCAATTGATAACCTTCTTTTCCAATTCATTGGCTCCTCTACGACGATTACTTTGAAGCCATCCAGTTAAGAGATTAAACGCTTCGAGGTGATCGTTTTCCAAAGCAAGATGTAACGCAGTCTCGTCTGGAAACTCACATCTTCAATGCATTCAGGGCAAGCTTCGAGGAAGTGGAGTAAAAGATTAGAGTTCCCCATTGTGGCTGCACAATGGAAAGGAGTCATCCCTTCCCTACCTTTGACGCGAACCAGATCTTTATCGGTCTTCAAGAGTCAGAAGCAGTAGCTTGGTGTGGCCGTTTTTGAAGGCCAAGTGCATGGGGCTTAACCCATCTTGGCTTAGCTTCCTAGCAAACGAAGGCTTCAAGTTCATCATCTCCACTGCCAACTTAATTTGGCATTCAGTTGCAGCTATGTGAAGTGAAGTATCAACTATCAACGAAAGGAATGTGGTCAATGCGCTCCAACATGTACGGATCCTTTTGAATTAAAGCATAAAAGGCATCAATATTGCCTGTTGCAGCTGCTTCTCTCAAGCTATCATTCATGCTCATCTCCTTGACTTGTAAAATAACATACTACCAATGATCCTTATTTAAAGCATTATAAAGTGCGTCCTAATGGCTTGACTTTTAGGTAAAGAGTGATTTAAAGAATAGAATAAATTAAATATTAAGCAAGGAATAGAATAAATTACTCTTCGAAGTAAAAGTTGTTTTTATCCATCGCCACAATTTCTCTTCTATAGTGAGAAAGAGTAGAATAACACAGGTAGTAGATTTTATTCTATTTTTATTTTTAGAATTTTTTTTTGAATTTAATAATATAAGTTGAATTGTTAACACATATGATAATTTTATGTTTATATATTGCATACATAAATAATTATATTCATCAATATAAAAATAAATTGATATATTTATTTCTTTAAATGTGCATGACTAAATCAAAATTAAAGTTGCAAGTATACATTTGAATTAAAATTAGAATTTTATATGTATAATTGCACTAAATTAAAATTTATGTATACAATTGCACATTAAATCAAAGTTCATATATAATTTTGATATTTATCCCTAACTAATATAAAGAATGGAGATTTATTAGCGGAGTCGTTACTTAACTTTTCTTATTGTAGTCCATGATTATTATTTTTTTTGATCACATTAGTACTAAAACTTGGTTATTTTTCTCAATTTGATCTCGTGACATTATGGGATTATGCAATGTCATCACTTGAATTTTTTTAAGTTTTGTTTATGGTTTTCCCCCTAGTTTCATTTTATAAAATTATTATTTTAATAAACAAATTTCATGTTAGAAACAGAGAAAAAATATTTACTTATAAATAAATATTTTTTATAATTTTGTATTTTTTATTATAAATCTTATGTATTTTTTTATCAAGAATGAACTTGTAAATTGTTTTTTTTTTATGTTTTGAAGTTTTTAACTTTTAAGAATTAAGACTAAATTGATAAAATGTGTAAAGTTGAGGGTTAAATTTGTTAAAAAAATTTACATTTAGAACTAAATTGATAAAATCTATAAACATTTGAGGGCTTATTTTTTTTATTTTGCCAATAAAAAGAGGTCATTGTAAGTGATTTAATGGATGAGTGACAAAAATATTAAATTTCGATAATGTTAATGACTAAAATAATAATTTTTAAATTTACATGACTAAAACAAAAATGCGCTAATAATTGAATGACTTTTTCATAGTTTACTCATAATAATATTAAATGCAAGATGCAAATTAGCTAAACAATTTATGTAAAAAGAATCAAATTAAATTACTATTTTTTAAGAAATCCAAAAATACAAATTTAAAAGACTAAAAAAGAAAAAAAATAAATTTATTAATTTTTGAGAAGGATGATCTAAAAGGGGTGAAAGCACTTACATGTTCCCTCGATAGTCTATGATTTGAGAGGAGTTAGACGTAAATTATTCTGGTTCTTTGAATAAGATTCAATTTATCACTTTGGATAGATTAAGGAAAGAGTAGCTATAAAGATTGCGTAAGATTGTTTTTCATCTTATACTACCCATCACTTTGACTCATTCTTTACTTCAAGTCGAGCAATTAGAACATACTTTACATCTGTTGTGCGGAAGCGTGTAAAAGAGTAAATTTATTACACTAAAAAATCACATTAAGTTCAATTCTCAGGAAAGAGAGGTGGATCACGAGGATCACTTAAGTACCAGGTCTTTCCTAGCCAAAATATCCCTCTATCGTAATTTAATAGCACAATAAATCACTACAACTACACTCACAAAATATGAAAAATAAATAATAAAGAACACCAGAATTTTAACGAGGTTCGGCAAATTTTACCTATGTCCTTGAGCACTACCAAATATATTTTACTCCAAAATTACAAGTGAAAATTTATAAATAGGGAGAGAGAGCAAAGCCTTTAAGTAGAGAATGACAAATGTTGGGATGAAGAAAATGAGAAATGGTTAGGCCTATTTATAGTTGAGGTTTAGGGATCAACTTGAAAAGTACCTATACAAATAGGGACCAAAATTGAATTATCCCATCCCAAATTTCAACCCAAATTGCAGTGCCTTAAATGCTCCTATTTTTTGTGCCAACTCACTGACACCCATTATTTTTGACTTTTCAAATATGGGTTCTTGCCAATAACAACTAATTTTTCAGCTTTCAATAAATGATAGTTAGTTGTTCATCACTTTCATTACTTAGAAGAGTACTTATATAATAATTATTCATCGTTAGTTGTTCATCACTTTCATTACTTAGAAGAGTACTATATAATAATTATTCATCTCTTCTTGAATCTCAGACTTCTTCAATTGCTTCCTTCTCAAAAAAAAAATTCATGGAGATGAACATGAATCCAAGGTTGACAGAAGCAGCTGGAACAGGAAATATTGATGCCTTTTACGCTCTAGTTCAAGAGCATCCATACATGTTGGAGCATATTGATCAGATTCCTTTCATCGATATTCCACTTCACATAGCAGCAAAAAAAGGCCAAATTAATTTTGCAACGGAGATGATGAACTTGAAGCCTTCATTTGCTCGGAAGCTGAACCAAGACGGGTTTAGCCCCATGCACTTAGCGTTCAGAAATGGGCACACCAAGCTAATGCTTCGACTGTTGAAAATCGATAAAGATCTGGTTCGCGTCAAAGGAAGGGAAGGGATGACCCCATTCCATTGGGCCGCCACAGTGGGGAACTCTAATCTTTTATTCCCGTTCCTCGAAGCTTGCCCTGAATGCATGGAAGATGTGACGGTTCGAGACGAGACTGCATTACATCTTGCTTCGAAAAACGATCACATCGAAGCTTTGAATCTCTTGATTGGATGGCTTAGAAGGAACCGTCGTGCAGGAGCCTCGGATTTGACACAAAAGGTTGTGAATTGGAGAGATGAATATGACAACACTGTGTTGCACATTACAGCTAAAAAGGAACAATATGAGGTATCTGCAATGCAACTATATTATAGTTTACTTTGCAGTTTGAATTTCTTTTTGCTGCCGGTATTTATCTGATATGATTAAGTTGGATTCTAAAATTCCTTTTGGTAGCATTTGTAACAGGGATTTGGATTTCTCATTTATAAATTCATTATTTCTAAATTTTTTTTTAGATAACTCAAATTTAGATTTGAGATTCAACTACTTAATTTTCCTTAAAACTTCATTATTAAGGAGGGTTTTGAACATAATTACCCGACCAATTAGACCGAAAATTAGTTAAGATATTGATCTTGAGAAAGACATTAAATCGATTGACTTGGAAAAAAAAAACCTCTTTATTAGGTGGTTAAAGTAGATATTTTTATTTTATAAATTTTTAATAATTTATTTAATGAAACTGAACTGATAGGTTGAACCGGTCAATTTGATCACTAGTTTTCATAACAAAGTGGAAAAAGTATTTTATTCATTCAAAATTAAGGTTTGCAGAATCAATCTAGTGGTCAAATTGATCAAACTGATTGCTTTTTCCACTTTGTTTCATCAAATTAAGGTTTTCAAAATAAGTGGTTTGATCAATTTGACCACTAATTTAGTTCTGAAAAATTTGATCTTGAATGAATAAAATGATTTTTTCACTTTGTTAGGAACAATTTAGGCTAAAATTGGTTGCTTTTGTATATTCTTTGAAAGAGTTTTCTTTTTGAAAGAATGTAACTTTCTTTTTTTATATTTTTATAAGCTTTTGGGTTAAAATATTAGAAAGGACTCTCAATTTTATTGTATTATTTATATAAGTTATTTATACTTTGTTTACACTTAAATAAAATCATATAATTTGATTTGTACTTAAATAAGTGGACTTACTTAGGTATAAATTAAGAGTCGAGGGTTTATAAATTAAAACAGTGAAAATTATGGTATAAATAATTTTTTTGAATATTTATATTGTATTAAATTAAATGCATTAAGCTTCGTCACTATTTTCAAAATTAGATTGGCTTGTCAAATTGATTGGATCGTGAGCCAACCGGGGTACCAATCCGGAATAAGGAGTCACACCAGTTGAACTGGTTGGATCAGTCGATTAGATTAGTCAAACTGGCTGGTAAGATCAACGATCGAATAGGTTGAATAGATTTTCTTTATTTTTTAATATTATTAATAATTTATTAAATTAAATTAATCAGATCAATTGAACCAAGAACTTGTGGTCTAACAAGTTCGCTCATCATTTTGGTTCTAAAAACTTTGAACTTTATTGAAGAAAAAATAATTATTTATTATTTGGGTCTCAAAAATAGTGTCAAATAAGAGGCGACAAAAAAATTGTTTTTTTAATCAAATTTGAGTTTTAAAAATTTCAAAATTTAAAATGCACAAATTTAACTCAGACTTGGATTTGCACAAACTCATCTAGTTTTTTGTTTGTTATGAAATTAGATTTACGTTTCCAATGAGCAGATTTGATAATTTTATTAATTTATGCAGGCACTAAAGCTGTTGTCATATTCCTTCATCAATGTTGGGTTACATGTAAGAGCTAAGAACACGGAAGGTTTGACGGCTCGAGAAATCATAGAGGATGTTGAAAGAAACGGCTTGAACATGAGGGGTGAAGATGATGACACTGCCGACAAGATTAAGAGCATTAAGGAAAAGCTTGATAGCGGTCAAGAAGTAATAATAATGTTACTTCGTAAAAGGAATGAATTGTCGGAGAACATGCTCAATGCAACGCTGGTGATTGTGGCACTGGTTATAACAGCAGTCTACCAATCATCTTTAAGCCCACCCAGAGGTGTTTGGCAAGTTGATAACAACAGTATCCCCACCACGACCTCAAACATTACTACTACTCTTCAATTTTCCTTTAACGATAATTACAATAAATCCGGATTCTGGGGTCAAGAATCAAGGAAAACAGGTACAACAATCATGAATCCCACCCTGTTTTCAGTGTTTTGGGGTTTAAATCTCCTGGGACTTTATATTCCGGTTGTTCTAACATTGTTTCTCTTCTTGAAATTTTCTATTTTCCTTGTCATGGCGCTTCATTTTCTAGGCCTCACCTACTTTTACTCGATGACACTAATATCCCCGTCGTCGGTCTGGGCAAACGCCAATTTTATTCTCGTGTTCATAGCCCTTCCTCTCCAAATATTTTTCTTATATAGTTTAACCAGACCACCATTTATGTCATTTATGTCAGCAGCTTACAAGGAGAACAAACGCTTACGTAGAGCTGTTATTAGAGCTATTCTTAGAGCCAACAATGTCGGGATCATCCAACCCTAAGGGGTAATCTAGTTGATATTATATTATATGTCCTTGATTTTTTTTAATTGAACTTCTTTTTCTTTTGTTTATGTAATTGCTTGGGATAAATTTAATAAATAAAATTACTTTGGGTAAACTACACTAATAGTCTTTTAATTTGTTTATATTTATGTTTCAATCACTAAATTTTTAAAACACGTAAATTTATCATTAATGTTATCGGATTGTTATTAGAATAACACGGGTTTAATATGAAACGTTAAATATGCCATATATGTCTTAAAACTCTATTTTTTTGGATATTAAAATATTTCTTTTTTTCACCTTGTAGTAACCTATTTTGCCTGGAAATAGAAAATAAATAATAAATAAAATTAGTATTTTTAAATAGTCCAATTACAACACCAAAACATGCCCAAAATTACACTCTCTAACTCAACTAAATTAACTAGCCCCGTATACCAGAACCTGTTACACCGAGTTCAAACACCAAAATAGACCCAATTCTTAAACAGACCCTCAGACCCAGACCAGGACGGCCCAAAATGGCCCAACTCTTAAACAGAAATCTGAAGGCCTAGGGTTTTCTGAAACCCTAGGTGCCGCAAGAGATAGCAGGCCAACAGTCGCGCCGAAGTCAGCTCCTCGCACCCATCCCAGGCTTTAGGTCGCGCCACGATCCGCGCCCGAATCACGCCATTATCGTCAGATCTTCCGCCGCTCATCCTGCAAAATAAGGAAAACGCAGCAAAAAAGGGAAAGAATCATATATGGAAATATGTATTTTCTTTTCTTTTCTTTTTTCATTTTTTGGGTTATAAAACCCCATGTAAAACCTGTAAAATAGACGAATACAAAGAGAGACACAGATATACGAAAAAACACAGAGATTACACACCAATATTGAGAGTCAGTGAGTACAAAAATATTGTCAGAAAACACAGAGAAATAAAAGACAGATTTCGCAGAGGTGGTTCTTTTAATATTCCATTATGTTTATTTTTTATTTTTTTTACATATTGCACGTATAACCATTATTTTAAAAAAGTAAAAAAAAAAGGAAAGAGATTACCTTTCGACGACGAAAATCGGAGGTTTAGGTCTCCAGCCACCGGCCACGAAGGCCCATGTGGCGCGTGAGGCGCGTGGCCCAGAAACCCGGCGATCGGAGCTCAAGCGAGAGAACGAAGATTTCAGAGGATTTTCAGAATTTTTTTTTTTTTACAAATGGTGTTTAAATGTTTTTTTGAAATAAAAATGACTTATATAGGTAAAGAAGAACGACGCCGTTTTGAATAACAGGATTCGCCCGCCGACCCAAGGACCCGATCAGGATCCGCGTGTTTTTTTTAAAAAGGGAAATTTACAATTTCAACCCCCCGTAGTTTTATTTGTTTCAATTCAGCCAAATTGGAAATTTTATTTTTTATAAAATTGGCTCCAAATTTGCATTTTGTTTTAATTAAGTCCCTTAAACTGTTTTAAAGGCCAGAATCACCACGACGCTGTTTTGAAAAAGGTTATAATTGCCCAATAAGTCCCTAGAATTTAATGCCCGATTCAATTTAATCCTTTTATGTTTATTTTATTTACTATTTAACCTTGCTTTCTTTATTTTTATTTATTTTATTCTAATACTGTTTTTTACATCATTTTATCATGTTACGATATCATATTACTCTTATTATTTGTAAATTAATTTAACTAGTATATTATTATTATTATATATTATTCTTATGTATTTTAAATTAATATTATCTATTATTTGGGTTGATTATTTTATTATATATTATTTTTAGCTTATATATTAATAATCATATTACATATTTTTAAAATAATGAACATTATATAGCATTATATCTTATATTATTTTGTTAAAAAGTTTAAATTTTACCAAAAATTATTTATATTGAATAATACATTATTTGTAACAGCCCGATTTTGAGCCTAGTCAGAATAGTGGTTTCGGGGCCACAAATCTGATGAAAAAAAATAATATTATTATATTTTTATGATCTACAACTTTATGAAATGATTTCGTAAAAATTTCGTTCGAAAATTTTGGTGTTTGAGCACTCAATTTAGTCAAAAGGACTAAATTGTAAAAAGTGCAAAACTTGAGTTCTAGAAGCTAGAGGTATCTAATTGCTATGAAATTTTAAATTGGAGGTCCTTAAAAGGTAACTAGACCATTGGTTAACTTGCTGGAAAAAAAATGGACATCAAATAGGTGAAATAGAATATTTTTAAGTTAAGGGCATTTTGGTCATTTAGTGATTAAAATGAGTTAAAAACAAAATTAAAAGCCAATTTTTGCTCATCTTCTTCAACTAGGCCGAATTTTTCAAGGAAACACCATAGCTAGGGTTTATTCAACTTCTCAAGCTCATAGTAAGTGCATCCAAGCCCCGTTTTTAATGTTCTTTACGTTTTTGGAGTCCCGGTAACTTGATTTAACTTATTCTATTAATAATTTATGCTAGGGTTCATATTTGGAAAAATACCCATAGGTGAAATGTGTTTATTTTGATGTTTTATGATAGAATATGAAGTCTGAAATTATGTTAAACAACTTTTGCTAAGTGATTTTAAGTGAAAACGAGTAAAACGGCTTAATCGGTAAAAATACCTAATGTTCATAAGTACAAGTTAGAGTGAGAATTTGATGTTGCCATAGAAGGGAAAAATGATCAGCATGTCATAAAACATAAGAATAAGGGATAAAGTTTAATTTCCGAGCTTTGGGGCAAATGTGTAAATATGTAAAAGTTTAGGGGTAAAATTGTAATATTGCCAAAGTTAAGAGTTAAGGACTGTTTTAATAATGTGAGTATTAAATAAGCTAAATTTGCTATTATAGATCAAGAAGAACAAAATCCAGAGTTAGATCGAGGAAAGAAAAAGATAGAAGACTAAATCGATATAGTTGATCGTATTTTGTTTCGAGGTAAGTTTACGGTAAATAAATGCAATATTCTATTATTCTACATTTAATACTGTTAAATTTCAGTATTTACATATTTATTCTGTAAATTTATTATTTAAAGATTCAAGTATGAATTGACGGAAAAGTTATCTCAGAAAGTTATCTCAGAAAGTTCCGGTTGAACCTTAGGAATGTGTAGGATACAAATGTCATGACATTAGGGTTTAAGGAAATCATGTAAGACCATGTCAAGACATGGCATTGATATGTTACTATAAGGCAAAGGTCCCATGTAAGACCATGCCAAGGCATGGCATTGGTGAGTTCATAAGGCAAGGATACCACGTAAGACCATGTCAAGACATGGCAATGGTTAAGTTTCATAAGGAAAGGTACCCGCGTATCCTTAGTATTCCAAGTGATTCAATAGGAAAATTCAAAGAGTATACCAAAGTAAAGATAAGACAAGTTCAAGCTAAAAAGGTAAGGTAAGGCAAATTCATGTTAAAAGGTACAGGTAAGAATACAAGTTTAAGTATATTGAGTTAAAAGCTTAAGTGGTCTTGATAAGAAAAGAATAAGATAATTGATTAAGAATGTTGTTATTTATTTACATGTAAACTTACTAAGCTTTATGCTTACACCCATTCTTTATTTTTTTTATAGTATTACAAGCCAACTCGGGGATCGAAAGGAAGTTGGAGATCGTTACACACTATCAAAGGATTATATTGGTATTTTGTGACTCGAACGTTTTAAGTTATGGCATGTATAGGGACTTAACTATCTTGTGTGTATAACCTTATGATATGGCTTAAGATTGGCTTGTAAATGTTTGGTAATGATTAGTTATTAAAATGGCTAATTAAGAGCATGTTTTGGATATTATGTAATGCCTAGTTGGTAATTATTAGAAAGAAATTATGTAAGTATATGCAGGGGAACAGTTTGTACAGCAGCAGTGACGTGATTTTGAAAAATCACAAAAAATAGTAGAAATTGAATTAGGTTGTGCATGAGATATAGAATTAAAGCTTATTGAGTCTATTTTTATATGAAATAAACGGTGTAGGAAAAAGAGTTGTATAATATGAGATAATTGATTTTTAGTGAAGAGAGGTCAGAACTGTCAAACTGTGTAACATGGGAGACTTTAACTAATAAACTGTACTAATTGGCCACACCAAAAATTCTGGAAAAATTATAGTAATAAGATATATGAGTCTAGTTTCAAGGAAAATTTACGGATCTAGATTTCGAGTTTCGTAACTCAAGTTATAATTAATTTAGTGAACATGACGCAGACAGACAGTTTCAATTTTTATGCCCAGAACTAGTAAGTTAAGTCTAGTAATGCCTTGTGCTCGACTCCGGCAACGGTCTCGGGTAAGGGGTGTTACATTATTTATTTAAAAAATGTAATTTTATTATTATAACTATATTTCTATTCAAAATCGTAAATTAGTTATTTTCTTAATATATATGTACATTTTTTATACGTCATTGCATTAGCACTTTCAATTTGCATGAAATATGTTCATATTTGTTTTATTGTTTATTGTATTTATCTATATTTCACCATGTATTTATAATTGCTTTAGTGTAGGAATTATTATTTGTCACGTTTTGTATTATTATTTCCTATCTTAAATGTTAGTATATTATAATTGCTTTAAATATTTATGTTCGATAATATATAAGTGCAATATTGTCACATGGTTATTGTTTAAAATAAAAATACATTTTTTTTTCAAAATTACCATATTTTATCTAAATATTTTTAAAATAAGGCAATGTTTTGGTATTTAGAAACTCGGGAAATAGTGCCCTAACGTGATGGGCTGCGATTTTCCGTTTGGCTAAATAACTAAATATCCTTTTAACAAGTTTTGTAAATCGTGAGATGATTTTGATTACGAAGGTTTTAAAATATCGTGTCCTAACGTGCTGGATGTGATGTTTATATTCCTTCGGAACAAAGAAATCTCAAGTTTTAACTTAAATTGCTCGAAGTTTTTAAGAATTCATATTTTTAAATACTTTTAAATTTCAAATATTTGGACATGATTTTATCAATTAGGTACCAATTTTTGGGCGTTATGAGGGTGCTAACCCTTCCTCATACGTAACCGACTCCTGAACCCGTTTTTTTGTTTTTCGTGGACCAAAATCAAATGTTTTAAAATAAAACATTTTACAATGTGATCTAATCACACCTAAGTAAAAAGTGATTGGTGGCGACTCCCATTTTCGTTTTTAAAAAAAGTCGACCTCATTTTTTAAAACTTTAAAAATGGTTTCGACACACCTTATCCCCTCTTCTCCTTTTTCTTTCTCCACCATTAATGGTCTTACCATCTTACTATTGCCAGTACTCACCACTATCAACAATTTCACCATCTCATCACAACCAAACATGAACCAACAACCGACTTTACCCATAATAATACTCATAAGGTGTTTGTTTTTATCTTCCCTTTATGAATATAATTGGTTCGATTTTTTGGTTCAAAGAAGGTTCAAACAATCAACACTCAAACAGTCAATAGACTATGGGATAGATTACGTGCAAAACCAACCTAACGTAATCTAACATATGAGAATATATCCAGAAGAGAAAAATTATACAAGTCCAACCCCCCACAAGTTCCCAATCGGCTCATCCCATTGACCTTTCCACACCTTCGAATTGATTGGTGCAATTGGAATTGCATTGCCAAATGTAATACATAAAGTTCAAGTGCTGACCATATACTAGAAGTGGACCAAGTAAAGACCAATCCAGTGTTGATTCTCCAAGGCCCTCGAAGAGCCACCAACGTTGACATCGCCTCCAGACTTGATTGTTATTATTATATTCTTTTCAAATTATTTTAGTTGTTGCTTAGAGTGAATGATGACAAGTTTAGAAAATTTTATATAATTGAGAGATTTGTATAGATGGTTATATTGAATTTAGAGAGCAATTAAATTATTCTAGTGAAAACCGTTATTTTCTAATAGTGTATTTCACTGTAAAACTTTTTTGTTGTGGTTTTATAAACCAAGTTCCCAGGAGGATAACTTAGTGGTGAGAGATCTAGTCTTCAAGGTACAAGAGTGAGGATTTTAAATCGGGGTGTGTTAGAATTATGTTCAATAGTTGTAATTGTTGAAAGATAGTAAAATCTTTTCACTGAATTAGGCATCGTAGACATAGGAAAACCGAATTGTATAAACAATTTTGTTATCCTCTATTTTAATTTTGGTATCACAGTGATTGCACTTCTGCAATCACTTCTACTCATACTTAGCTTTTTACTTAGCAACACAATTGATAAGATGAATTTTGTTTAATGAATTCTTTTTTTCTTTTTTCTTTTTTTGCTACTATTCCTTTTGAATGCTATGATGTAATGACTTTTTATAATTTACAAACTTTTTTATAACTTTAAAATGTAAATTTTAGGAATTTTTGATGTTTTTAAATTTTTTTAAAAAACTTTTTTTAGAATTATTGTTTAGAAAAAATTTTAAAAGTATTAAAATAATATT
This sequence comes from Gossypium australe, assembly GCA_005393395.2. Taxonomy (NCBI): domain Eukaryota; kingdom Viridiplantae; phylum Streptophyta; class Magnoliopsida; order Malvales; family Malvaceae; genus Gossypium; species Gossypium australe. The sequence goes on along the minus strand of CM016621.1, from coordinate 427,606 downwards.
TTTAGTTATAGTTAAGGGGTCAATTTTATTATTAACCTTTTGATTAGCTTGTCACGTTATCCTCAAGTTAACAGATGGGTGACCAAAATATAACAATGCGATAATATTAGTAATTATTACGTAAATTTTGAAAGTTAAATGACTAAAATGTAATTTTAAACAAAATTTAAGAATTATTATTATCAGTTACCCTAATTTTTAATTGAAATCTAAAATCCTAATTTTTAATTGAAATCTAAAATCCTTTTAAATGAAAAAAGGAATGAGGCATTAGTTATAGAAACCACTAGAACGATAGACAACAAGAATGTGTGTCTTTATATTTGGTTTATTCGTTATGGTATTCACTCTCATAAGTTTGAGTCGCAAGATTACTTATTTATATGTGTCTTTGTATTTGATTTATCTCATAAGTTCCAATAAAAGATATAAAATAAAAGAAAATGTATCAAATAAATAATATAAAAACATGTTTATAATTCATAATTTTCAGGATTAATTATGTATATGTTTTAAATTCAAATTTTATTCTATTTTAAATCTCATCATATGTAAGCCCTATTCAAATTTATTTTAATATAAAGTTGAATATATTTTGATTATTAATTTGATCATACTTATTCTAATTATAAGAGTGTGACTACACACCATATAATAATTGGATGAAAGTGTAATTATTAATGTAGTAACTAATTATTGATAGAGTTTATTTACATCATAATTCTTTATGTTATTTTTTGTAATATAAATTATAATTAAATAACAAAATACTTTTAAATTCTATAAAAAAATATTAATTATTATAAAAAATTATCAACAAAAGTAGAAAAATTTAAAATCAAACCATCATATATAATATGTTAATTAAGAAAGTATTCAACAATACAATTATAAATAAAAATAACATAACAAATATTGTCTACAATTTGATCTAATTGCTCTAGCATTCTGTATTCCTAGGGATATTTCCTTAGTAACATTAAACTTGTACTCATTGTCATCATTGGTTGGTCATTAGCTAAGTATAAATAATTAAGAATAAATAATATGTGATTTAGTTAAACACTTAGTTGGCCAAAATGTATAGAAATTATCTCTCGTCAATCAAATTTTAAATTATTTTAACGAAATTAGTAAAATAACAATAATTATATTTTAAAAAATATATGTTCTAAAATTAAAATACTATTATTATTGAATAGAAAAACTTAAATTAGAATCGTGTACCGGTGTGTTTGAAAAGTTATTGTATAATTGAATTTAAGTGTAACTGTTTGTAATTAATTAGCCGCGTAATTTTCATAATTCTCACCCTCCCCTAAGAATTGAACAAACAAAATTCGTTACAGATATTACGACTCCATCACTGTTTACATTTGGTGACGGTTTGTGAAGGATTTTTGTATCATCGATGCCCTTCACTAGTAAAGTGTATCAGTAACTGTACGATGGAAGTATCATCATATTTCATTTAAGAAACCACGTTCCATAAATAAAAAGAAGAGGAGAAGATTGGTTTGGCTTTGAGTTATTTGTTGTTTATTGAGCCACTAGAAGGGGCGGCGGAGGAGGAGTCGCCTAAAATCGGAACATTGTATTTTTTGTAATAAACTTCTTACAACTATTAAATCAACAGTAAGCAATAATTCAACACACTAAGTCTAATATATTTTTTCCCGGAAAAAATCATATTCAACATTAAATAAGTTAAATATTTTTTTTTTCTTTCTTTCTCCTTTGAATATTCCATTAGTTTGAATATTCTGTAAAAGAGAATATTCTTTATTTCTTAAAGTATCGAGACATTAAAGACAAAAGTCGTCCATGAAAAGACAATATATAATAAACCAAGAAAGTATAGATATCATTTATAATCATCAACTTTGAGCAATAACATGCGTCTATTTCTTTACTTCTTTAGGTATTTAAATATAATTTAAAAACTCTTTCAACATTTAAATATTCTTTTTTTTTCATTTATAATATACCAAATAATAAATCGAGCCCATGGTTTTGGAATACTTTAATTTCTATGGGAATGGGCCCAAGAAAGAGCTATCTATCCATTTTTGGGGTCAAATAAATCTGAATTACTATTTTTACCTGTGTCTATATTTATTATTATTATTATTTAATAAAATATTATTATTTAATTTATAAATATTTCCCTTAATAACATGTCCCACTTTTGTGCAATTTGTCAAAAACAATAATAATATAAAAATACTTGTTCCCGTTTTTTGTGCCAACATGCTACTATAAACATATATATATATATAAAATAATAAGACTACAATCACAACTGATGTCTAAAAGTATTTTTTAATCCTATGATATAAATGGATTTCTTTTCAAACCAAACCAAGTTGTCAAAATATTCTTTAAGATAAACCAAAAATCTAAAAAAAATAGGTTTTGAATTTTCAAAAGTTAATTTTAGTGTGAAATTATAAATTTATTCTTCATTTATATTAACTACAGCTTAAATATAATTTATTTATTCAAATTATTTCTTTTCTTAGCAATTCAAATTCAAATTTATAAAGAATTTATATTAATTACTTAAAAATATTTAAAATTAATACTTCATATACCATAATATTAACAATGAGTAGGTTAATATATGTCATAAATCTCATTGCTCTTTACAAATTTGAAACTTAGTCCCTACACTTTTATTTTTGAGAATTTAGTCCCTCAACTTTTTAGATTTCAAAATTCAATTCTAATTGTTGATTTTTATTAAATTTATTGGTGTAACATTTAAAAAAAAAAACTCACTTAGTGGTCATGTAACTAAAAAAAATGATGGTGTAATGAACTTGAATACAATTGGACATGGATTTGAAATATGAAATGTAGAAAGACAAAATTCCTAAAAAAAAAGTATATGGACTAATTTTTAAATTTGTGAAAAGTACAAGGACTTATGACATATTTTAACATTTTATTATGTTTATACTATAATTTAATTTGAATATTTGTCAATGCCAAAATAATAATAATAACATACATGATGATGATGTGTGAAAATAAAATACTTTACATTTAAATTGATTATAATTTAAATTTATATATTTCATCATATATCATAATATTAATGAATTTGAGTTTATATATTCTATATATTATAATATTAACAAATTTGAGTTTTTTAGTCTTTCTTATGCATTTAGTTTTACTTTTGGGAGTGATTTTAGGGTTGATTTTGGCCTCGTCCTCTCCAGTTTAGTGGATGTTCGATTCTTTTGCCGATTTTATCTACTGCTTTAGATCATTCGAGGTTAATTTTCTCATAATGTTAAATGTTTGCTGTCATTCCAAATAATAATACTTGAGTTGTGATGGAGATATATCGATTTTATAGCATAATATTTAAATGTAAATTTTTACCGCAATACAACAAATTTTAAATATTTTAAGAGTACAATTTTTTAAAGCGAAGCTGGTCAACTTGCCCTAGAGCAAATGGCGAAAATGCGTCGAAATTATATTGAAGTGAGAAATGGGGATTGGGAGTCAAGATATTGATGTCTGTAGGCGGCCATCGATTCATATCCGTCATTAGATATAAATATAATAATCATTTTTTAAAATATTCGATATTTTTATGCAATATAAATACACCCTTGAGGGATAGTTTAGTGCAAGATTGAGTTGAATCAGTTGAGGTTTCAAATAAGGATAGTCATTTTGCAACTCTCCTAATTTCTTCATCATTTAAAGAAAGAAACAAAAGAATGGATCCAAGCCTGAGAGAAATAGCTGGAACAGGAAATATTGATGCCTTGTACTCTCTAATTGGAGAGGATCCATACATGTTGGACCATATTGATCAGATTCCTTTCATCGATACTCCACTTCACATAGCAGCAAATAAAGGCCAAATTAAGTTTGCAATGGAGATGATGAACTTGAAGCCTTCGTTTGGTCGGAAGCTAAACCAAGATGGGTTTAGCCCCATGCACTTGGCCTTAAAAATGGGGCATACCAAGCTAGTGCTTCGACTGCTGGAGACCGATAGAGACCTGGTTCGCGTCAAAGGAAGGGAAGGGATGACCCCTTTCCATTGTGCAGCTGCAGTGGGGAACTCTAATCTTTTATTCCAGTTCCTTGAAACTTGCCCTGAATGCGTTGAGGATGTCACGGTTCGCAACGAGACTGCATTACATCTTGCTCTGAAAAACGGTCACACCGACGCTTTTAATCTCTTGCATGGATGGCTTCGAAAGAACCGTCGTGGAGGAGGCAATGGTTTGGAAAGAAAGGTTGTGAATTGGAGAGATGATGATGACAACACTGTGTTGCACATTGCAGCTACAAAGAAACAACACCAGGTATATATGCATTATAATGATAAGTTGCGTATATTCCTTTGATAATCTTATTAATGAATGTTTATAATATTCTACGCAGGCAGTACAACGGTTGTTGGATTCCTTTTATGGGTTAGATGTTAAAGCTAAGAACTCGGAAGGCTTGACAGCTCGAGAGATCATAGAAAATGTTGGAAGACAAGGATTGAACATGAGTAGCGCCGAAGACGATAATACGATCACCGCCAAGATTAAGCGCATTAAGCAAAGAACTAGTCGGCGTGAAAGAACATTTGTAAAGTTGATTCGTACAAAGAATGGGTTGTCGGAGAACATGATCAATGCAACTCTGGTGGTAGTGGCGCTGGTCATAACAGCGATCTACCAATCATCTTTAAGCCCACCAAGAGGTCTTTGGCAAGGTGATAACACTAGTAACCTCACCACCACCACCTCAAACCTTACTACTACCAGTAAAGTTGGACTCTTTAACGACAATTACGATAAAACAATTACTAAACATGTGTTGGGTAAAGAAAGAATGAAAACTGGTACAGCAGTCATGAATCCCAACTTGTTTTTAGCGTTTTGGTTATTCAATTTTATAGCATTTGGGCTTCCGGTTCTTCTAACCGTTTTCCTTTTATACGATGTAGCTCGTATTCTTCTTATCCCGCTTTATTTTCTATCCGTCTCCTACTTTAACTGCCTGACAATAATATCTCCGTCCATGTTTTGGGCAAACCTCAACTCTGTTGTCATGTGGGCAGCCATTATTCTTCCGGGTCTCTTAGTTTTTGGAGGCGGATTGTTATGGACGCTGCCAAAGTACCGGGAAATGAGACAAATACGCAGACGTGTCCGCAATGACAATAATGTCGGAATAATTCAACGCTTGCGAATGTCAGTCTAATTTATAAATATTATATTATGTACTCTTTTCCATTTTCTCTGTATTAATATCTTTTCTTTTTGAAAGAAAAACACTTTGTAATTGCTTTGGATAAATTTAATAAAAATAAGATTACTTTTCTCTGTGTTATCGACATCTGTTACTAATTGTAGAAGGTGACAAAAACATTCGACAGTAAACAAGCCGATAATAAGCATAAAAAAATACTCTTTTAACTACAATACTAAAAGCGTCCGCTAAGCATTTTTCTATTAATATATTCTTTATTTGTGCTTTCAATCAATGTATGATTTTGATATTGCAAGAGGTGTCCAGCTATGGGGTGAGATCTTGAAGGTGGGTGTGTCTTTGTAAGGACTTGAGAAGCTTTTTGGATGTTTTTTTTCTTTCTTTTAGGTTTATTATTAGTAAATGAATTTTTGCTGCGAAAACTTAGCTTAAAACTAAGTTCAAAAACAACATACAAAAATTATAGGAAATATGTTAATTTTATACAACGATAATTAATGACATTGCAATATTACTTAACAACATGAACAATCCCCACCATCGTATTGTCGTTCCCTAGTAATGGCGTATTCTCTTTACTTGGAAAATATCCCTCCTAACGCTGGCCGAAATTGGGTTGAAACATTATGCAGCTAATTTGGTAAGATAATGGACGTGTTTATTGCAGCAAAAAGAAATAGAAGAGGTCGTCGGTTTTGTTTCGTTAGGTATGGTAGGTTGGAAGAAGCAAAGAGAGCATTGTGGAGTCTAGATGGAAGGTGGTTCTCTAATCATAGATTGACAGTCAGTATGGCGAAGTTTAAACCTAGAGATGCTTTGTGGAGGAAGGCAAATGGGAGAGGGGTCAGACAACAAACAAAGAATATGGAAAGATGTGTTGAAGGAAATACGGGAGCGCATGTAGGGAAGAATGCAAATGAGATTGTCGAAACCACCCCTCGAAGTTTGAGAAGGGTGTGAATCGAACTTGGGTTTTGAAAATGAAAACGAAACACGGGAGTCGCCACCAATCCTTTTTGGCTAGGTGTGATCGGGTCACCTCTAAAAGTGATTGTTTTAGATAAACCATTTGATTTGTCAAAACAACAATTTTGGTCTACGAAAAGTCAGAAAACAGGTTCGGGAGTCGGTTACGTGCGAAGAAGGATTAGCACCCTCGCAACGTCCAAAATCGGTACCAAATTGATTAATCAATGTCCTAATGTCGCAAAGCTTGAAAAGATTTTGAAATTTTATTCTATTTTTGATTTTAAACAACTTGATCGAATATAGAGTTTTCCTTGTTTCGAAGGAATAGAGTCTCACATCCAGCACGATTGGACACGAGAGTCTAAATCCATGAAATCAAGATCATATCCAAAATTCACCAAGCACGCATTTTTGGAATTTTGAGAATCGGTCATACGAAAAGAAAACACACCCAGCACGATTGGGCATGATCTTTTCGAATTTCCAAACAGGCAAATATCACCTTATTTAAAAGTGGAAACAAAAGTCGAAAGGATATCCATTTGTTTGGTCAAACAAAAAGTCATACCCAGCACGATTGGGCACGAAATTTTGAATCCTCAAACTCATGAATATTACCTTCGTATGAATTGAAAAATGTTGGATTGCGATTTAAAACCGTCGATTCACATGACGCGACAGAAATACGAAATCAACAATACTGGTAATAAAAGGATACAATAATATAAAAGTGCAAGGGTAACAGACGGCTTTGGATTAATAATAGTAAAAAAAAGGGTTGAAAGTGTTAGTAAGATCGACATAATAAAAAGTATATACAAAATAGCGTAGATATAAATAAATAAATAAAAGTCAAATAGAGGATAATAATATTAGACTAAGAAAATATATATTATAATAATAATGGTAATAATATACATAATAATAATGATAGATATAATAATAATAATAATACTACGAGATATGCGCAATATAATAATAATAATATGATAATAACGTAATAATAGTAATAATAATAGAATAATATAAAATATATACAACATAATAATATATAGTAATAATAATAATAACAGTAAATATAATATACAATTAATGATATTACTAATAGTATGTACAATATAATAATATATAGTAATAATAATAATAATAATAATAATGAAGATAGTAATAATAATAATAGAAAATATGTACAATATAATAATAATATGATAATAACGTAATAATAGTAATAATAATAGAATAATATAAAATATACAACATAATAATATATAGTAATAATAATAATAATAATAGTAAATATAATATACAACTAATAATATTACTAATAGTAACTAGTAATAATAATACCATTTAAGAAGGAAAAATAGGACTAAATCGGATTTAAAGCGAAGCTTCGGGGCGAGATTTGAAATAAATGACAGAAGGGAGGGCTGATTTGCAACGCGCCACAATCTTCGAGGGCAGAAACAGTAAAATTTTTTTATTTTTTTGTATATTTATTATATATATTTTTTATATATATAAATATTCGTGAAATAAGAGATTCGAAGAAAAAAAAATAAAATAAAGGAAATACCTTCGGAAGTATAGATCTGACACTGCGTTTTTGGTTTCTAATGCTTTCCTTTTTTTATGTTTTTGAATCTGTCTTTTCTTTTTCTTTTTTTGATTGATTGCGAATAAAAATCCAAAAAAAAAAAAAATCCCCTATTACATTGTTTCATTCGGTTTTTATAACCGAATATTGAATAAAATACAATATTTTTTGCCACTGTTGCTATTGTTCTGTCCTTTGTCTTTTTGCAGGTCGATGAACGGCTTCAGTGGAGGTGGAGTAGGTAGAGAGGGTGATGGTCGACCGAGGCAAGTGGAGCGGCGCACTAGGGGGCTTGCGGCGCACCACTTTAGGGTTTCAAGAAAAACCCTAAGAGTTTTTCTGAAAAACTTAAAGTCTTGGGCCAATTGGGCCTTTTGTTATTTGGGCTTTATTTTTTTAATTTGGTTTGGGCCCGGACGTTTTGGGCCATCTACAGCTGCCCCTCTTTGCTCATTGTCGTGTAACGAGAATAGAGCAAAGACATAAAGAAGGCCCAAGTTTGTCGGGACCCACTGAGTCTTGACTTTTAGTGTTCTTTTTCCTCTGATAGTCTCGTCTTGACCTATCGCAACTGCTTCAATACAACTTCAGTGAGATGAGTTTTGTTCTGTTCCGTATTGCCGAACTTAATGTCTTCAATCTGCTTCCTGCAAAGCTCAGGAATGTCCAATCCCCTGTCTTCAATCTGCTTCCTGCAAAACTCAGGAATGTCAGATCCTTTGTCTTCAATCTGCTTCCTGCAAAGCTCAGGAATGCCAGATCTGCTGTTTTCAACCTGCTTCCTGCAAAGCTCAGGAATGCCAGATCTTCTGTCTTCAATCTGCTTCCTGCAAAGCTCAGGAATACCAGATTTTCTGTCTTCAACCTGCTTCCTGCAAAGCTCAGGAATGCCAGATTTTCTGTCTTCAATCTGCTCCCTGCAAAGCTCAAGAATGCCAGATCTTCTGTCTTCAATCTGCTCCCTGCAAAGCTCAAGAATGCCAGATCTTCTGTCTTCAATCTGCTTCCTGCAAAGCTCAGGAATGCCAGATCTTCTGTCTTTAATCTGCTTCCCGCAAAGCTCAGGAATGCCAGATCTTTTGTCTTTAATCTGCTTCTCGCAAAGCTCAGGAATGCCAGATCTTCTGTCCTCAATCTGCTCCCTGCAAAGCTCAGGAATGCCAGATCTTCTGTCCTAAAGAGGACAGTATAATGGGTGCATGCTTATGCCTAATGATTAGGATGCCAGGATCAAAGCGAGTCAAATGCTCCTATTTAGACATGTTATGATGCAAACGTGTTATGAGTTTTAAGGCGTTATTGCTTATTTATCCTTCAGGGTTTCGTCTTCGTCCATCTTAAAGCGTCATTTTCTTAAACACTTGGCCCTTAAGGTAATTGTGAGCTGTAAGTCGTATATCAAATCATCCCCCTTTGGGAACTACAACTTTTTTGTCTATCATTCGATTCACAATCGGTCTGCAATACCATCCTCTAAACGACCCAAAGGTATATCTCAATCACAACTGTTGATCTTGCTCAAATAATTCAGTCCTGTCCGCGCTTGGGGGAATTTTAAACAACTGTCTTGCTTTGGTTCCCTGTTTTATCTAGAAACTTCCAAAGTAATGTGCAGAACTTCCTTGGTGAAATTATTAACTCATTAATCAGTGTTTTAATGTAGCAAATTGATTTTTAAAAGAGTCAAATGAGTCATTAAAACTAAGGGAAAACATATCTCTTTGAAAAGAGGAAAAGATCAAAGATAACAAAGGTAAGATGCCCCAGATATCACTGATTGCATTTCTACATACAAACTTTCTGAAGACTATTTTGAGTTTTAGCATGGGTTTAGAAGGCTCAAAACACTTTGTCGGTGCCTCAACTTCGCTTCTCATCCCTTCGGGTGCAGCGGGATCTTTCGAGCTTGAGGTACGCTTTGCGAGTTTTCGTCTTGCTTCCCCTCTCCCTCCCTTTTTTTTTTTTGACCTAAAGTGCCCTTTGCGGGTTTTCACCTTGGCCTCTTTAAGCATAGTATTTCTTGACTGAATCTGAGTTCACAGGATTAGGTAAAGTATTTCCATCCATTTCAGTCAGAATCAATGCACCTCCAGAGAAAGCTTCTTTCACCACATATGGTCCTTCCCAGTTCAGCATCCATTTTCCTCTGAAATCCTTTTGCATGGGAAGGATCTTCTTCAGTACAAGATCTCCTTCTTTAAACTCCCTTGGGCGAATCTTTTTATCATAAGCTCGCATCATTCGTTTTTGGTACATCTGACCATGACGGATAGCCCTTAGCCTCTTTTCTTCGATTAAATTCAGCTGATCATATCGAGCCTGGACCCATTCAGCTTCATCCAGCTTTACTTCCGACAAAACCCGAAGAGAAGGTATTTCCACTTCAATAGGTAGGACTGCCTCCATCCCATAAACTAACGAGAAAGGTGTTGCCCCAGTAGAGGTTCTGACCGACGTTCGATAAGCGTAGAGTGCAAATGGTTGCCAATCCTTATAAGTCTCGGTCATCTTCCCTATTATCTTCTTGATATTTTTGTTGGCTGCTTCCACTGCACCATTCATTTTTGGGTGGTAGGGAGACGAGTTGTGGTGTCTAATACCGAACTGGCTGCAAACATTTGCTATGGTGCTGTTGTTCAGGTTCAATGCGTTGTCAGATATAATTCTCTCAGGCATTCCATAACGACATATGATCTCCTTTTTTAAGAATTTACTGACTGCCGATTTTGTGACATTGGCATACGAGGCAGCTTCTACCCACTTGGTGAAGTAATCAATGACTACGAAGATGAATCGATGCCCGTTAGAAGCCTTCGGTGAGATCGGTCCAATAACATCCATGCCCCACATAGAAAAGGGCCATGGGGAAGTCATCACGTGTAAAGGTGACGGAGGCACATGAATTTTATCACCATAAATCTGACATTTATGACACCTCTTAGCGTAGTTGACGCAATCTCCTTCCATGGTGGACCAATAATATCCAAACCTCATGATCTGCCTGGCCATTATAAAACCATTGGCATGTGTTCCACAAACGCCTTCGTGAACTTCCACTAGAATTTTCCTAGCCTCTATAGCATCAACGCATCTCAGTAACACCTGATCTTTTCTCTTTTTGTAAAGGATGTCCCCATCTAAGACATAGTCAGAGGCCAATCTCCTGAGCGTCCTTTTCTCATTTTCCATCGCATGCTCCGGATACTCGCGGTTTTTTATATATTGCAACACATTTTGATACCAAGGGTGATCATCTCTTTCCTCATCTTCCAGATTACAACAATAGGCTGGGACTTCGAGAATACTCATCTGGATGGGTCTCATATCCTCTGGCCTGTTTATCTTGATCATAGAAGCCAGAGTTGCTAAGGCATCTGCCATCTGGTTTTCATCACGTGGGAGATAATTAAAGGTGATGTCATCAAATTCCTCAATCAATCCCAAAACTATTTTTCGATATTCGATTAGTTTAGGATCTCGGGTCTCCCATTCATCTTTGAGTTGATAAATCACTAGTGCAGAATCTCCATATACTTCTAACACCTTGATCTTCCGCTCTATGGCTGCTCGAATCCCCATGATGCAAGCTTCATATTCCGCCATGTTATTTGTACAGTCAAAATCCAATCTGCATGTGAGTGGATGATGATCACCATTAGGAGACACCAAGATTGCCCCAATTCCATTTCCCACAGCATTAGACGCTCCATCAAAGTTCAACTTCCACGGCATTTCTTCAGCATTTGCCACATACATCAACTCTTCATTGGGGAATTCAAAACTCAAAGGCTCGTAATCTTCCAAGGCTCTGCTAGCCAGAAATTCCGCTATTGTACTCCCTTTTATGGCCTTTTGATTTACGTAGACTATGTCAAATTCAGATAGCAAAATCTGCCACCTTGTCATTCTCCCGTTCAGGGCAGTCGACTCCATCATATATTTCAACGGGTCAAGCTTTGAAATTAACCAGGTTGTATGGTATAACATATACTGCCTTAGTCTTCGGGTTGCCCAGATCAAGGCGCAACATAGTTTTTCGATCGACGAATGTCTCATTTCACATTCGGTGAACTTTTTGCTGAGATAGTATATCGCCTTTTCTTTCCTTCCTGACTCATCATGTTGACCAAGCACACATCCCATGGAGTTATCGAACACCGATAGATACAGTATCAATGGTCTATCTGGATTTGGTGGAGATAGCACTGGGGCAGTTGACAGGTATTGTTTGACTTTGTCAAAAGCTCTCTGGCATTCGTCGTCCCATACCCCTTGGTTGTGTTTCTTGAGAAGACGGAATATAGGATCGCATTTCTCGGTTAACTGTGAAATGAACCGAGCAATGTAATTTAATCTTCCAAGAAAGCCCCGAACTTCTTTTTGAGTACGTGGTGGAGGCAAATCTTGTATAGCTTTGACCTTGTCCGAGTCAACTTCAATCCCTTTCTCGCTGACCACGAAGCCCAGCAGTTTCCCCAACCTAGCTCCAAAAGTACACTTGGTTGGGTTGAGCTTTAATTGGAACTTCCTTAATCTTAGGAACAAATTCTTCAAAACTTCGACGTGTTCCTTTTCCGTTCAAGATTTGGCGATCATATCATCAACGTACACTTCAATCTCTTTGTGCATCATGTAGTGGAACAAGGCTATCATGGCCCTTTGGTATGTTGCCCCAGCATTCTTCAACCCGAATGGCATTACTTTATAACAGAAGGTGCCCCATAACGTTATGAAGGTGGTCTTTGCCATGTCCTCAGGGTGCATCTTGATCTGATTATACCCGGAGAATCCATCCATAAAAGAAAACCACGAGTACCCCGCCGTGTTATCCACCAACGTGTCAATATGGGGCAAGGGGAAATTGTCTTTTGGGCTAGCTTTATTTAGGTCTCTATAATCTACACACATCCGAACCTTTCCATCTTTTTTGGGACAGGAACGATATTGGCCACCCACTCTAAGTATTTGACCACCTGTAGAAAACCAGCATCAAACTGTTTCTTCACTTCCTCTTTTATCTTCAATACTACGTCGGGCCTCATCCTCCGTAGTTTTTGCTGCACTGGCTTGCATTCTTCCTTTATGGGAAGGTGATGCACTACAATATCAGTACTCAGACCCGGCATGTCTTGATATGACTACGCAAAGACATCTTTGAATTCCCGCAGTAATTCTACCAGATTTTGTTTCATTTCCTCGGTTATGCGTGCTCCGATTCTCAACATCTTTCCTTCTTCTAAGGATATATTCTCTACTTCCTCGTCATGGGGTAGGATTTTTTTCTCTTCCTGCTGTACCATTCTCAACAGATCCGGGGATAAGTCACCATCTCTGTCACCTTCAAGATCTTGAGATCCTTCTAAACACATGTCCTGCTCAAAATGGGCCTCTAGGTCTGTAGTGTCATTGCTTACATCGTAGATATCTAGAGACCTGTGATGGGTGCCAAAATGTATGAAGAATGAATTTGCGGACAATTATTCATGCCATGAATGAGCAAAAAGAAGAACAAAAAGAAATTTGCTAGAGGAAAACACGGAATGTAACACCCCTTACCCGTATTCAACGCCGGAATAGGGTACGAGGCATTACCGGAATTACAAATTTATTTATCAGACATTTTATTTCATCTAGCATTTATATTTGAAATCAATCAAAATCAAACATATTATCCCTTAAATATATTTATTTTTATCGACATGTCTTACTTGAATCTATTACTCGTTTCATCATACTTAATTACCTTGTATTAACATATTAAAGATAATCACATATTTACATGTCATGATAAATATCATTCACTTGCCGTTTCTTCATAAACATAAAACAGTTAATTCATCATATCAATATTTCACGTACAATCAACTTATATTTCCTTATATCACATAATTAAGTTACACAAACTTACCTGGTTAAATTTGCAGAAATATCAAGATTCAGGGGCACTTTGGAAATTTTCTATTTTCATTGATTTTTCAATCGATCTTAATCTAAATTAATAATTTCATTAAATTTTGAAATTTTAAATAAAAAAATAATCTATTTCATGCAAATTGGTCATTTCTACATTTTTACAAAATTAATCATAAAGTTTTACTTTTATTCAATTTAGTCCCTGAGTCTAAAACATTACAGATTAGCCATGCTTGTTGAATATTCATACATATTTTCCTCCTCCTCCTCCTCTCCATTCCACATCCTTAATGTATATAACATGCTATAAATAATATTATCAATAATTTCATTAATTACTCATAAGTATATTCAAAACTGTCCATTTGACTTATAGTCACTAAATTATTTATTTCCAGAGCTAAAGAACTCCAAATGAAGAACCGTTAATTTTTCCTGAAACTAGACTCACATATCTTCTTGCCATAAAATTTTCAGAATTTTTGATTTAGCCAATTAGTACAGTTTATTCTTTAAAGTCACCCCTGTTCTGCTGTCTGGCAGTTCCGACCCTTCTTCACTAAAAATTAATTATCTTTTCATATAGAATTCAGATGATGTTATAGTTTATTTCTTCTAAAACTAGACTCATTAAGGAATCTAACCATATAAATTATGTTCCAAAATTATTTTTATACAATTTTTAATGATTTTTCCAAGTCAGAACAGGGGATCTCGAAATCACTCTGAACCAGTCTTACCAAAATATAAATATCTCAAAATACAGAATTTATTTTCTTTCTCTGTTTCTTTCATATGAAAATAGACTCAATAAGCTTTAATTTCATATCTCACTCAACTTCTAATTAAATTTCTACCATTTTTGGTGATTTTTCAAATTTACCTTACTGCTGCTGTCCCAAAACTGTTTTCTTATAACTCATTTTACAATTTAATCCTAATTAAGTTTACTTACTTTCCTAACTTAATTCATACTTCTTTTCTATTCAAATTCCATCCAAACTCAAATTTAACTACTAAATTTTTTTTAGCATATTTTCCTCAATTTAATCCCTACAGCATAAAACTTACATCTTACTTCTCAATTAAATCCATTTTTCAATTCTAACTTGAAATTCATTCAATTAAGTCCCTAATTCATATTTTTGTTCAACATAAACTATACTTGATAACTCATAAACTTTCAATATGACAACTTAGCTTCATCAAAACCTTGTTCCAAGGCTTCTAAAACATCAAAATTAAGTAAAAGGGCTAAATTGACTTACCTATCAACTTCCAAGCTTCAAACTTTTAATTATCCCTTTCTTCTTTCTTTTCTTTCCTTCCTTCTTTCCTTCTCTGTTTTGTTTGCCTATTCTCTCTGTTTCTTTTCTGTTTCTCTCCCCCCTTTCCTTTTGTTTTTTGTTTGTATATATAATATATAATATAATAATATAATAATATACCTTAAAAATCTCAGATTTTTCTATGTTATGCCGCCTCAACTATACAAAATGGTATAATTACCATTTTGGTCCTTCATAATTTCTTTTAATCTATAATTTAACTTTTACTTTCATTTCAATTTAGTCCTTTTCATTTAATTTCCTACCCAAACGTTAAAATTTTCTAACGAAAGTTTAATAATAACTTAATGACATTCCATAAATATTTTTAGAAATATTTATGGCTCACTTTATGAATTCGAGGTCTCAATACCTCGTTTTTTGCCCAATTTTTTTTCTAATTAATTCTTTCAATTCACAAAATTCACTAATTTTAAAATATTTCTAAAATCACACTTAACTTATAATTATCGATTAACAAAATTTTCTAACTTTTCGTCAAATTTAGTGATCTCGAATCACTGTTCCGACACTATTAAAATTGGGCTGTTACACGGAATTTTTTTGATAATCAATCAAAATGCATTTCATTCAAATAAAAATTTCTAAACATTAGCCCGTTTCACAAAAGAGATTTTATTGTTCTTAGGCTTAAAACAACAAACGCGTTCTCGAATATTACTCTGTGGGATTTCTAAAAACTACAGGCAATTCCTCCGCAGTCCAATTGTTCAAAACATTCCCAAGCTCATAAGGACGAATGTCCGCCAGGTTCCTTTGTCCAGTTTTTCCTTCGTCTATGGCATTGATGTGAGGACCTTCATTCAACAACTCTCTCTCGGGGTGAATTATTCCTCCAGATACGAAGGTTTGGGATATATGAGGGAACGTTATTGGTTCCCACATGACCTCTTCCCCATTCAGTCGTGCTCTTCTTCTCTCCTGCTTCTTCTCTATTTCCCTTCTCATATCGCTGGCATTTGGCTTAAAACCCAGCCCAAAACGGTCTCTCTTTTCTTTCAATGATGGCGCGTGAACTTCACCCTGGAGACATCTGCCTAGCCCTCTTCCCGGTAAGGCTCCCTTTCTGACCATCACTTGTAGGCTCATCTTCATGGTATTGGATATCTTGGGTACCGGAATTTTAGCTCCCTCACGAATAAATGTCGCACTGACGAATTCTAAAGATCGAAAAGGGCATTCAACGGCCTCCTCATTCGCCTCCACATATGGTGCGTCATTTGTAACTGCTGCTATAATGTCTTCTTCCGCGTTAATGGTGACCAATCAACCATCTGCCACCAACTTTAGTTTTTGATGGAGGGATGAGGGTACTGCCCCTGCCAAATGAATCCAGGGTCTTCCCAATAAGCAGCTGTACGAGGGTTTGATATCCATCACCAGAAAATCTACTTCATATGTATTTGGCCCGATTTGTAACGGTATGTCTATCTTTTCCATCACCCTTCTCTCGGTGCCATCAAATGCCCTCACTATGTTCTGGCACGATTTCATGTGAGAACTATCTATTGGCAACCTTTTCAAAGTCGATAATGGGAGGACATTCAAGGCCGACCCGTTGTCAATTAACACACTCGGTAGGATAGATCCCCTACAACGAGTGGTTATATGCAAGGCCTTGGTTGATCCCATGCCCCCAGATGAAATTTCATCATCGCTGAAGAAAATGAAGTTATCAGCACTTATGTTGCCAACTAATCGGTCAAGTTTGCTGACAGATATATCTTTGGTAACGTAAGTTTCATTCAGTACTTTCATCAACGCCTCCCGATGTGCTTCCGAGCTCAACAGTAAAGCTAACACCGAGATACGGGCCGGTTGTTTATATAGTTGCTCCACTACGCTGTACTCGCTATGCTTTAAGAATTTCAAAAATTCTTTGGCCTCCTCCTCTCTTACGGGTACGTTGACAAGGGTGCTAGGTTCTTCCTCTAGTCCGACTGTCATAGCCTTTAATTTTGTCGTATTTATTCTGACGCTTGTTGGGTCATAACGTCTTCCGCTTCGTGTGTGGAACCCTTCCTTTTGGTTTTCATTTACAGTACTGGTTGAGCCTTCTGCCTCGGGAGTTGTCACGTTACAATCATAGCTCCACGGTACCTTCTTATCATCCTTGTAAGGGAAGGATGCTGGTTTCTTAATTATAATCTTAGGCACCGTTTGAGCTCCGCTTTCTGGGTTTCTCGGGCGAGAAATAATGATCTTTGGAAACTTAGCCTTTTGACGGGTCAATTCTCCTTCTGTCACATGTATGTCCCCTCCCTCTGAGCTTTCTTCATAAAATTCTAACTCTTTACTGTTCATGAAGCCTTGCACCAATAGTCTAAATTCTGTGCAGTCCTGGATCTTATGCCCTTCAGCTCCGTGGAACGCGCAGTAATTTCCAAGCTTTTCGCCTTCTCCTTCGAGACTTGACTTTATCAGCCCCCTTTTTATCATTTCCCTCCATACGATTATTAGCGGGGTCTTCACATCCGAGATGTCCTCCTTGGTCTTTCTTGCTCCATCCTTTCCGACCGCGTTTACCGCTCTATCCCCATGATTGGGTAATGGGTTCCCCGAACCAGGCAGGTCGTCGAGCTCTATAATCCCCATCTTGATGAATCTTTCGACTACCTTTTTGAAGGCAGTGCAATTTTCTATCGAGTGGCCTGCTACTCCTGCATGGTACTCGCATTCAGCATTCGGGTCGTACCATTTGGGGTACGGGGGTTGTAATGGCTTTAGATAATACGGGGTTACAATGTGTGCGTCAAACAGGCGTCGATACATCTCCCTGTATGTTATCGGGATAGGCGTAAACGGGGGCCTCTCGAAATTTGGTCTTGGGCCTGGCTCTTGCCCTGTCGTCCCTTGCTGCTTGACAGCCATGACTTTTGGTGAATTAACGGTAACTGCTTTCGAGTATCCTTTATTGTACGTACTCATGTTGTTCACTTCATTATCCTTTTTTCTAGGGACGAATCTCCTAGTAGCCTCACCTGCTTCGATCCTTCCACCTCTTATAGCGTTTTCAATCATCTCCCCGCCAGGACTATATCCGTGAAGCTTTGAGTTGTGCTCCCCACCATGTGGGTGATAAACGGGGCCCTCAAAGTACTGATAAATAGCTTAACGGTTTCTTTCTCTGAGAGGGGTGGTTGGACTTGTGTAACCACTTCTCTCCACCTCTGGGCATATTGCCTGAAGTCCTCATTTGGCTTCTTTTCTATGTTTTGCAATGTTATTCTATCTGGCGCTATGTCCGTCACGTGACCATATTGCTTCGTAAAAGCTTGTGCCAAATCTTCCCATGAATTAACTTGAGCGCGAGCTAGCTGGTTATACCATTTGGCCACCGATCCGACTAGACTGTCTTGAAAGCAATGAATCAACAGTTGATCATTCTCAGCGTATCCTGCCATCTTTCGACAGAACATCGTTATGTGAGCTTCTGGGCAACTGGTCCAATTATATTTTTCGAACTCCGACGTCTTGAACTTTGGCGGGAGTATTAGACCCGGGACTAAACTCAACTCTTTTACCTTAACACCAGGGCGATGGCTGGCGTTCTTCAAAGCCTTGACCTCCTCCTCCAACCATTTACAACAATTCTCTAACTGTCTTGAGGATTCAGCTCTTGTCTCTTCCTTCTCTATCATATCAAAATCAGGGACAACCAAGTTAGCAGGGTTATCCCCTAGGTTAGATCCGGAACCTGCTTGGAAATTCGCGGGGGTTTTGATATTATCTTGATCCTGTTGGAGCCTAATCGTGACAGGTGGCCTCGGAAGATATTCTCCTGGCTGTATAGGTGCGTGTGGTGGGGTAGAACCCGAAGGAGTGCCTTCATTTTCTTCCCCGGTAATAACCATAGGGCTTTTTCCTTTCTCCACAAGCCCGTTCAGTAGTTGGGTCATTTGGGCCATTTGAGCCATCAAGTTTTTCTCGGACTCTATCATCCTGTTCGTCATGTCTTGCTTGATTTGGGCCAACTGTTCTTGTGTTTGTGTCATTTCTTTTTAGAGTTGCTCATATCTTTGATCCATTTTCTTATACTTAGCTCGCGTGCCGTATGGGTGTTCAGCTTCCAGGTTTCACTTTTCTAGCTTTCTTCTTCTGAAATTTGTTTTAATTTATCAGTTTGGGAGACTCTCTTAAATGCAAATGATATGATGTATGCGAATGCAATGCAAATGCTTGAAATGAATGCAAAAAGGCGTCGATTTCCATTCAATTTCTTATAGAAAGCTTATTGGAGAAATAAAATCCTTTACATAAAATTGAGTTATATATGCGACCTAGCCCTTATGCCTAGAATTTTAATTTTCTCGAGGAGCGAGGCTAACTCTCGACCCCGGTCTGTCTTTGATTCATACAATATACTTAATACATTGGCTTGGACCGCTAAGGACTGTAGATGTTCAGCCACTTCTCGCATCTGCGTTACTGCTTCACCCATGACGTAATCCCTTTCTTTGACCTGATTCTGAGATTGTTGGAACCGGAACTCACTATTCTCCAGTGCCATTTCGAGCTCTACTAACTTCCCTTTTAACTCTTCAATCTGGTTTAGGCTTGATTTTAGTTTCACCATAGAGTCGTGTCTTCGGTCAAACGTCTTTTCTTGTTCTGTTAATCGAGCCTTCAGTGTCTCATTCTCCCTTTGGTTCTCACTTGCAGTCTTCTTTAGAACATCTCTTTGTGCTTGAACCTCTTGGAACTTTTCCCTCCACTGATCAACCTTGGCTTTCTCTTCTCGAATTTCTTGACGCCATTGTTCTGAAGTTTTACCCAACCCGGCAGTCCTCATTGACAGACGCAGCTTTCTATAATCAGTCTTCAAGCTCTCCAGATCCTCTTCAGCCTTTCTCTTTCCTTTCTTCAATCTCTCAACCTCTGAGTTTTGGACATCAATATCCAACATCAAATGCATCTTTTCTTCTTCTAGTCGCTCTATCCTCTTTTCCAACTCTGAATTTTTATTTTCAAAGTCTTGCTTCATAATCTCCGCCTCGGAAGGGACTACTTGTAAGTATTTTTCTATCGGTTGAGTACCGTCGTGTGTCGGTTCAGGGACGTTATCGTTTATTCTCTTACTCCGCCAGACATTATACTCGAGGTTTACCATTGGACCTACAGCAATTCTTTTCATCCGACAAATCTATTTCCAAGCATCGGCGATCTCCCGAACCTTCTTCTTAGAATTATTCCCTTTATACGAAAACTCGAACTGAGCTAGGCCGTAAGTCGTCGGTATAAACTGTCTTGAATTGTATTGCCTTAGCACAAGTAAAGGAGCATACCCAATGGCTCCCCAAATTCCTAGCAGGGGAACCCAATCATAACTCCCACAACGGTAGATAATTTCATCGGGAACAAACCAAGGGGCTCTCCATTCAATGTCTTTTTCTTGGAGATTTTGAAGGAGGGCGATCCAGTTTTCTTCTGATATGTCGTCTCTCTTGGGCTTATCTGCCAACTCCTTTAATGGGGAATAATTTTCATAGTGAACTCGACAAGAAGCTCTATCTATCTTCCAGAAATGGCTATGGAACCAAACTAGCAATAGTTGCACACATCCCATGAATCTACCCTCACCTGCTCTCCGGCACGCATTTAAAGATCTAAACGTTTCGGCAAGAATTGCTGGTATCGGCGTAACTCCTTTGTCGAGACGATCGAATAAGTCAACAACTGCTTCGTCCACATGCCTCAAAGCTCTTGGGAAAATTACTAGGCCATAGATACTTAAGGCGAAGATGTCAACCTTCCTCTTGGCATCAGGATGTGTCACTACCAAGTCCCTTAAGTTTACCCATGGAATGCATTTCCCTTCGCCTTTTTGCTGAATATGTGCCACGACCCATTGTTCACTCATTCCAGTGATGCTCATCAGTTTCTTTACAAAAGTTGGTGCATTGTCGGCCCTAAAATAGACTTTATCGACCTGAGCCCTTCGATTACGCAGTAAAGCCGTGTATTCTTCTATGGTAGGTACCAAGTCCACTTTCCCGAATGTGAAGCAGCTATATGCGGGATTCCAATATTGGGTTATGGCCCGAAACAAGTGTTTGTCCACTCTGATGTCAAGCAAATAGGGTAGATCGCCATAATTAAGGTAGAAAAGCTGCTTAGTCCCCTCATCCCAATGAGCCCACATATCTTTTAATTCTTGTAACTCATTCTGTGTTATGCTGATGCGAGTAAAGTCCCCTAACTCCGATGTATATCCCTCGGCTAGACTATCCCCTTTCTCGAGTTGTATCCTCTCTGACCATATACGCACGGCCGCGTTATCCTCTACTTTATCAAGGAATCCGTCCCCCATAACAAGCTTCTATCTTAGTAACCAAATGGAGATCGACACCTTTTCATGTGAAATGACATGCAATGCAATCAAAACAAGAGAAAACATGTTAATGCAAGAGAAGATAAGCGGAAAAAAATTAATACAAGAGAAATAAGCAAACATAAAACACCTATTGGGGTGACTACTAGGGGTTTAGCGTGGTTCTGTCCAAGGTGGGTTCCTAGGTTTCTCTACATGTGGTTCAGTTCTAAAGAGAGGTACCCGAACCAGCAGATTCCTCAATCCTCACCCATTATAGGCTCATACGGATCGAGTTCAGTTCAGGGGAATACATTTCCCTATGGCCATGCGGAGGTGAAAACCTCACGAAACCATAGGTACGGATGTATTCCGGAAGCAGTCCCCTAGCCCATGCGGAGGTGAAAACCTCACGAAGGCATAGCTTCTCGCTCCCACTTAAGGGTGTGACCACAACGGTCATGCAAATATGAATGCAGAGACATCCTATGAGACTCGACATTGTTGCAATCATAGTACCAACAGATGCGTCAAAAGAAACATGATTTTTCAAAACGATTTTCCAAATCTTGACAAAAGGACAAAGAATAATCAATTTTACGGCCTGACTCTCGAAGGTTCCCCAGTGGAGTCGCCAAGCTGTCGAAACCACCCCTCGAAGTTTGAGAAGGGTGTGAATCGAACTTGGGTTTTGAAAATGAAAACGAAACACGGGAGTTGCCACCAATCCTTTTTGGCTAGGTGTGATCGGGTCACCTCTAAAAGTGATTGTTTTAGATAAACCATTTGATTTGTCAAAACAACAATTTTGGTCTACGAAAAGTCAGAAAATAGGTTCGGGAGTCGGTTACGTGCGAAGAAGGATTAGCACCCTCGCAACGTCCAAAATCGGTACCAAATTGATTAATCAATGTCCTAATGTCGCAAAGCTTGAAAAGATTTTGAAATTTTATTCTATTTTTGATTTTAAACAACTTGATCGAATATAGAGTTTCCCTTGTTTCGACGGAATAGAGTCTCACATCCAGCACGGTTGGACACGAGAGTCTAAATCCATGAAATCAAGATCATATCCAAAATTCACCAAGCACGCATTTTTGGAATTTTGAGAAAGGATATTTGCTCATTTGGTCATACGAAAAGAAAACACACCCAGCACGATTGGGCATGATCTTTTCGAATTTCCAAACAGGCAAATATCACCTTATTTAAAAGTGGAAACAAAAGTCGAAAGGATATCTATTTGTTTGGTCAAACAAAAAGTCATACTCAGCACGATTGGGCACGAAATTTTGAATCCTCAAACTCATGAATATTACCTTCGTATGAATTGAAAAATGTTGGATTGCGATTTAAAACCGTCGATTCACATGACGCGACAGAAATACGGAATCAACAATACTGGTAATAAAAGGATACAATAATATAAAAGTGCAAGGGTAACAGACGGCTTTGGAATAATAATAGTAAAAAAAAGGGTTGAAAGTGTTAGTAAGATCGACATAATAAAAAGTATATACAAAATAGCGTAGATATAAATAAATAAATAAAAGTCAAATAGAGGATAATAATATTAGACTAAGAAAAATATATTATAATAATAATGGTAATAATATACATAATAATAATGATAGATATAATAATAATAATACTACGAGATATGCACAATATAATAATAATAATATGATAATAACGTAATAATAGTAATAATAATAGAATAATATAAAATATATACAACATAATAATATATAGTAATAATAGTAATAATAATAATGAAGATAGTAATAATAATAATAATAGAAAATATGTACAATATAATAATAATATGATAATAACGTAATAATAGTAATAATAATAGAATAATATAAAATATATACAACATAATAATATAGTAATAATAATAATAATAATAGTAATATAATATACAACTAATAATATTACTAATAGTAACTAGTAATAATAATACCATTTAAGAAGGAAAAATAGGACTAAATCGGATTTAAAGCGAAGCTTCGGGGCGAGATTTGAAATAAATGAAAGAAGGGAGGGCTGATTTGCAACGCGCCACAATCTTCGAGGGCCGAAACAGTAATAATTCCTTCTTGCCGCAACGATGCGCAGGGGGGAGGGTTTAATTTGAAGTCGCGGAAAATTATCGGGCCAAAATTGAGGAAATAAAAGACTGGATTGCACAGACATGAAAAAGAGGAGGGACCAATAGGGCAATTATCCCCATTGCTAAAGAAACACGCGGATCTACCTGGAGCGGGTCGGGTAATCGGGTCGAAGCTTGAAACGACGTCGTTTTGGGCATTAATGGCCAGCATCAAAACGACGTCGTTTTGATAGGCTATATAAGGCCAAATTTCAACAAAAAAAATCACTTTTCATTCATTCTAAAAAAAAACTCTCTTAACCCCTTGTTTTTCTCTGCAGAGGGGAAAGGTCGGAGAGATTTCCGGCGGGGAAGGGCCACTGGATGCCGCCGCCGGCCACCGTCGCGCGGTGGCCGGAAATCGTTAGAAGGTAAAAATTTTTTATTTTTTTGTATATTTTTTATATATATTTTTTATATATAAATATTCGTGAAATAAGAGATTCGAAGAAAAAAATAAAATAAAGGAAATACCTTCGGATGTATAGATCTGACACTGCGTTTTTGGTTTCTAATGCTTTCCTTTTTTTATGTTTTTGAATCTGTCTTTTCTTTTTCTTTTTTGATTGATTGTGAATAAAAATCCAAAAAAAAAAAAATCCCCTATTACATTGTTTCATTCGGTTTTTATAACCGAATATTGAATAAAATACAATATTTTTTGCCACTGTTGCTATTGTTCTGTCCTTTGTCTTTTTGCAGGTCGATGAACGGCGTCAGTGGAGGTGGAGTAGGTAGAGAGGGTGATGGCCGACCGAGGCAAGTGGAGCGGCGCACTAGGGGGCTTGCGGCGCACCATTTTAGGGTTTCAAGAAAAACCCTAAGAGTTTTTCTGAAAAACTTAAAGTCTTGGGCCAATTGGGCCTTTTGTTATTTGGGCTTTATTTTTTTTATTTGGTTTGGGCCCGGACGTTTTGGGCCATCTACAGAGATTATGGCAAATAATAAACAATATGAAGAAAATAACCCAACAAAGTTGGACGAGATGGTGGAAGATTTATGAATTTCCAGAACAGATAAGAGAATAAAGTAGTAGAGGGAGCCATTGATGGAGAGAACTTGAAGTGGCTTGAAAAATGTATTGTGGGTAGAATGAGAAACAATGCTACTGTGGGGTTATGGGGTGATACTGGAATTTACAAAGTTAGAGTCAAAAGATTATCGGGTAATGAATTGTATGAACTGGAAGCCAATGAATGGGGAGATGTTTTGCAAGTGTTTCAGAAAGTTGAACGGTGGACAACAAAGATGAAAGATTAAGGTGGTTTTCCTGTTACGAGATTGCAATACATGCTTGCTATTCGAGGAGGAAGTAGTTAAACAACTTGCTGCTATTGAATATTATAATTGGTTTGATTTATTATTTTTGGTGCAAACAGTCAACACTCAAACGGTCAATTGACTGTCGGATAGGTCACGTGCAAAACCAACCTAATATTTGAGAATATATCCAGAGAAGAAGAAACTTATCCAGGTCTAAGCCCCCACAAGTTCCCAATCGGCTCATCTCATTGACCTATACACACCTTTCGAATTGATTGGTGCAAATGCGAGGTCCTATCATTAGAAGGAGAAGAGAATCTTAACCGTGGGACCACACTTAAGCCGGCGGCCTAAATGATTAGACACGTGGAAGAAACGGTGGGTATTCTTTCACCTAATAACATCACTACAAATTAGAGGTCATCACGGGCTGGGCTACTCGGTCCGGCCGGACGGCTCGCTTGAAAAATAGGAGAATTCGGGTAAAAATATAGGCTCGAAATATAGTTTTGGGCAAAAAAAGGAGGCCCGTTTAGAAAACAGGTCAGGCCTCGGGTAAAACTTTTTTGGCCTGAGCTCGACCCGAATTATATATTAAATATATATTTTATTTTTAATCAAATATACATTTTAAATTTACATATTTTTTATTTGTTTTTGTTTTAATATTTGTTTTAAATTTTATTTAATAAAAAAACTAAAAAAATTAATATGGATTGGGCCGGGCTCGGACCTAGAAAATGGGCCTAAAATTTTGTTTGTTTGTGCTTGGCCCGGCCCAACCCGAACCCGGCACCGGCCCGGCCATGATCACCTCTACTACAAATACACAAACCATGTCTACCCATATTGTGGGCTACTTGTGATAAAACAGGAATACAATGAAAAATAATAATATAAAGAAGAGAAAAAACAAAATCCACACCTAATCTATTTTTTCCTAAATACAATAAAAAAAGTTTTGGGATAAAAAATCATATTGAAGATTAAAAGATTCAATTCATTTAGTGTAATGGCCTAAAATCAAGGTTATTGGAACAATGGTTTCGCAACCATAAATCTGATTTAAATAGAAATTTATTTCAATATATTTGCATGAATATTTATATGATAGGAAATATTTTTATAAATATTTATAAAATGTTAGTAATGTGGTATTAAATTTTCGTTAGAAAATTTTAACGTTTGGGTAGGAAATTAAATGAAAAGGACTAGATTGAAATGAAAGTAAAAGTTAAATTATAAATTAAAAGAAATTATGAAGGACCAAATGGCAATTATACCATTTTGTAAAGTTGAGGCGATTTTAAGTATGAAAATCTGAGATTTTTTTTTAAAAATGTATATTATTATATTATATTATCATATTATTATATTATTTTATATATATATATAAACAAACTAAAGGAAAAAGAGATAGAAACAGAAACAGAAACCCAAAACGAAACAGAGAGCATAGAAAGAAAGAAAAAGAGAAAAGAAAGAAGAAAAAGGAAAAATAGAAAGTTTGAAGCTTGGATATTTAATAGGTAAGTTAATTTAGTCCTTTTCTTTTAATTTTGATGCTTTATAAGTTTTAGAACAAAGTTTTGATGAATTTAAGTTGAAGTTTTTGAAGTTTTAGAGTTTTTGAATATAGCATATGATGAATAAAATGATGAATTAGGGGTTTAATTGAAAGAATTTGAAGTTAGAATTGGATAAAGGACTTAATTGCAAAACAAGCTATAAGAAAACAGTTTTGAGACAGCAGCAGTAGAGTAAGTTTGGAAATTCACCAAAAATCGTAGAAGTGGAATTAGAAGTTGAGTAAGATATGAAATTAAAGCTTATTGAGTCTATTTTCATATGAAAGAAACAAGGAAAGAAAAGAAATTCTGTATTTTGAGATATTTAGATTTTTGTAAGACTGGTTCAGAATGAATTCGGGTTCCTCTGTTTTGACTTTAGAAAATCATCAAAAATTGAAGAAAAATAATTAGGGGCTTAAATTTATATATTTGGAATCCTGAAGGAATCTAGTTTCAATAAAAATAAACGAAAACATCATCCGAATTTTGTATGAGGAGATAATTAATATTTAGTGAAGAAGGGTCAAAACTGCTAGATAGCAGAACAGGGGTGACTTTAAAGAATAAACTGTACTTATTGGTTAAACCAAAAATTCTGAAACTTTTATGGGAAGAAGATATGTGAGTTTAGTTTCAGGGAAAATTAACGTTTCTTCATTTGGAGTTCTGTAGTTCGAGAAATAAATAATTTAGTGACTATGACTCAAGTAGACAGACTTGAACAAACTAAAAATAATAATAGAATTATAGAAAATGCTACATGTGAACATGAAATGTATTGAATTGATGATTGAATTTATTTATTTAGATTCCAAAAACTCAAATACGAAGCTAGATCGAGGAAAGGAAAAAGTCCCGGATTAGTAGATTTTGTAAACGAACTAATATCGAGGTAAGTTCATGTAACTTGAATTATATTCTTAAATGCTTGAAATGTATGCTATTGATGTGAATATAATTTGAATGTTCATTGTATGAAAATTGATGAAATATTGATATATTTGATAAAAAAAGGGAAGAAATCCCGGTTGAATGAAAGGAATTCGATGGATCTCTGAAAAGGAATTGACGGTAAAAATGATCTAGCCCGGACGGGTGATCCTATCCTGATATAGCCCTCCCGAAGAATATGTGGAAAATGGATTTAGCCCGGACGGGTAATCCGAATTAGGGTCTGAATTTAGCCTGGACTGGTAATTCAGATCCAAGCTCATTAGAGTAATTGTCGTTGCAGGGGATTTAGCCTGGACTGGTAATCCCGGCAATACTCTATGAGTTTATATTACAGGGGATTTAGCCTGGACTGGTAATCCCGCTGTAAGGATGAGGTTCGCGGGAGTGTGCTCTCTGAAATGGAAATGTGCGCACATGAATATGAATTGACGGACCCGAATTTGTACACTAAAGTGTACCTCTGAAAATCCATCGAAATTCCGAGTAATTCAATGGGATAAATATAAAAATAAAATAAAAATATGGAAATTATGGTATTGATGAGCTCATCAATCATAGTATATATTATTGATATATGGAAATTATTGGACTGACTTGAATGTTGAGTTTGTAAATGTTAGGGTAATAATGCATTGAATGGGTATATGAATGTTCATCACTTGTATTGTAAATATTAGGTAAGTATAATTCTTGTTACATGGGCTTACTAAGCACAAAGTGCTTACCCTATTTCCTTTTTCCCTGTTTTGTAGTGTTAAGAGCTCGGAGGTCGGATCGGTGGGAGACTCATCACACTATCAACCCCAATATTTCGGTATTTAAAGAAACTTTAGTTTGGAAATGAATGGCATGTATAAGCTAATAAAATAAATGTTAATATGAAATGAATGTAAGGTCAGCCATTGGTATGGCTTATGTGTTAAAGTTATCTTATAAATATGCATGAATTATTTTGAAAATGTGTTGAATTAGAATGGCCCCAATTCAAAATTTGCAGGGGAGGCTAGATAATTATAAAGGGGTTATATATATATATATATATATATATATATAAATCGTAAACTCTGGTAATGCCTCGTACTTTATTCTGACAATGAATACGGGTAGGGGGTGTTACATTTAGACTTGAACGTTAATTAAATGATTAAACATTCAAATCTCATTAAATTCATGAACATATTTTACAAGGTTTTTATTAGTTAGAATATTCTCTAATTCTTAAACGGTATCGATTCAATCGATTTTGTTCTTTTATTAAGAACTATCAAAGACATTAGAAATTGGTTGTGGGGTTCTCAATGTTGCTAAGTAAAGACGTAATTTTTAAGATTGAAGCGAGAGCTATTTTAGAAGGGTTACGTATAGTATAGGAGAAGAAATTTTGTCAGTTAGAGATCGAGAGTGATAACACTCTTCTGATGGGGATGATTGCAGAGGGAAGAGTAGCTGATAGTCATTTAATGGAACTACACTCTATTCATCGAATGATGCGTCGAGATTAGAAGATTTGTTTTTGTCATATCCCAAGAAATCACAATGCAATTGCTGATCATATGACTAAGGTTATGACGACAAGATTCAATGAGGTCCAAGTATTTAAAGATCCACTTTATTTTGTGCAAGATTTAGTACAAATAAATTACATTAGCGTTACACAAATTAATACGCTATCTTAGTAGTGTTGCGTTAGGCTATTTAAATTTACCAAAATAATAATAATGGAGCCCATGGTGATGGGGTCAAGACACAACCATCCTTTTTTGAGGTCAAATAAATCTCAATTAGTTTTTTTTAATCCTCTGCATATTTATCTAATAAAATTTTGATATAAAATTTTCCACATTTCATAATGATCGAAGAAGTGTAAAAAAAAAGTTGATAAAAAGTTTATAATTCAGAAATATTCCATATCTTCGATTATTTAACTGAAAATTTGATATGCTATATAAATATTTATTTTATGATCAATATATATCAAGAAAAAAATTTAATTTCAAAAAAAATATTAATTAAAAATATCCACCAAAATCATAAGAATGTACATAATTCAAAATTTTAAACATCTTATTTTTAAACTGATATTCCTAATTAAATTATATATTTTAAAATATGTTTTTAATACTGATATTTCTTAATAAATTTGTTTCTAAATTAATTACTCTTTTTTTTCAAAATTATCTTAAAAATTTTGAATTTTTTTAAACTTATGTTTGTTTAAATATTGAAATGATATTTAATACACTGCTAATGGAAAAAGTCTAAAAAATATAATAAAATATTAAAAAATAAATATTAAAAAACACATACCAATACACAAAATATATTATATATTTTATAACTTATTATTTAAACCAAATATTTATTTTTTAAAAGTAATTTTTTACCGCAATACGAAAAATATAAATTTGTGTTTGATTGTTAAAGAGCTTATTTGGCATGGCTTATTAAATAAAAGGTCCTTAAGTTGATGTTAGATCATTGAAATATTAGATGGACATAAAAACCAATGGATAGTGGATTTTAAAAGGAAACAAAAAGGCTAAAGTGGTAATTAAGGTATTAATGTTAAATAAATTAAAATAAGACAAAATGTTATCTTTCTTATGCATTCCAGCACCGAATATTGAGGAAAGGAATAGCCATTGATGCATTTTAGGTTTCGGCACACTCATAGTTCAATTAAGGTATGTTTTAAGCTCGGCTTTTAGTGATTTTTATATTTTTGTGATTGTTTCTTTGTGTTCTAGCTAGCCCATGTTTTAATTTTAGAATTTGATGGTGATTTTGGGATACGCCATCTATGAATGTTTGAACTGTTTGAGCTTTCTGATAGTTAGTGATGAAATATGAAAGATTGGTCAACTTGCCTTGAAACAAGCGGCGAAAATGCATCTAAATTATATCAAAGTGAGAAACAGGGAGTGGGATTCAAGATTTTGACGTCTCTGATAGGCGGCCATCGATTTATATCCATCGTCAAATATATATTTATTAATCATTTTTTAAAATAATTCGATATTTTTATGCAATATAAATACACCCTTGAGGGATTAGTTTTGTGTAAGATTGAGTTGAATTAGTTGAGGTTTCAAATAAGGATAGTCAGTTTGCAACTCTCCTAATTTCTTCATCATTTAAAGAAAGAAACAAAAAGCATGGATCTAAGCTTGAGAGAAGTAGCTAGAACAGGAGATACTGATGCCTTGTACGCTCTAATTCGAAAGGATCCGTACATATTGGAGCATATTGATCAGATTCCTTTCATCGATACTCCACTTCACATAGCAGCAAATGAAGGCCAAATTAAGTTTGCAATGGAAATGATAAACTTGAAGCCTTCGTTCGGTCGGAAGCTAGACCAAGACGGGTTTAGCCCCATGCACTTGGCCTTCAAAATGGGGCATACCAAGCTAGTGCTTCGACTGTTGAAGACCGATAAAGACCTGGTTCGCGTCAAAGGAAGGGAAGGGATGACCCCTTTCCATTGTGCAGCTGCAGTGGGGAACTCTAATCTTTTATTCCATTTCCTTGAAACTTGCCCTGAATGCGTTGAGGATGTCACGGTTCGTAACGAGACTGCATTACATCTTACTCTGAAAAACGACCACACCGACGCTTTTAGTCTCTTACATGGATGGCTTCGAAAGAACCGTCGTGGAGGAGGTAAGGATTTGGAAAGAAAGATTGTGAATTGGAGAGATGATGATGACAACACTGTGTTGCACATTGCAGCTACAAAGCAACAACATCAGGTATATATGCAATATAATGATAAGTTGCGTTCCTTTGATAATTTTATTAATGTAATATTCTACGCAGGCAGTACAACTGTTATTGGATTCCTTTTATGGGTTAGATGCAAACGCTAAGAACTCGGAAGGCTTGACAGCTCGAGAAATCATAGAAAGGGTTGAAAGACAAGGGTTGAACATGAGTGGCGCCGTAGACGATTATACCACCACCGCCAAGATTGAGCGCATTAAGAAAAGAACTAGTAGGTCCGAAAGAGCATTAATAAAGTTGATTCGTGCAAGGAATGGGTTGTCGGAGAACATGCTCAATGCAACACTAGTGGTAGCGGCGCTGGTCATAACAGCAATCTACCAGTCATCTTTAAGCCCACCGAGAGGCCTTTGGCAAGGTGATAACACTATCCCCACCACCACCTCAAACCTTACTACGACTACTAAATTTAAACTCTTTAACGACAATTACAGTGAGTATCGTTATAAATCTGTGTTGGGTGAAGAAACAAGGAAAACAGGTACAGCAATCATGAATCCCAACTTGTTTTTAGGGTTTTGGTTTTTCAATTTTATAGGATTTGGGCTTCCGGTTCTTCTAACCGTTTTGCTTTTATCCAATGTACCTAGTTTTCTTCTCATCCCGCTTTATTATCTATCCGTCTCCTACTTCAACTGCATGACAATAATATCTCCTTCTACGTTTTGGGCATACCTCAACTTTCTTGTCATGTGGACAGCCATTATTCTCCCGTCGCTCATAGTTTTTAGAAGATTATGGTTATCGAAGCAGCCAAAGTACAGGGAAATCAGACAATTACGCAGACTTTTCCGCAATTAGAATAATGTTGGAATCACTCAACGGTTGCGGATGTCAATCTAGTTTATATGTTCTCTTATGTTATGTACTTTTTTTCCATCGTCTCTGGATTAATATCTTTTCTCTTCGGTAAAAAAAATTATGTAATTGCTTTGGATAAATTTAATAAATAAGAGTACTTTTCCCAACAGGTATCTTTGTCCTTTGCAACGAAAAGAAAAAACAACCATCCTATTTTCTAATTTTAAAAAATATTTTCCTGTTTCTGAAAATATCGATTTTTTTAAGAGATGTTTTTCAAAATATTATATTTTCAAAATTATGACTTGAAGTTCATAATTTAAAACTTTCTAAGTTCTAACAACCTTTGGGTTGAATTTAAGAGTACAAGAACCAAAATGTACTCCCTCTATTGAATATTATAATTGGTTTGATTTATTATTTTTGGTGCAAACAATCAACACTCAAACAGTCAATACTGTCGGATAGATCACGTGCAAAACCATCCTAACATATGAGAGTATATCCAAAAGAAGAAACTTGTCCAAATCCAACTCACCACAAGTTCCCAATCGGCTCATCCCATTGACCTTTCCACACCTTCGAATTGTTTGGTGCAATGCGAGGTCCTACCATTGGAAGGAGAATAGAATCTTAACCGATGGACCACACTTAAGCCGGCGTCCTAGATGATTAGACGCGTGGAAGAAACGGTCGGTATTCTTTCACCCAATAACATCACTACAAATACACAAACCATGTCCATGTCTACCCATATTGTGGGCTACTTGTGATAAAACAGGAAAACAATGAAAATAAACAATATAAAGAAGAGAAAAACAAAATCCACACCTAATCTAACAAGTTTTGGGATAAAAAATCATTTCGAAGATTATACGATTCAGTTCATTTAGACTTGAACGTTAATTGAATGATTAAACATTCAAATCTCCTTAAATTCGTGAACATATTTTATAAACTTTTTATTAGTTAGAATATTCTCTAATTCTTAAAATGGTATTGATTCAATTGATTTAGTTCTTTTATTAAGAACTGTCGAAGACATTAGAAATTAGTTGTGGGGTTCTCAAAGACGAAATTTTTAAGATTGATGCGAGAGCTATTTTAGAAGGGTTACGTATAGCAAGAGAGAAGAAATTTTGTCAGTTAGAGATTGAGAGTGATAACACTCTTTTGATGGGGATGATTGTAGAAAGAGGAGCAGCTGATAGTCAGTATGGAATTACGCTCTATTCATCGAATGATACGTCGAGATTGGAAGATTTGTTTTCGTCATATCTCAAGAACTCACAATGCAATTGCTAATCATATGACTAAGGTTATGACCACAAGATTTACTGAGGTCCAAGTATTTAAACATCCACTTTATTTTGTGCAAGATTTAGTACAAACAAATTACATTAGCGTTATACAGACTAATGCTTTATCTTAATAGTATTGCATAAGCCTATTTTAATTTATCAAAATAATAATAATGGAGCCCATGGTTTTGGAATCTTTTCTATATCACAGCTATGGGGATGGGGTCAAGACACAACTTTCCTTTTTTGAGGTCAAATAAATCTCAATTAGTTGACAGCGACGCTGGTCAACTTGCCTTGAAACAAGTGACGAAAATGCGTTCAAATTATATCAAAGTGAGAGACAGGGAGTGGGATTCAAGATTTTGACATCTGTGATAGGCGGCCATCGATTTATATCCCTCATCAAATACATATATTAATCATTTTTTAAAATATTCGATATTTATATTCAATATAAATCTACCCTTGACGGATTAGTTTAGTGTAAGCTTGGTTTAAATCAGTTGAGGTTTCAAATAAGGATAGTCATTTTGCAACTCTCCAAATTTCTTCATCATTTAAAGAAAGAAACAAAAGCATGGATCCAAGCTTGAGAGTAGTAGCTGGAACAGGAGATACTGATGGCTTGTACGCTCTAATTCGAAAGGATCCGTACATGTTGGAGCATATTGATCAGATTCCTTTCATCGATACTCCACTTCACATAGCAGCAAATGAAGGACAAATAAAGTTTGCAATGGAGATGATAAACTTGAAGCCTTCGTTTGGTCGGAAGCTAGACCAAGACGGGTTTAGCCCCATGCACTTGGCCTTCAAAATGGGGCACACCAAGCTAGTGCTTCGACTGTTGAAGACCGATAAAGACCTGGTTCGCGTCAAAGGAAGGGAAGGGATGACCCCTTTCCATTGTGCAGCTGCAGTGGGGAACTCTAATCTTTTATTCCAGTTCCTTGAAACTTGCCCCGAATGCGTTGAGGATGTCACGGTTCGTAACGAGACTGCATTACATCTTGCTCTGAAAAACGACTACACCGACGCTTTTAATCTCTTACATGGATGGCTTCGAAAGAACCGTCGTGGAGGAGGCAAGGATTTGGAAAGAAAGATTGTGAATTGGAGAGATGATGATGACAACACCGTGTTGCACATTGCAGCTACAAAGCAACAACATCAGGTATACGTGCAATATAATGATAAGTTGCGTTCCTTTGATAATTTTATTAATGTAATATTCTACGCAGGCAGTACAACTGTTGTTGGATTCCTTTTATGGGTTAGATGCAAACGCTAAGAACTCGGAAGGCTTGACAGCTCGAGAAATCATAGAAAGGGTTGAAAGACAAGGGTTGAACATGAGTGGCGCCGAAGACGATGATATCACCACCGCCAAGATTGAGCGCATTAAGAAAAGAACTAGTAGGTCCGAAAGAGCATTAATAAAGTTGATTCGTGCAAGGAATGGGTTGTCGGAGAACATGATCAACGCAACACTGGTGGTAGCGGCGCTGGTCATAACAGCAATCTACCAGTCATCTTTAAGCCCACCGAGAGGCCTTTGGCAAGGTGATAACACTATCCCCACCACCACCTCAAACCTTACTACGACTACTAAATTTACACTCTTTAACGACAATTACAATGAGTTTCGTACTAAATTTTTGTTCGGTGAAGAAACAAGGAAACCAGGTACAGCAATCATGAATCCCAACTTTTTTTTAGGGTTTTGGTTTTTCAATTTTATAGGATTTGGGCTTCCGGTTCTTCTAACCGTTTTGCTTTTATCCAATGTATCTAGTATTCTTCTCATTCCGCTTTATTATCTATCCGTCTCCTACTTCAACTGCATGACAATAATATCTCCTTCCACGTTTTGGGCAAACCTCAACTTTCTTGTCATGTGGACAGCCATTATTCTCCCGTTGCTCATAGTTTTTAGAAGCGTATGGTTATCGAAGCAGCCAAAGTACAGGGAAATCAGACAATTACGCAGACTTTTCCGCAATTAGAATAATGTTGGAATCGTTCAACGGTTGCGAATGTCAATGTAGTTTATATGTTCTCTTATGTTATGTACTTTTTTCCATTTTCTCTGGATTAAGATCTTTTCTCTTCGGTAAAAAAATTATGCAATTGCTTTGGATAAATTTAATAAATAAGAGTACTTTTCCCAACAGATATCTTTGTCCTTTGCAACGAAAAAAAAAAAAACAAAGAAAAACCAACCATTTTACTTTCTAATTTAAAAAATATATATATTTTCCTTTTTGTGAAAAGAGATATTTTCCAAGTATTGTTGATTCAAAATTAACAATTTTTTTAAAGAATCGATATTGTTGTCTAAATATTTTCTAAAAAAAATGATAAATTCATAAAACAACAGCTATATTCATTATATTCAAATAAATCTTAATAAAACCCTGTTCATCATTGATGTCTAAAAGGATTTTTTATCCCATTTAAAGCTCAAAGCAACTATTTTTTTAAAAGCCGAATTAGCTTTTCAAAACCATGTTTTTTAAGTCAAATCAAAAACTTCAAATTTCGTTTTTACTTTTCTAAACCTAGTTTGAGTGTCTAAATACAATTTTATCTCTCAACTATATAAGCTAAATATAATTTATCTAGTTAAGTTAAATTTTACAAATAATTTATATTAATTACTTAAAAATAACACAAATTAATATTTCATAGATTATAATATTAACAATGAGTAATAATAAATAAATTTATTATATTATATATAATCTAAGTTGAATATTGTTGATAACAAAATAATAATAATAATAATAATAATATTATTATTATTATTATTATTTTACATTTGTGGTTGATGATAACCTTTCTGAACTTCATTTAATACTTGATTTATGCAAATAGGATTGGCAACTTAAGTTTTGGCATGTCCCACGAAAGCATACTAGATCGGTAGATTGCAAAGTCAAAGTTGTTCCTAATGATCTTAACAGGCAACCTGATCATGCTCGATCTTTGTTTGAAGAAGATGCTCATCGCAATGGTTAATATAGGTTCCAGTCAGTCTTATTGTAGCTAGTTCCTTGAACTTGTTTATTTTCTACAAAAAAAGATATATTTTACAATTGTGTCAATTCTAATGACTATGCTTGGCTCGTAACTTATTTCGAGACTTGTCTTTTATGGTTCTACAAATGGGTGTTAAATCCATCAAAAATAATATTCATAAGCCTGAACAGTAAATAAATAACAGTACAGAGAGTACAGTCGATCCCGTAGAAAATAGCTATCGAGATTGGTTAAGATTGTTTTTCATCTTATTCGACCCATCACTTTGCATCATTCTTTTACTTAAGATCGAGCAATTAAGACATAATTCATAACTAATTTTTTGCAATTTTCAAATAAATGATAGTTAGTGGTTCATGTCATTTTGCATCTCTCCTAATTTATCCATCACTTGCATTACTTAAAAGAGTGCTATATAATCATTTTGCAACTCTCCTATAGTGATAAGTTGCGTATATCCCTTTGATAATTTATTAATGGCTGTTTCTACGCAGGCTGTCGTTAGATTCCTTTTGGTCGTTAGATGTAAAAGCTAGCAACTCGGAAGGTTTGACAGCTGGAGAAACCATAGCAAAAGGTTAAAAGACAAGGCTTGAACTTGAGTGGCGAAGATGATGATACCACTGCCAAGATTAATTGCATCAAGAAAAAAACTAGTTGGATTGAAAGAGTATGTAGTATGTACAACGATGATTCGTGCAAGGAATGAATTATCGGAGAACATGATCAATGCAACGCTGGTGGTTACGACGCTGGTTATAACAACAATCTACCAATCATGTTTAAGCCCACAGGCTGGTGTTTGGCAAGATGAAGGTGATCACAGGATCTCCATCTGAAACACTACTCTTCCCCTTCTTGTCCACAAACACGATGAATCCTTTTTGGGTTTAGGATCAAGACAATTTGGTACAACAATCATGAATCCTCTACTGTTTTGGTTTATTAATATTTTAGCATTTGAGCTTCCGGTTCTTATAACAGTTTTGGTGCTCACTAATGTTCCTGTTGTACTTCTCCCGCTTTCTTATCTAAACGTGTCTTACTATTACTCGATGGCAACAATATCACCCATGATGATCCGGGCAATAGTCAACACCATTCTCACGATAATAGTTTCTTGGCTCCCGACTTTCGTTTATTTTAAAGTCATACAATCATAGACGTCCCAAAATTCCAAGTTGTTCAAACACTTACGTAGAGTTTTTCGCAGTGACAGCAATGTCGGAGTCATTCAACGCTTGAAAAGGACAATCTAGTTTATATTGTATTATACTTTTTGTACTTGGTTTCTTTTTTTTTTTAATTAATGCTTTCTTTTTCTTTATGTAATTGCTTTGTATAAATTTACTTTTTCCAAGAGATATATCTTTATCCAATGAAAAGAAAAAGAAAACTCATGGATATTAATTTTTTTAATTGAAAAAAATTGATTTTTTTAGAGAGACCGACACTCTTCTTTTCAAAATTTTTTTCAAATTTTCATTTATTTTGAAGTCAACAACAAACTTCTCAACGAATCAGTATTGTTCCTGAATCAAACTTAAGTTTTGTCTCTCAATTTTACGGACAACCAAAATACTTAGGCCACCTAAAGAGTGAACAAATTCACAATCGAGCCAAATAACATGCAACTTTGATAGAGATAGTGAACAGTAAACCTCATAAGGGTTCTAAGAAGTCCTTTTGTGCTTGCCTTTCCAGAATCCAGACTACTCCGCTTTGGAGCCCAATATGGCTCATTCTCTTTCTTTTTGTTCTCTTTGTCTGCATAGTCAGCTTTTGTGCTTGCTTGAGTTTTGCGGTTTCAGGTCCTTTTAACTTCTACAAGCATTAAGATTGTCTACACTAGATCACATTCATGTAATTTGGGCTCACAATGAACCTGCTTTTGTCTGGACTCATTGCTCTTTATTTAAGTTAGACTTGGACCTCTCATTTTTTTTTATATGAAAATTGATTGCTCGGGAATTTAGTTAAAACAAACCATGTCCATGTTACCTTTAAAAAAACATGTTAATTTTGTTAGAAAGCACACAAAGTTTGGTAAAAGTATTGTACACGTCCTTGTACTGTTATAGTACATGACATATATTTTGCTTTAAAATGAGCAAAAAAAAATCTTTATTAGTTAGAAAAACGAGTAAAATGATTATTTTTTTGTAATAATTGAATAAAACTGTTAAATGCAACGGTACTTCAAATTAAGCAACAATGAGTTAGGTAAACATGTCATTATTTAAATTAATATCACATCATTTAATTAAGTCCGCCTTATAAAATTATTTTTCCTTTTCAATTGTTATGAAAATAGGGATGAACTGAGATAAAATTATAAAATTTTAGGAAAACCAATGCTATTTTTTCTGCTTAAATTAAATTATTAAAATTTTAGAACGGCCAAAAATAAAATTTTTCCATTAATTAAAAAGGTTAAAAAAAACTTAAATGAAATAATTTATTATTACCAAAGGCTAAGTTTGCAATTAGCTCATTCTGCCTGCCCCTTTCCTTCATCTTTGTATAAAAATCACCATTTTACTCAATTTTCTAAGGACCTTTGGGCTGAATTTAAGAGTACAAGGGCCAGAATGTACTCCGCTCTATAGTATAGAAACTTGTACCGCACTTTTACCAACAAAGTTTCGTTGAAACAAAAATAAGTTTAGAAATCCAGTGGTCCAAAAAGAAAAAAGAAAAAAAAACAACAACTGCAACTGCAACAGCCATGAGCAAGTTCATGTACTGTCTCAACTCTTCGAGTCTTTGATTGAACCAAGGTATTGTAGAAAGATAAACATAGTCAAGCTAGGACCGTTAACTGCCACTCACATGGGGGGTCTCTGCCTGCCATGCAAACCCTAACCCATCAACACAGGATAAATGGTCATCAGACAATGGCGTGAAAAACATGCTGACATCTCTTTATCATTACATAATTATTGTCATACTCAGTGAAAAACAAACATATGTCATTGCCTTGTAAGCAAATCTGTAGAAATGGGATTGGAGGATTTAGGGGAGAAAAAAAAAAACATGATTTTTCAGTACTGCTGTTTTACTTGTTGCTGTACCGTGGACTATGAGTTTTGTTACTTTTGGCTAATTTTTGTTCACAAATTGGTGAAGTTTCTTTGTCTTTCTAGGAACTTTCACTTTCT
Organism: Gossypium australe; assembly: GCA_005393395.2. Taxonomy (NCBI): domain Eukaryota; kingdom Viridiplantae; phylum Streptophyta; class Magnoliopsida; order Malvales; family Malvaceae; genus Gossypium; species Gossypium australe. Next base: position 388,196 of record CM016621.1, on the reverse strand, counting down.
GGGTATTCTTTTTCCTCCTCTTGTTTCGACAACTTGCGTGTCTCTGGCTGGAAAAATAAAAACAATGAAATAAATCCAAAGGTATTGTCATTTTTAGGGTTTAGGGTTTAAGTCACTTCTGATTATGCCAGATAGCTTATTAATTAAAAGGATAAACTACGCTAATAGCTAACCCCAATTATTAGTAGATTTGTTTTTGTCATCAAATTATGAAAAAGTAATAAAATATTCCCGGACTATTCAATTTGTCTTTTTCAATCATTAGTGAACTAAATGCGACAACTTTTAAAAATTAGTATAATAATAACTTTAATTCTCAATATTTATAAATTATATCAATTTAGTCTTGATTGAAAAAAAAAAAATTTAACCCTCAACGATATTTACACATGGTGTTAATTGGTTTTTTTTTCTTTTGCGGCTATACTTTTCTATATACAATGTATGAATAAATGTTGAGAGTTAAAATTATTATTATACTAATTTTATATTGAAATATTGATGTAAAAATATGATTTTTATGAAAAAAATTAATAATTAAATATAATGATATCAAAGGTAGAATCATTCTAAATTCAAAAAATCGTAATATTTGCAAACAACCAAAGGAGCTAGTGGTTCATTATCATCAAAAATAACTATGAAACCCATGACACCTTGATAGATGTTGGGCACAATTTGTTTTGGGGGTAAAAGGCATGAACGTAAGGTCAATTTCTATTTAATGCCAATGGTACCTAAAAGAAAATACATATTCAATCTATGTGGCATGAGTTTATTCGAAAAATTAAAGTTTTCAAGTAAACCAAAATTTATCACATCTTACGAGGGTAAATAAATTAAATTTAGCCAACTTAAATAGGATCAAAGCAGAGTTTTAGTTTAAAAAATAAATATTTTTAGAATCGTTTTTATCCACCTAAATTTTCCTGTTAAAAATAATAAAATAATATTTTAATTGATATTTTATAATTAAATTTAAAATTATTATTTAAATTAAATTTAGATTGAATCAGATCAACTCGAAATACAAAAATCCATATCCAATCCTAACCCAACTACTAACCGTTAGAATGGTCTACTTAAAGCCCACCAATTTTAATAGTTATACCTTTAGAATTTCTTGATACAATTTTTTTAAAAGTCTTTTTGGCACATTATAAATTGGGGAGTGGACGATATCTAGGTTTTGCTTTTAATTCTTATGTTTGGCTTGGTTCAAAATAATACTTGAAAAAAATAATACTTGTTCAAAATAAGCAAAAAAATCCCTTTTCTTTTCTAAAAATAAGTAATGTGAGTGACTAAAATTTACTAATTAAAGTTAATTTATTACTAAGGGTCTGTTCTTCTGTGCTTAAAAAAAGTACTTCTGACTCCAAAAGCACTTTTGGAAGAAAAGCTGTGCAGAACAAGTTGCTTTTGGTTGGAATTTTTTATTTTTCAGAAGTGCTTTTCAAAAGCACTTCTAAAAAGGAGAAGCTAAAATTTTTAGCTTTTTCTCTCCCAAAAGCACTTTTAGTGTTTAATTACTTTTTTACCCCTCCAATAACATAGTTCTTTCCCTTTTTTTTTCTTGGTGCTTAATTACAAATATGTGAAAATCATTAATTAAAAATAAAAAAATATTTTTTTAAGATACTAATTATAAATATTTAATGGTTATATTTAAATATTTAAAATGTAGTTTGTATATTCTAATTAAATTTTATAAGTAATTAATATTTATTACTTAAAATATTTAAAATTTATATTTCATATATTAAAATATTAACAAGTTATAGTATTTTTTTATATTCTTACTAAAATATAATAATATTAACTAATTTAAATTTTATTTAAATGCATATTTGTTACTTAATAATAACATGTCTAAAATAGACATTTTATTTCTCAAAAGCATTTTTTGACAGCAATGCTAAACACTCAAATTTTAACCTAAACTTTTCAAAAGCATTTCTGAAAAGCACTTTTCCACAACACTTTTTAAAAGCATTACAAAACTAGCCCTAAGTCATATACCAAAACATGGTGAAAAATAATACTCCTATCAAATATAGCATTAATGTTATCTTACTATTAATGTTGTATCAAAAGATAACCTCTATTTTTCGATATTATGATTGGACTGTTAAGGAAAAAAAACATATTTATAATTCATACTATATTTGCCATTGAAGTGTTGGCAGTGGCACTAAACCATGTATGAGTTGTGTTTAGATTTATTCAGATTTGAATTTCATTATACGTGGGCTCTTACTAAAATTATCTGGTTTGATTTGAGGTATATCCTAGATATAATTTCAATTAAAAAAAATATGCTATAGTTTAATTATGGTCTCTTTTTTTTTATGTTTAATTTATAGTTTATGTTTGAGGTTCACAGTTGTCACTTTCAATAGGTAACAATGTGATCTCTAAAATTCATGTTTGAGGTTTATAGTCGTCCCTTCTAATAATATGTCTCTAAAATTCGAGTTTATAATTTTTTAAAAATATAATATATTTTACCATTATACTCTACAGTTATCGATAATTATTAATATAAATGTCCCAAATAACGAGACAAAAAATAATAACAATGAACACCGAGAATCTAAGTTCCACCACCACGGATGATATCATTGCTTGCGACATACAATCAAATTTATGTTTTATTTGAAAAACCAACCAAAAACAAAACAGAGAGAAAGTTGGTTTCACTTTTAATAAAGTTGAGTTTGGTGTTTGTAAATTTTTTTAATGAGATTAATCTCACTGGCTAAATTATTTTTACTAAAATTTCGGATTTTTTTTTTACAATTAATAGCTAATCAACGTCAAAAGCCCTTTAGTTCATTGATTAAAAGAAGAAAAAAAATTATATTTTCGACTCTCATAAAAGTTAATCATTTAATCTAGATTAAATTTTTAGTGAATATTCCTAATTTATTCCCAACAAAGAGATTAATATAATGACAAAGAATGTATATTGTTTTTTTAAGAAAAAATTACCAACTTTCAATTTCAATCAAATTTGTTTTTATTCAAGACATTGCAAGAAAACTCATCAATAAAAAAGACAAAAAAAAAGTAATAATAACTATAGGGCAAATGCTACGTATAAAGCAATGGGGCCCATAGTTTGAGCGATCAATTTTTGTTCTTTTTTAAGTACAACTAAATGTTAATAAAACACATGGCGTAAACGCGTCTAAATTTTAGACATAGGATGTGGTGGGATTCAAGATTTTGATGTCCCATATTGGTGGCCATCCATTCATATCCATCGTCCAATATTTAATATCCTTTTCATTTTTTTTAAATAATTGAAATTTAGTGTTTGAATCTTATTTCTATTGATATTACTATTATTATCAGTACAGCAAAACATGATTTTGAATTAATTAATATACATTATACTCCTATTTAAAGGTTAGGAAGAATTAAGTTGAGAAGAATTAAGAGTAATTTTACACATTATCTAAAAAAACAAATATAATAATAATTTATAATGAAATTAATGTTCAAAAAATTGGTATGCATATACATGGAGATGATAATAATAATAATAATAAATACCCAAGTGGGTATGCATATATATGGAGATGATAATAATAATAATAATAAATACCCAAGTGGGTTTGTCTGTAAAGCCTCACCACTATTTTTTTTTCAAACATTAATTATTATATAAATTAAATGTATAACTTTGCCTAATTAATTAAGAATCAAATTTGATTTGATGTATAAATTTTAATTTGACGTAATTATAATTAAGAAATTTAAATTGCGGTTCATAAGTATATCTGAAATTTTAATTTTGATTTAATTGTACACATTTAAAAATTGAATACATACATTTATTTTCATATTAGATTAATATAATTGTTATTTATGCAGTATATATGATGCTAATTTTTCAATAATGTTGTTAAAATTTCAGGTATAAAAAATCGCACAAAATCAAAGTTTATGTATGAGATTGTACATTAGATCAAACTTCATGTATGGTTTTGATATTTATCCCTTTTTATAGTTCACGATGCTTTGTTATTTTATATTAGAGTTAAGATTTAGTACTTGAGTTTGGCTTCAATGTTCAATTTGGTTCTTGGGCCTTTTTTTTTCTTTTGTCCCATTATACCATTTGATCTAAGTACCAAATTGAACATTGAAACCAAATTCATGTAAGGACTTGAGACAAAAAAAATCTCAAATACCAATTTGAACATTAATAGAATTCAATTACCAAATATTATATTAACCCTTTATATCATAATCAACTTGAAATTGTAGTTTAAAATAGGGATAAATCTCAAAACTACAAAAATTTTAATTTTGTGCAATTTTATACATGATATTTTTATTTAATTCAGTTTTTACAAATCACTAATAACAATTATCATTATAGAACCATTTTATGTTTACAAATTGCATAAACAAATAAGTAGATTTATCTAATATACAAATAAATTGATGTATTTATTTAAATATGTACAATCGAATCAAAATTAAAGATTGATATATACGTTTAAACCACAATCAAAATTTCATGTGTATGATCACATCAAATTATAATTAATATATCAAATTACACATTAAATCAAAGAAAATATACAACTTAAAGTTTTTTTTATCTAACTTATTTATCTTATTATTCATATTCATATATTCAAATTTACATTTTTTTAATGCAATGCCTTGCAATATTTTTGAAGTATTTTTTCATAAAAGTTATCCCAAATAATATGTTTTTTATAATTAATATACGATGGGTTTTATGAACACGTAGGCAATGAAAAAGTTGTGCCATCTGTTATATATCTTTGCTTTTCAAAAGATTTTATTCACTGTCCTTTACCTGCTATTAGTAAAACTAACAACATAATTATTTAAGACAGTACTGAAAGAGGGAGGGCTGAGCTAAGCCACTCATATATAGAACATATGGCAGAAAAGGATTGGATTATCCATCCTTAATTATAAGATTGTTTTGTCTCACAATGAATGTATTAAATGCACGAGGGGAAAATCCTGGAAGCACCCCATTGTTTTTTTTAACCTAAAAAGGAACAAAAAGAGATGAAATACGGTGATGGCGATGCTTATAGCCTTGTACAAAGAAACAGAAAGTTATAAACTTACATATTTATGGAAAGTTAAAGAAGAATAGAAAAAGGGTTACTGAGATAGTGTGTGTAATCCTAATGGGGAAATTTTGTCTTTGTCGTTTTATGTAATTTTCACCATCTGCTATAAAGCAAGCAAACCTCAGCATTGATGACTATCAGAGAATTTACAGCTGTTTAATGGTATTTAGACAGGCAGGCCATTTTCTTTTTACTTTCTTTCTCAGTAATAAATAAAGTTTCTTTTGGCGTTATTACCTTCCCGATTCTACATGCCAACTTGTAGGTAGGGTTAATATTGAATCGTTTGGGTAGAAGGACTTATATATAATAAAATAATGGATGGCATAGTGAAGACAATTAGTGATTATATCAATCATTTAGTGGTGTTCAAAAATTTATCGTCCCAGATTAAAATTTTGTTAGAAGAGAATGATTTTTAAGCTTCACTTATTTTCCTTTCTACCAAAAAGAAAAGAAGTTCACAATAAGATACACCAACCATAATTTAAATCCAGCGCCGTATTCGCACCAACCAAAATTTAAGAAACTTCCCTCTTCTATCCATTCTAAAACACTGTACCTAGAGTGGATTTTCATTGGAAGAGATCAACTAAACAGAGACAAAAAAAAAAAAAAAACAGAGTTTCAGGCCTTTTAAGGAAATAGCAAAAAAGGCTAAAAATGAAAAAAGAAAAGAAAAGCTCACGTTAATTAATTTAAAAAAACACTAATAATCCCATGGCAAATTTTCTTCGAAACTGTACGGGCAATCTTCCAAGCTTTGAAGCCATGGAGGAGTGTAAAACAACCCGTCCACTGAGTCTATAAACATGAACTCATCCTTCAACTCGACCGACTCATAATTCGTCCCAAGACTCGGCAGCTCCACTATCTCACTTAACTCATCCGACCCTGAAGACAAATCCATCTCAGAAACCAAAGACGACGACGACAATGACAATGTGGAAGAAGAAGACGGAGGAGAGTCGAATTGTTCCATTTGAGCAGCTTTAGCCGCGGCGGCTTGGACGTCGCGGGGTGCTAAAGACACGGGCCGAGGCAACGAGTTAGCGAGTTCAGGGAAGTTAAGAATCGCTGAACTACCTTTGACACTCAAAGCGGCGACGTCATGCGCGCGAGCCGCCATCTCGGGTGTCGGGTAAGTACCGAGCCAAATACGCGATTTTTTTCGCGGTTCGCGGATTTCGGATACCCATTTGCCCCAGTTTCTCATTCGGACCCCATGGTAAACCGGGTGCTTGCTTGAATCCCTCGTTCTTTTAACCGTGAGAGCGTTGGTTGAGTTAAGGGCGGAGTTAGTACGTGAATGAGTTGACCCAGGAGATGAAGGTGATAACGGTGGAGAAGAGAACGAGTTGGAGCTGCTCTCTGTCTCGGTCATTTTTCTTCCCTCAACTGACTAGCCCGCCGCCAAGGAGAAGTAGAATCTGGTTCTTAAAGAACAGGGGAAGTTGAACGAAAGTATAGATACATGTTACGGGTGGAAGAAGAAGCAGAGAATAGAAGAAAAAGAAGCCAATGGGAAGTGAAGTACAGTACAGTTTTTTTTTTTGGGGGGGGGGGGGTTATTGTTCCTAAATGTTGATTCAAATTAATGAATGAAAAGACTGTGGGTGAGCTTTTTGAAGATGAGATAGTGAGAGAACAGAGCCACTTGGAGCTTAGACAGGCAAGGAAAGAGATGATGGTAAAAAAAAATATTAAGAGATATTTATTTTGGGTTATGGATTTAAATTGATTTTATGTTTATTTAATCCGATTATTATGGATTTAAGAAAAGGAAATTTATATAATGTTAGTATGTACCATTAAAAATTAATTATTATGTTAATCACCTTTATTCCGGGTTGATTATTTATTAGATTTAATTATGAAGTGAAATTTTAAATATTAACATATTTTTTATATTTCAAAATTTTATTTTTATTTTTGAAAATTTAAATTTAATCAAAAGATTAACTATTTATATTAATTAATAGTATTATATAAATTAAATTATGTTAAAAATTGAAATATAGAAATTAAATTTGAAATTTTAATAATGAAAAAGGAGAAGAAAGAAAGCAAAGTGCACGGAAGGAAGATATTTTGCGCCTTCCTTTTTTATATATAGGTTTATATATTATGGTTATGATTAATGGTTCAAAAAAGGTAGCATACTAGTACTTCGTGGAATTATAAAGGAAAAAAAAAAAAAAAAGGAAAGAAACGTAAGTCGTGAATCACGTGACAAATAAAGAAACAAGAATTGTGTAATAAATGTAAATATTGATTTAATATGTAATTTGATATATGAATTATAGGGTAAGGATAGTATGAAATAGTAACGCCATGTCAGGATGGTATGAAATAGTAACGCCATGTCTCATGTATCTATTTTTTAATAGTTTTATGTCACATTAGTATCTTCATCATGAAAAAAAATCATATCCAAATTAAACATAAAATTTAGGATGAAATTATTGACGTAACATAAAATTATTGGAGATTGATGATATCAATGTTTCATACAATCCCTTCTCATGAATTTTATACATGATTTTAGTTGTGAGGATTGTGTTAACAATCTTTGAGAATTGAAATTAAATAAAAAAATTCATATAGAAAATTGCAAAAGAAAAATCATATTTAAAGGTTCATAAATCGAAATTAATTTCGATATCCATGTTAATAATTAATTTATAAAAATTTTGATACAGTCATATTTCCTAAAATTTGTAGTCTAATATAACCTTTTTAAACTAAATAGCACAATTGAAACTTACAATGAATAGAATAAGAGATAAATTTCCCTACTGAGGCAAAGCAAAATTTCCCATAAATTCCCAATAACTCGTACAATACTCACAAGAAATGGGTCACTCTTGCTACACTCTATGCTTCAATGGGGTCCCTTCATTAATTATATATACACACAAAACTTTGAAATCCACAGTTTCTAACTCTCTTGTCTTCTTCTCCACCATTCTAATTCAATCATCCTCTCTTTACCCCTCTTATTTCTCTATAATTTATGCAAATGTATCTCCATCACTAGTTTCGTGCCAAGAATACAACTCTTTCCTAATATAAAATTGTTTATATTTATAAATTATTATTGGATAGCATACTAGGGTTTACCTTTGATTTTTGAGATTAAAGATAATGGTTGAATATAAGTATAACGGTTATTGTTAATCTAATATATGTTTGAAATAGGTAAAAGTATCATGGTGATTTTTGTACTAAAAGTTATACTATATTTTATTCTTTCTATTAAAAATAATAAATTAATCCCTATACATTAGATCAATGAACAAATTGGTCATCTCTGTTAAAATTTTCATCAATTTGTACTCTTAAAAACTAGTGTGACTAATAGAATAACTATTAAATAACATGTGATGTATCATGTGTACATCATGCTGATGTAAAATGACCAATTTTTAACAGTAGAAATAAATTAAATTTTTAACAGAAAAATAATTTTATTATTTAATCTAACGTATACAAACTAAATTACCTATTTTTTAAGTAAATCTACTCATGATTTAAAATATATATCTAACATATGATTTAAAAAAAAACACTCCAATAACATGACGACCTTTATTACTACTAATTGTTTTAACATCTAAGTAGTATTTTGGTGGTTCTTGATAGGTTCACTGTAAGCACTTTCTAATAAATTTGTTAATGTATGTATAAAAAAAAAAAACACTTGAGGCGGACATTTAATTGAGGTCACAAGTTGGAAGCAGCAGAGCAGCCTTTTACCGATACCTTTAATGGGTCTGAATTGGCCTATTTAAGAATAAATGCTATCGTCTGATGTTTTCACCACCCGATGAGTTACAAAGATACAAACAAGGGCTTTTTTTAATTTCTTTTTTCAATGTAGTAAAATGATTAATTATATATCTAAATAGGTTTGTTTAAAATTTAATTTTGAAAGCTGATTGAAGTTTAGTTTAATTAGTATTATTATTATGATAATGACTTAAATATATTGTTATTTTTATTTAAAAGTTAAGGATTATAAGTAGGATTCCAATTAACTATTAAATATATTTATTTTCATATTTAATTAATTATTTGCCTATATTCAAATAATTACAAAAAACTCTTCTATGAATAATTGAAGGGCTAAAAGCTGATGACTGCACTGCACATTCTTAATTGATAACGACAGTAACAAATGAACGTTAATTGTTAATTAAATACTATCCAAATGGCGATGGAGACAGTGAAGTCATTGCGAAGCCAACCACTGCTCTGAATTGAAGTGAAAACGTTTTCAATGAACCACTTAAATTGAGGAAAAGGAAAAATTGAAAACACAAAAATATTAGGCCAATACCTCAGTGTGGTTAAAATTAAGACAACGGGATGATTATTATGACTTGGGGTTATGCGTAAGAAGTTAATGTGGATTCTTAGTTCTTCGTGTACTCAAATTTTTATAAAGGGTCATCTCTTTGTTCTGAAGTGCTACTTAGCCGATAGTACAATATCTTATATGGTTATGTGGGTTTACTAGATGACAATGCCATTACAGTTTAATTGTTGCTAATGAGTGCCTAACATTCCCGTCTATTAGGTTGTACGAGGTAGTTATGCATTAATCGTTTTAGTGACAACGAATTATCTTTAAGTTGACTCAGACGAAATCTGTAAAAAATTATCTATAAATTATTTTCAATAAAGGATTGTTTGATATAACGTAAATTTAATGTAGTTATATATTTGTTTAGCATGAAAAATGTAACTAAAATATCCTTTTCTTTACCTATTATATCTGGTAAGCTAAGTAGGGGACTCATAAATTTCATGGGTGAATGTCTTTCGATAGTTTTGGTCCGTTATATTGTACATAAAAATAAATTTTCTAGTAAAGATGTCACCTCAAAACATTATTATTAAATTAATGATGGTGATGATGATATTTTATAATTTAATGAAACTGCTAGAGAGGCGAGAGCTGGCCAAGTTTTCACCATGTATTTGTCATGCTAGAAAGCTTGATTGATGCATGGGCTGTCTTATTTACTGCAATATTTAATAATAGTGTACTACTTTTTCTGTAAAGGTGTTCTTAATGTACTACTTTGGTCACACATATTTGACACCAATCAAAGCTATTTCTATTTAAATCAATAATTTTGGGATATGAATATAAAAAGATGAGCTAAAAATATTATAAAGTTTTTATATTAAGAATTAAATTAAATTATATTTTATTTAATTAAAAGTTAAGTAAATTTATTTATATATGTCAGATCAAATAAATTAAAAAGTAAATTAATTTTTTTGTTAAATTAATTCATGTATATTCAAAATTGTTCTTGTACATCAATATAAGATATACGTGACATATCATGTATAATTGTTTGATTATTTCGTCAATTACGCTGATTTTTAACTGTAAAAATGAATAAATTTTTTAATAAAAAAGTAAATTTACTTTTTTATTTAATGTATAAGGACTAGTTTACTAAATTTTTTAATAAAAAAAGACATATATTATCTAACTCTTGATATAAATACATCACTTTTTTAAGGGGAAAAATGAGATAACCCTTTGTTTAGCACAAAACAGTGACTTTGGCTGTTCATGTTTTGGTGTGGTTAATTATTAATTATGATGGCTTTGATATCAAGGATTATTGGTTTAACACGAAAAACAAAGCAAAGATTTGATGAAGTTGTTAAATTTGAGATTTCAATTAAGCTTAATACATAATTTAGTATATATGTTTGATATTTTCATCCTATATGGTAACTGTATTTGATAAAAATCATACAATTTGGTACTTAAAGTTAATATAATGTTAATTCTTTAATGCTTAATTCGATTTTAGAGTTGATTTGATGAAATTTAATAATCAACTAATAATAGTAGCAATTAATTTTTACCAAATCAACCTTAAAATCCAAATAAGATCACATCTGTATTTAACAAATTAAATACAAAATTAAAAAAATTCACAATTAACACTAAATTTATTCAATTAAAAAAAATAAAAATTCAAACTTAATAATATTAACAATTAACTTTCATCGAATAATAATTAAAGTTCTATAAGTACAAGAATAGATAAAAAAAATAGGTATCAAATAATATATTAAACCTTTTAGTTACTCATAAACCCTCAAGTTCTTAAATTAAAAATTGATCCAAAAACAAATAAGGATATCATCCTAATTGCTCAGACGAAGTTAGACACTTTGCCAGAGACAGAATTTTAAAATTTTGAGGGGATGGAAGATAAAAATTTATTTTTTAAAAAAATTAAATTAAATTATTAAAAATAAGGGGTTAAAATTAAAAAGTTGTGATTAAAAGGCTTAAAATGAAAATTCAATTCAATACTTGACCCCTACCTGTCCCTAGCTTTGTCTCCGGCTCTGTCATTCATTTTTATTGAAGTACCTATAACTAACGCTCATGTCCAACACCTTTCAAGGATCCTATAAATACATGTAAGAACCGTAAAAAAGAAGAAACTGAATATATCTGTATCCAATCATCCAAGCAATATAGGAAGAGGCAGCCTTTCCCATAGAGATGGAGTATCACCCCTCATCTTCTAATTATAATGCTACAAAGAATAATGCATGCAAGGGGCAGAGCCACCATAAAACTTGTTTTTCTTACTACTACTCACTATGACTAAATTGGCTACCCCTGAAGTTCAGCCTCACAGCCGTGACTAAACTCACTACTGTCTGGTTTAAAAGCTTTGAGTTTTGCGATAAAAATGTGTTTCTAAATTGGAAAAACAAACTCATACAACATGTAAAAATGTAGTAATTTACAGTTTAACAGCAAAGCATAATTTGATCCTTTATATCCTTTCGTGTGAAATCCGCAAGAAATCTGATCTTCGAATCATGAAACATGAACAATGATGCAACAAAACATGTCAGGAAAACTTGTTCTTTGCTTATTATTTCCATTAAATTAGAAAGAAAAAAAAAACATTAAAGAATGTCTTGTTCTGTCATTGTGAATGGGTTTTGAAATCGAAGTATATATTCTTAGTAATACAGCAGTACAAACACTTTGGTTTCTTACCCTTTCCTTCTCTTGGGACTGAAAACGAAGTCGTCGCTGTCATCATCGGCATCATTGTTGATTCTTTTCTTGGCTTTTACATCTCCGTTTTTTGAACTCTCGGGTTTGCTGCTTGGTTTCGAAGGTTTAATCGGAGTGCCGGCCCGGATTTGCTTCTGCCTTCTCTGCTTCTTTTCATACGCTTTTCTAGCTCTCTCAGGGGACAACAAGCCATGTTCCATCATCCTGCAAATCGAATTCTCTAAATAACCATGTTCTATTCACAAAGTAACAAATATAGTATATCTGTCAGCACGTTAACCGGCCCGTTTTTCCGAATACTCAATGGATGCTTCATCCAACATTTTGTTTTGCTTGGACCAAGACTAGAATATTGAATCTTTCACTGAAAATGCAACCTTTTCTTAGAACATTTCATCCATTCATGTTGTTATAGCATCGATTCTACGATGCCGGACCCCAAATCTAATCCATGTCTCTCTACACTACCAAGACTAATATAACGATGACCGATTAACTGAAGTTAGAAAATCGAACCATATGGAAACAAAATCAATAAGGTAAGCAAACTGCAGTAGCATAACTCATTGCATATATAGAAAAGAATAGCTTCGGTTTCAGGCCACTTATAACATCAACTGTAAGGGCCTAGTAATGCATTCATGGCCAACATAATCATCTCATACAACCTTAAAATACTGAAAATTGGACCATTTCAACTTCTTGGTATTTGTTTTAGACCCATATAAATATACAAGTGGTTCTATGATTCATTCTCTAATGAACATCAATTTCCTATATATATACATAAGTTTTATTACAAGGAAGAAGCCTCACCAAAATTCTGCCATTTCACTTGTTGGTATTTGTTTTGACAAAGATTCATAAAATATTCGTAATGGTTCTCTCTGTCCAAACAAAAAAAGACATTAACATCAATTATTAGAAACATGTTTATGGACAGAACCAAAGATTTTGAGGTAATAAAAGAAGACCAACCTCTTCTGGAGGATCATGTTTCTGGCCAGGCAAAGTATAAACTTTTTTCTCCCTAACTTTAGTTTTTGTACTAGCAGTGGTTTTTGATGAGCTTGAATTTGTTTTCGATTTTACCTTTAAAAAAAAAGTGAATTTCATACATTTTAGGGACAAAATAAACCAAACCCAGATCATTAAATTGATCACAGATAATCAAATTAAACTTAGAAATTAACAATTCACTGTAACAAAAAATGAAAACCCAGATCATCAAATTTAAGAAACAACCAACCAATCAATTATAAAGAAAAGACAACAAATCTAAATAAATTACCTCTGCTTTTGTTATTACAGATTTTTGTTTGGAATCAACAGGCTGTTTGCTTGAAGTTTCGATCTTCTTTTTGTTGATGACAGCATCAAATTTTGGCTTTGAAGAACCATCTTGACCACTGTTCTTCACCTTAACTAAATTGGTTTTGGTCTCTGTAGCCATTTTTTTTCAATTATTTGCTAATATGCTAAGCTGATCTAATCAGATCTATTCTTGTTCTTGCCTTCATTGAAGAATCTTTGTCATTTATTTTGGGGCTTGTTGAAATTATTAAATGACGAAAAAAGAGAAGAAATTAGGTTGCTAGGAAGATTAAAGATGAAAATATAAAATAAAAGTTAGAAACTTTTGATGGTTATCGTCCTTTAACGACTTTTTAAGATTGTCAATACTTACATGCGTTCTTTTTTAAATTACTGAGATATGTGGGTGAACTCGAATTACTTTAGTACCCCTTGTGGTGTTATTAACTCAAAGGTTTAATTACATTTAACGTTCCCAAACTATTAATTAAAATCCAAATCGGTCCATAAACTTTAAAACATTTTAATTGAGTCCTAAAATATCGTATTGTATTAATCAAGCCCTTTTGTTAGTTTAGCTGGCAATTTAAGTAACAGATGCATTTCAGCTATGATGTGGAGCTTATTTAAAATACATACAAGAGCGGTTACAATGGGGGACAAGGGTCTTGGAACCCCTAAATCGAAAATTTATACATTTGAGTCTCTTTAAAATTGTAATTTTATATGTTAATACATGGTAAAATTATATTTTGACTCTTCAATAATAACAATAGTTTGATTCATTTATTCTAGAAAATGTAAAATCATAAACTAATATAATGGTAAAATTACGTTTTGACTCTCATAAAAATTTATAATTCAACTTCAACCCCGAAAAAAATTCCCAACTTCGCACTTGAACACAAATTAAATTGTAAATAAGTGTACCTATTGCATGAAAAACTTGAATACGATGTGTTAAAAAAACAATTAGTGTCAATAAAATTTAGAATGACTATTTTAAGTTTTAACATGACAAATCCAATTGTTTATACAATAGATCTGCACGTGTTTACAATTTGATCAGTGTGTTTAAATTATGTTTCATATCATATTTGAGTTGACATTTAATACTCAAACTAATGACTAGGTTGATAGAAGAATTCAATAAAAATATTTTAAAGTTTGGAGGCCAATTTAGTATCTAAGTCATGATTAAAGGACATTTTGTGAAATAAACCCTAGATGAAATGCATTGGTTGTTAAGGGATGAAATAGTCAATTCAGAAAATTATATGAAAGATAAGAAAGGTATCTTTTCCAACAATTTTTCGGCATTTGCATATGTATTCTTTGCACTAACTTTCATGTAACGGACGATTTAAGACACGTCATTGGATAGTCTTTTGTCGGGACACGTGGCAGGAAAACCATGCATTTTACTGGGAAAAGAAATCTTAGACGTTGTCGGAAAATTCCATTTGTCTTTCATTTATAATGCATGGATCTCATCTGCATTTCATGAATTTTATTTCACTATAGAAGTTATTAAAATAAAATAAATCCACAATTATCTTCTAACAGCATTATTCTATGGAAATTTTTTTATATCATCATTTTTATAAAATAATGTTTAATTAAACAACAGATCACTCGTTTCAAAGGGTTTGTTATGATTTTACTGTTATTTAATTAGTGAACCTGTTTCCTTGTATTGTCAGAATAAAAACATTATGGGCCAGAAAGTTACATTATTACAGCAATAACCAGAAATTGTTTCTTGGCATCAACGGAATCTAAAGTTAAAACATGTTAAATCAAGGAACCTTCATTATTACTTAAAAACAGGAGCCTTTTATTATTTTTCTCAAAATGCAAAATATGATGCTTCAATGTGATCCCATAAATCCAATTTATGATGTTTGGAGGAAGGATGTTATTAGGTCATTTGACGACAATGTTGCCCCCGCATTGGACCTTCATCACCTTTTTGTAGTGCTGAAATTGATGCATGTTTGATGCATTCGCATCGGGCTGAGACCATGGAGTAGTGATTTTCTCTATGATGTCTGAGGATGGAATACTATCGGGTCATTTTCCAACAATTTTGCCAGCCAAAGGCAGTGGACCTTAGGATCAAATACGTAAAACAAAGCACCTTCTATTGCCTTCATCACCTTTTTGTAATGCTAAACCGATGCATGTTCGATGCATTGGCTTAAGATAAGAGGACAAAGTAGTGATTTTATCTACCATGACTTAGGAGGGGCTATGATCGGGTGATGATGCACTAAGGATCAAAAAGAAAAAGAGAACACCTTCTATTGCCTTCATAACCTTTCTGTCGTGCTTAAAAAAAACTCATGCTCAATGCATTGGCATAAGACGAGATGACAAGCAGTGATTTTTTCTTATTATGTCCAAGGAGGGGGTTACTATTCGGGTCATTTGCCGACAATGTTGCCAGACACTGACTTGGACCTTAGGAAGTGAAAAACAAAAGGCCTTCTATTGCCTTCATCACCTTTTTGCAATGCTAGCATCCATGCATGTTCCATGCAAGGATCAAAGGAGCCATTTTTTAAATCTAAACTCTACTTAATATTGAATGAATGATGATAACCAAGAGAGGGTAAAACTCTGCTCAAAGCTTCTTGATTTCGAATTTAAACCACTGACTCTGAGCTACCACTAAACGATTGTTGGACTTCCACAGTACCTCGGTGGTATCCGAAGGCAAGCATCGTTGCCTGTGATTCTATCCCCCTTGACAGCTTCACCTACACTATCGGCCATGGCTCTTCATTCACTCTACCTGTAAGAACAAAATAAAATGATTACAAGCAAATCAAACATAGAACATAATCGAACAATACATTAGTGACCATATTTAAGCTCTATATTTAATACCAAGGCATTAACAGATAGCTAAAAAAATCGACAGTGTTATGGCATTTCAGATTCCAAGGAAAACAATAAAGTAATGACTAGAAAGACGTAAGAAACAAACTGATGCAATTACCTTAATCATCTGAGGTATAAACCTCCGAGATTGATACTCCAAATGTATATTTACAAAAATATCTTCATATCACTTCAATATTAGCAGTGACTGCTATTGATCAATTAAATTCTTCTGACATCCACTGGCAAATGAGAGACAACTGTATAGTCAAGCCAACAAAACTTAACGTAATGTACGGTAATGTAAGTTATGACAATTGACATAATCCCCAGAAACTTACAAGATTGTACGAGTACCTGAAACTCTACACTACAGTACTTTTTCAGATTCTGGAGGACGCGGGCACCTAGATTCAAATTGATCAAGGTAAACATCCAGGGCTTTGATCCAAATTTATGAAGTAATGAGAAAAGAAAGCAAATGCATCCTGAATTAAATGAGATACAAGGTCAAAACAACCGTATCACACAAATGGAACTTTATCATCTACTAACAGAAGAATGGAGAAAAACACTTTACACATCATCCATCGAACAATTAAAACATGAAACTGGCTTAACCATTGTCCCCATGCATGCAGGAAATAACCAGGCTTGATGGACCACACTCCAGCACAATCCCATATATTTGCTCTCTCATGGTCACCTCATGGAAAGCATATGATAGTGATACGATCTGCCATCTCTCCACAAAAATCTTGAGCTATCCAAAGTCCAAACTCCATGATACTTGAAACACCAGCTCCGGGCTCTCTACAATTGAAAGCTGAAATCACGACCTGAGGTTAGCTATTCATAGAGAGTATATTCATTCACTTCCTGGAAAGTAGAAATTCATTAAAAATGGTTCCGAATAAAATAAAATGGTTTCCAAAGATGTCACCTGTGCCAATCACTTAGTTGAAGATATTCTATGGAATGATGGCATCCAGCTGCTTGAAGCACCAGTTTTGTTCCCATGACCACGGCCATTATTTGTAGCTTCAGTTGGCCCCTCTGCTTTGGGTTGACTCTTTTTCAAGGCACCAGAACGAGCAAATGAAGTAGAAGGTATTGCTGCATTGCTCCCCATCTGCAACAGTGACATCTCAAAGCAGTTATTTTAAATTGACCGACTGATGGTGAAGTTACATCATATTAAAACTAGTAAACAGAAATGGCAAGGACTAAGACACTTTAAAACATGCCACATTAATTTCAATTCAATTCCTTTTTCTATATTTAAACAGGCAGTTTATAAGTATACATGAAACATGATATAACATGCTTCATCAGGCAACTTACATGTTTCTCACCCATATTTTGACTAACCGATGGTCTAAACTGCATACGAACATCTGGACGACCAAGGTTACTTGGTCCTCTGTGCTCCATAACTTCACCTGAATAAGAAGCATCCTTGATTCCTGGAATTCATAAATAAGGCAAGATGTGTGTCATAAAAGAAAAGTTCCAAAATGAGTTAAAAATGAAAAATATCTTCCGCAGGAAGAAACTAACTAGAAACCATGAAAGATTGAAACTATAAGCAGAAATGCCCCATTCTCCATAAGATGGAAATAACTACAAGTTTACCAAACTGAAAATTTGTTAAAAAATTATAAGCAAATTCTTGGAGCATGGACCTTTAAGCTTATCTGTAGTCATTGCTTGGCTGTTTCTAGTTCCAGAAAAAGGCTGCACATCCTGGAAAAAGAATATCAGGTTAAACAAGTATTACCATATAAGATTGAGTTAAAAAACCGACCAGAATATGAAGCAGCCTCCAAACATTGTCATGCAACTATAAACAAATCCCTCTTGATAAATTTTTGGTTAGAGAAGTCATGGAATATTTGGGCCAAAAATATTCATGAGATGCAAGTCTTTTAATTGACATAACCAAAGACAAATTAATAACAAGGAATTAAGAAAATACTAACAGATGATTGAGGATGTGTCTTTGTCCTTTGTGTCTGCTGGTACTTTAGAATTGTCCAGTCAAATATGTAATCAGACTCATAACCTGCAACATAGAATATGAGGAAGTTGAAAACCAGAAAATGCAAATATCAATTTGATGTTGTCCACACAGATACATGGTGTTGCCATTACAGCCAGACAGGACTATAAAATACAAGGTTATCAATTTAGAATCTAGGTTCATCAAATATTATTAATTGTCAACATAGCAACCCAAACATGCAACATGGAAGAACATGAGAAAAATGGTGAACTTAGCTGTTGATTACCTTCTCGGGTAAACAAATCTTGAAACAAGCGCTTCAAGAATCCATAATCAGGCCTCTGATCAAATGTTAAAGAGTGGCAATAGTGAAAGTATGATGCAAACTCCACAGGGTGTGACTTGCACAAGACCTTTTGAACATGAAACAAATGATAGGTAAGCATTGAACAACAAAAGATGCTCAAAACATTTTCTTCCATGTGAGGGGAGATATCAAAGAAGGAAATACCTCTATTGGTGTTGATAACTTCTTCTCACATATTTTATCATACTTCTGCTTCTTTGTAGCAGCCTTTAGACCCTGCCAAGGAAGACTAAATGCAGAAATTAACAAAATCAGTTAGACAACAGTCAGAAGCACAGTGCTAGATAACATTTGAATACATGAAGTCATCAGGATGAATGAGATACAGATTAAAGCAAAATCAAGGCTCTTACAACCCCTGCAGAAAAAGAATGGCAGATGAATTGGGGCATACCTTCCTCTCAAGAAATACAAAAGAACATAGCCAAGTGATTCCAAATCATCCCGACGGCTTTGCTCTGTGGAGATTAAAGCGAAATTCAAGACACCTTTAGAGCTCAGCTGCAATATTAACAAAGAATAGAGAAAAAAAGCAACAATCCTTACCAATTCCAAGATGAGTATTGCAACTAGCATAACGTGCAGTTCCTGTTAAATTTTTATTCTCCCTGTAAGAATTATAAAGAAAAAACACTTCTTAGCCAGGGGGGGAAAGCGCTAATAAACAGATCAAGAAAAAAAACATGCTTAAAACTGATTCTTTTACAGGCTTAAACATAAAAGTTAAAATGGATCACAAAAAGAGCATCATCAAGTAAAGTTGTCCAGTTTACTAACACGTTAAAAAGGAAAGCCAACCAGATATTAAACAAGAACTTGGTAATTGTATTACTACCTGTAAGGAATATGTCTATTTGTGTTGGGATCACGATATCTTTTGGCAAGACCAAAGTCAATTATGTAGACCTGATGAGGGAAAAAAAGAGTTATGGAAAATAAATAAAGCAGAAAGTAAAACAAAAGAAGTATCATTTGTGCAAATCAAGCATTGAAGAAATGTACCTGATTTGCTTTCCTGCCAAGACCCATGAGGAAATTATCTGGTTTGATGTCTCTATGCAGAAACCCCTTAGCATGCATAAATTCTATTCTGGCAATCTACAACTCATCAAAGGAAAAAAAAATTCAAAAGGAGCATTATGCAAATAACAACTAAAGAGAAATTATCAAATTGTCATACAAGGATGAAGATCTGGACAACTCTTATTTGCAAATTCTTTAACTGTTTACCATTTGATCAGCCAACATTAAGACTGTTTTCAATGAAAACTTTCTCCCACAGTAGACAAATAAGTCTTCCAGGCTTGGTCCCAGCAAGTCAAGAACAAGCACATTATCTTCGCCATTTACTCCACACCATTTTATGTGAGCAATGCCACCTAAAAACAAATAAATTTGTGCAAATACCAATTGCATTAGCATAACTGAAAGAACATTTAAAAAGAAGTTTGCATTCTCAACATAAAACTACCAAAAAATTTTCCGTACTTCCTCCTTGAAGAATATTATACAGCTTGGCTTCATATAACAACTGAGGATGTTTTGTCTGCCTGTTTTCCTGACAGCAACACAAAAAATATAAATTTCACTAATTTATATGAATTCAGTTTTACTCTCACAGGAAGTAGCTGTTTCATAAACATGATGAAATCTACAAGCACTTGTTCAAGTATACAATCAAGCTGCAAAGTCAATTTTACAAATTTAACAAAATACTTGGCTAATTTCAAATTATCCAAAAAATGTTACAACAATTACAAAAGCAGATAAATCTTCTATTACTCAATTAGTATCCACCTTAAAACCTTAATATTACAGCTGAAACCATTCATGGTGAAAGAAACAAAAAAAAAAAAAAAATCAGAACTTGCTAACAAATTTCTAAGTGAAGACTTACAATCTTTACCGCGACAGTTTCACCCGTCTCGATATGAGTAGCTGAAACAAATCAAAACCAAACGAAAAAAAAATAAACATACATCAAATTGATAAAAAAAATTTGAGATGAATTAGCATAATAAGAGAATAAATAGAGCTAAAAAAATTGAAAAATACCAAGAAAAATTTCACCGAACGATCCACTTCCGATTTTGCGACCTAACTTGTACCTCTCTCCGACGATCCTCTCCATATATCAGCTGGAATTCTTTCTCTTTCGATTTTCTCTCTGGATTTTCCCGAGAATCAGTCGATCTGCTGATGGATTTGTGAAAGGGGGAGAAAATTAGGGCAAAGCAATTGATAAAGCGAAAAAGGAAGATTTTAGAGATTTCGAGGAAAGGAAGTGGAGGACGAAAAATGGTGACCTTTTTTGAGGAGGGTATTTTGGAGATTTCGTTAATTTGGAAAGATTTTCAACGGAGATGACGATTGGGAAAAGGAAGTCGGTAACGGGTAAAAAGGATTAGGGACCGTTTTGAAATTTAACGAATGTGAGGGACGTAAAAAGAAAAAATAGATTGACCAATGCAAATTATGCAAATTGCCAAATAATAGGGAAGGATTTGTAATTTATAGGATTTATGGGGTTGTCATTTCAAACTCAGTTTTTTAAATAATACTTCTAGTGTTAATATTAGGGTAATCTACCCCTAATGTCACTAAACTATTAGTAAGTTTACGTTTTGATCACTCAACTTCAAAATGTTACAAAATAGTTATTGAACTATTTGAAAGTTTTCATTTAAATCACTTAACTATTCTAAAGTTTTCTATTTAAGTTAATGGGTTGTTAAGGTTTTTTTTTTTAATTAAGTTAGAAACTCCAAGCAACGATTGGATGATTGGTACAGTACATCAGTACCCATCAAATATTAAAAGAACACCTTAGATCCAAGTTAATCTGACAATCAGTGTTGAATATTGAATAAGAAAATTGTTTGAATTTTAGTTTACAGATTAATGTCATTCAAAATTGTTTTATAAAAAAAGCTGAATTATAGAAGAGAAAGAAGAGGATGATGCAAGTGGTGTGAATAGGAAATGACATACAACAACAATTTTAACAACCCAATGATTTAAATAGAATCTTTTAAATAATTTAATAACCAATTTATAACTTTTTAAAATTGAATGACAAAAATATAAACTTATTAATAATTTAGTTAGGTTGTAGTTTAAAAAAAAGTTTAATCCAAATTTTTTATTTAAAAAGGTACAAAATTTGAAATTATATATTTGCTTACTATATAATCACATGGTAGATCGTGATTTAGTATAAAATTAATATATTCTTTATCTACAATAATTTCATCACTTTTTAAATGTTAGTATAAAAATCACTAACTGAGTCATTATGAGACGAGTGGAGTCAGTGACCATATATTCAATATTAAATTATATCGATTAAACAAGTTGATTTGGTTGAATTGCCATCCATTTGATTATTGAAAACACTTCGTTTTCAAGATAACTAGAAAACATGGACCACAACACCTGGCCCTGGTGCAAGGATGAAAATTATATGAATATTTATATAGAGATATTATTATATTGATCATGGAAATTATTAAAATTTCAATTTTAATAAATATTAATATAATGATATTTTTATTTTATATAATTATTACGCCATTTTGAGTAAATTTATATATCTGATCAATACTTCAAAATATAAATCATTTTAAAATATTATAAATATAAATAATGAAAAAGTAAAATAAAAAAAAGTGTTTTTTAGGGGGTTTTGATTTACACGATAAAGATACAAAATGAATGTGGCGTACAACCATGCAGCTCGTCGTTATTCATGAAAACTGCACATTGTTTTTTTATAACTGAAATATCGATCATTTTTCAAGCTTTAGTCATACAGAGAATACCAACATCATTTCCTTTTTTCCTTTTTGATCCTCATTTACACTCTCAAGCAAACAAGCAATTCCATTCCAGAGCCCGGGGGAAAAAAATCCCACCATGGAAACTCCTTCAGATGAAAACAACAAGATCAGAGAACCCTTCCTTTCATCCTCTCCATCAAAGGGTGGTTTCAGAACACTGCCTTTCATCTTAGGTTCGTCGCCTCAAAAAATCAAAAAAGCTTTGGATTCAATGGTGGTTTTATGATTTTTATTTTTTATTTTGATTCAACTTTGTGACAGCAACGGAGGCTTTTGAAAGGGTGGCTTCTTTTGGGTTATCACCGAATATGATAGTGTATTTGAGGAGAGAATTCGGCATGGAAACAGCTAAAGCTGCTACCGTGATCTTCTTTTGGTCAGCTGCTACCAACTTCACTCCGATCATTGGTGCTTTTATTGCCGATTCTTATATGGGAAAGTACCGTATGATCGGATTCGGATCCGTTCTTTGTTTTCTGGTAAATCCCCTTTGAAAACCTCAATTTTTTTTGGTATAATGATAAACTTATCCTTCAACATTTATATATTTTATTAATTTGATCATTATTATTTTTTGGAGCTAAATTTAACCCTTATTTTTTAATTAAAATATTGGCGTAGAACTCTCATGATAACTTATATATCAAGTCAATAAAAAAGTTAAAAATTTAAAAAAAATTTCAAACAATAAAAAATTCAAAAATTTTAAAAAAGTCATAAAATACATGACGATTATCATGTGAATTGCTATATTTAAAATTTTAACGTTTTAGTTTGTATTTTTATATTTTTGGTCATCATTGATATTTCTATTAAAAAACAATAATCTAACTTTTTTTTGAAAGGTTCGATGATCTAAATATACTCTTTTTAAAAAAAATATTGTTGAAGGCCAATTTTAACTAAAAAACACATGAGTCAAATTGACAAAAGAACTAAACATTAAAGGTTGCTGTTAGGTGTACAATGTTGTCACTTTTGTTAATGTTTTACAGCAAAATGACTTATTTGGTTCTTTAATTTTATAAAAAAAATATTATTTTAGCCTTCCATTTAATTTTTTTACTTTTTTTAGTTCTTAAATTTGTATTTTTGTCAAATCAGCCTAAAATAGATGAAAAAGTTAGCTTTTATTCACTCTTTTGATGTGGCATATAAGTGAATTGACATGGACGACATATATACATTTAATTAATATTCAAATAAATTATAAAAATTATTTTTAAAAATTAAAAATTATTAAAAAAGAATAAAAACTATAAAAATATTTTTAAATTTTTAAAAAATTAATTAAATGCCGATATATTATCTACTATATGCTACATCAGTAATGTTAATTCTTATCTATTTTTGGTTGAATTAATAAAAAAATATAAATTTAATAACTAAAAGAAACGAAAAATTAAATATATAATTAAAATAATTTTTTAATTGAAGGGTCAGATAAAAAATTGTGCCATATTTTATTGGTGAGGAGAGAGGCGTTTTTGCCTTTCGTTGCATTTCTGGGGGGTGTTGAAAATAACGTTTTGTCAGCTCCTCTTCTATATTTGTTTCTTATATTATATGTTACTCGAATCTAGATTCGATACCGAAAGATATCTTTTTAAAATAAAAATCGGATTTCGAGGGGAAACTGAGTTTCCAATTAAAAATCCGATTAGAATGGGTTTTGATTTCGAAAAATTTATCAAAATAACCCTGTTTTATATTTGAGTTAACCACGTTTATTATCACTAAATTATATTGAGATGATTAATTTTAAAAAATTATTAAATAATTTCAGAGTTTTTATTTAAATCATTGGTTATTATAATTATTTTTCTCTACAGTATAATTTTTTTTTATGAAATAACTTTAAACGTAATGAACAATGAAGGGGAAGAAGAGTTTTCAAATGGTGCAAATAAAGAATGTTATACATCGACGATTATAATAGTTGAGTGACTATAATGAAATTAAACCCCCTCAATTTTTTAAAAATTCTAATTAAGCCCTACAAAAGTTTCTAAAGTTTTAATTAAACACTTCAAAATTTTCAAAGTTCTCATTAATCTTCTTAAAAGTTTTTAAATATTTTAATTAGAACCCTAGTTTTAGAAAAATTAGTTAAACCCCTTCAATTTTTTAAGATTTTAATTATCCCCTATCCTTAAAGAAAAAGTAATCAGGCCATAGAAACTGCTCCATCCAGGACATCCTCATAAAAGATTTCAATTTTTTTTGGTCTCATTAATCATCTTTTTCTTCATGCTAGGGGATGATTCTATTATGGTCAACAGCCATAATTCCACAAGCAAGGCCATATTGCGACCAATTCAACACCATTTGTGAAGCCCCGGCAACACCCCAACTTCTACTCTTATATTGTTCATTAGGCCTAATCTCTATCGGAGCCGGTGGCATAAGATCGTCGTGCATGGCCTTTGGTGCCGATCAATTGGATAAGAGAAACAACCCGGAAAATACAAAAACTTTACAGAGTTTCTTCGGCTGGTACTATGCTACTGTCACGTTTTCAGCTCTAATTGCTGTAACTTTGATCGTTTATGTTCAAGATAATTTGGGGTGGGGAATGGGTTTCGGGATACCTGTAATGTTGATGTTCGGTTCAGCTGTTTCTTTCTTCTTAGCATCTTCGTTTTACATCAAGTTGAAAGCTAAGACAAGCTTACTCACTGGTCTGGCTCAAGTTATAGTGGCTTCTTTCAGAAACCGGCACATTGAGTTACCGTCCCATGCCACTAATGAAGTTTACCATATCAGAAAGGGATCGATGCTCCAAGTGCCAAGTGAAAAACTAAGGTACCATCACAATATCAGTACATCGTCTTATCATAATATCAGTCTACTTAGTTCATGGAACTCTACTTAAAATGTTGGCATCCATTCTCTTCGATTTTGCAACCATTTTCTCCTTCTTTAGCCTTAGTGACTGGATCAAATTAGTCCCTATACTATTAAATTGATCAATTTAGTCCCATATTATTAAAAAGAATCAAATAAGGCTAAATTGGAATAGAGTTAACATTTACGGTTTAAAAAAAATAGAGTTAACATTTATGATTTAAAAATGACATTAAAATTATTTGGGCTTATTTGATTCTTTTTAATAGTACGAGGACTAAATTGATCCATTTAACAATAATGGGGTTATTTTGATCTAGTCCCTATAATCAAGAGACCTACCATGTACATTCACCTAATATTTTTACACTATTATCATTGAAATTTTGAGTTTAGAGTTAACTATTGTACCTTGGTTCTTATCATTAATATTCAAATCTTGGTATTTGTAACCCTTTCCTCTTCCTCTAACCTTAATAAAGGATGAAGCCAAAAAATTTATATAGGGAGATCCAAATTGGAATTGTAAAATATTGAGGGCTAAAGCACAAATTTTACCATTTTAAGAGCCTAAAAGGCACTAAGGGTCAAGTCCCTTTGCCTATACGGAAATCTCTCTTTCTACATGTTTAACAGAACTTGACAAATGTTGCCTACATTAACTTAATCATCTTTGTCTTGTCCATTTTGTTTTCTTTGTAATCTGCCCAGGTTTCTGAATAAATCTTGCGTGATAAAAGATCCTCAAGAGGACTTAACCTCGAATGGAGATGCTTCAAATCCATGGAGTCTTTGTACAGTAGACCAAGTGGAGGATCTAAAAGCATTGATCAGAGTAATGCCGCTTTGCTCTGCCGGAATCATGATGTCTGTCAACGTTTATCAAGGCTCATTTATGGTAATTCAAGCAGGCACCATGGACAGGCACGTAACTCCAAACTTCGAAATTCCAGCAGGTTCATTCAGCATGTTTATGATGATCTCTATAGTTGTATGGATCCCCTTCTACGACCGGATAGTTCTTCCTTTAGCTTCAAAGATTAAAGGAAAACCAGTTCGTCTTGGTTTAAAACAAAGGATGGGGATTGGTCTTCTTTGCTCTGGTGCGTCCATGGTAGCATCCGCAATCGTAGAGTATACTCGACGGAAAATCGTGATCGAAGAAGGACTTACCGATGAACCGCCAGCAGTTGTGCATATGTCTGCACTATGGATACTGCCGTTTTATATCCTAGGTGGCTTGGCTGAGGCCTTCAATGGAATTGGACAGATTGAATTCTGTTACTCCGAATTACCGAAAACCATGTCGACCATTGCGGCCAATATTTACGGATTCGGAACCTTCATTTCGAACCTGGTGGCGAGTTTTATAACAAGCATGGTTGACAATGTTACTAAAAGAGGAGGTGAAAGTTGGATTTCAAGCAACATGAACAAAGGGCATTATGATTACTATTATTGCCTTCTTGCTGGCTTGAGCATGCTTAATTTTATCTACTTTCTGGCTTGCTGCAAAGCTTACGGTCCTTGCCATGGAGATAACAAAAACCAGGCAGAGAAATCCAAAAAAGGAGATTATGAGAGTATAGATGATAGTTAAGTTCCTTAGTATACAGTAAGATACATGTGATGTCTAATGAAAATCTTATTGTATTGATTGAGTACCACACAGAGATCAAAGTTTTCAGAACTAAATATATCAGCCTCTCGTTGAATATGGATATTGAATATGGTAATTCAGAAAAAAAAAAAAAAAAAAACCCCTCAATAATATAGCACAAACCCCAATCACTAAACAGAGAACAAACAGAGAACATAAAAGAGGATTGAAATTTATATGCTTATTAAATATTTTATTGTAAAGTTATTATTCTATCGGTCTAACATTAAAAATATTATAGTATTATTAAATATTTTAATACGTAAAAGATTTATAAAATTTTAATTAAAATATTTTAATAAATTAAAAATATTAACATTACTTAACAATATTACAAATTATAAAAATCTATTTATGAAAATCGATTATAACAAACTTTTTTATCCTAACATTTTAATTAAAAAATATTTAAAATTTGTTTTAGCATTTTATGTTGTGAAAATTATAAGAAACAATGCAGAAGCAATATAATGTAAAATTTTTAATAAAATAAAATGTAATTTAGCTCTAAATACATATCTGATGTTTCAAATAAAAGATTATTTCAAGTTTTCATGCGAAGATGGGGTGTAGGAATCTCTATTGTTTGGTCTCATTATCTGTTATGGTCAACAGCTATGATTCCACAAGCAAGGCCCTATTGCGACCAATTCAACACCATTTGTGAAGCCCCAACAACGACTCAACTTCTACTCTTATATTGTTCATTGGGCCTAATCTCTATGGGAGCTGGTGGCGTAAAATCGTCATGCATGGCCTTTAGTGCCGATCAGCTGGAAGAGAGAAACAAACTTGCAGAGTTTCTTCAATTGGTACTATGTTACATCAATGTTTGCAGCTCTAATCGCTGTAACTTTGATCGTTTATATTCAAGATAATTTAGGGTGGAAAATGGGTTTTGGGGTACCTATAATGCTGATGTTCCTTTCAGCTATTTTGTTCTTCTTGGCTTCTTCATTTTACATCAAGTTGAAAGCTAGGGCAAGCTTGCTTACTGGTTGGCTCAAGTTGTAGTGGCTTCTTTAAGAAAGAGGCAGATTGAAGTGCCAAGTGAAGTTTACCATATCAGAGAGAGATCGATGCTTCAAGTGCTTAGTGAAAAACTAAGGTACTAGCATCATAATATACATCGTCTATTTTAACTTAATCATCCTTGTCTATTGTATCTTCTTTGTAATCTGTCCATATTTCTGAATAAAGCTTGCATGATAAAAAATCCCCAAGAGGACTTAACCTCGAATGGAGCTGCTTCAAACCCATGGAGTCTTTGTACAATAGAACAAGTGGAGGATCTAAAAGCATTGATCGGAGTGATGCCGCTTTGCTTCGCCGGAATCATGCCGTCCATAACCGTTAATCAAGGTCAATTTATGGTAATTCAAGCAGGAACCATGGATAGACATGTAACTTCAAACTTTGAAATCCCAGCAGGTTCATTCAGCATGTTTATGATGATCAGTATGGCTGTATGGATCACATTCTAGGGCCGGATAGCTATTCCTTTAGCTTCAAAGATTAAAGGCAAACCAGTATGTCTGGGTTTAAAACAAAGAATGGGGATCGGTCTTCTTTGCTCTTGTGCATCCATGGTATCCTCAGCATGTAGAGTGTGTACTCGGCGGAAAATCGCGATCGAAGAAGGACTTTCCGATGAACCGCAAGCCGTTGTGCAAATGTCTGCACTATGGATACTGTCGTTTTATGTTCTAGCTGCCTTGGCTGAGGCTTTCAGTGGAATTGGACAGATCGAATTCTGTTACTCCGAATTACCGAAAACCATGTCGACCATTGCGGCCAAAGTTAACGGATTCGGAGCCTTCCTTGGGAACCCGGTGGCAAGTTTAATAATAAGCTTGGTTGACAATGTTACTAAAAGGGGAGGGGAAAGTTGGGTTTCAAGCAATATGAATAAAGGGCATTATGATTACTATTATTGACTTCTTGCTGGCTTGAGCATGCTTAATTTTATGTACTTTCTGGTTTGCTGCAAAGCTTACGGTCCTTGCCATGGAGATAACGAAAACCAGGCTGAGAACTCCGGCATAGGAGATCATGAGAGTATAAATCAAAGTTGAGTTTCTAGTAATATACGAGCACTTCAGTTAGATACGTGTGATGTCGAAATTGAAAATAAAGAATAAGCTTCACGAATTGTTGAAAAATGTTGCACTTTTTTAAATCGGGATGTTAACTTATAAAAAAAATACAAAAGGTGATAATAAACATGCAATAAAATAACTATAAATACACAATAATACCGCCAATAATGATAATATATAATAGTGTAAATGTCAAATAATAATGTACTACATAATAAATATAAACAAGTAGGAATTAAATGAAAGAGTATTCACCCAAGATTCCAAGGACTAAAAAGCAAAAAATATAAAATACTTAAGGCCCTAAAGCTAAATATTCCTATTTGGTTTTTGTTTTTTTCTTTCTAAATAAACATTAATCATTCGATTGTTAACATGATTCAAGATTAAAGTATACAAAAACAAAAAGAAATGATCAGATATCTATAATAGAGAAAAGCTAAGAACATATTTATTTTATAAACTTAAAATCATAAATTAGTGGGCCCAAAAATTAAGTATTTAAATAAAAAGTGCATAATTTGAATATTTATTTTTCGTATATGCCAAAGAAAAAACCAAAAAAATTTTTAGTGGGGTGGCTTTGCACATTTCCAACAGATCCATTAAACACCGAATTTGTGGGTCTTATAATGGGACAATCAATCATATTCAACTTCAAGCTTTTTCCATATAAGGTGTACTTTCATTTCAGAAAGGTACAAGTCCAAACCGGACCACTTTGGCCGAAGAAGGTTTACATCCACACTTAGGGAGTGGGTTTGGATAGGCGCAGGGGCGTAGCTATGGGGCTAGTATGAGCTCTGGCTCCTCCTAAAATGTAAAATTATTATTTTGTTCATTCAAATTTTTTAAAAATTTTAAATTAGTAAAGGTAAAATTACACTTTGGCCCCCTAAAATTATAAAAATTCGATTTAATCATTCACAAATTATAAAAATATAAACTATAAAAAATTAAAATTTTATCCGCCCCCCTAAAAAATTCTTCTAGCTTCGCCCCTGGATGGGCGGTGTGTTTACTTGTGGTTAGTGTAAAAACAGCGGTGGCGGTGAGATTAGATACTGTAATGTGAGACAAAAAGTAAGCTAAACGCACCACACATCACTCAATCACTCATCCAAACACACCTTAGTCATATAGAATACAAGTAGAGTGATTAAAGTAATAGGAATAATATCATTTTTAGTACTTTGATTCTTAAACTTGGCAATTAGATACATTTTGGTAATTGAACTTATATTTTTTCGAAATTTAATAATGTGGTTAGTGTTACTAAAATAAGAGCAAATCAGACGAGTTGAAAACTAATTAATATAATAGTCTAAACAAAAGGACTAAATTGATTGACTCGAAAATTATTTGAAATTAATACAAATAAAATTGAGAGTTGAACATGTTGAACAGAGTTGAACATGTTGAACCAATTTAATAATTTTTTAAAAAATTAGATTTAATAAAATTTTAATTATTATTTATCCAATATTCAAACCCATTAAACTAATTAAATAAAAAATCAATAGTTTAAATTATTTAACTACCAATCCAGTTACTTTATATATATATATATATATATATATATATATATTGTAATTTTAAAGGAGGAAAGTAATGTTACAGAGGATAACTTAATGCTCTCACGAAATACACACCATCCAACGCTATCTCACAACTGTTCCTAGAATTTGAGCCCTCCTTGCATTTAATGGCAACCTGTCTACAGCATTCCAAATGCTTTCCAACTACAAAACCTTGCCTAAATTATTTTCTAAAATTATTTCGCCTTTTATGTAAATTTTCAAAAATATTCATATTCAACACCTTTATTTAGATGTGGATCTAGAGATTGGCAGGAGCTCTGGTCTAAAATAAAAATTATTATTTAAGTCTTTTAATTTTTTAAAATTTTAAATTAATAAAGAGAAAATTATACTTTAATCCCTTAAAATTATAAAAATTTAATTTAATCATTTAAAAATTATAAAAATATAAATTATAAAAAATTAAAATTTTATTTGATTTCTCTAAAAAATTATTTTAACTTCGGCCCTGTCACTACTCAATATATATTGAAACAAATTTAAGTGCGATAAAAGAATAATAACAGAAAACATGCCACCATGGAAACTACTACAGATGAACACAGCAAGCTCAGTGAACCTTTCCTTACATCCCCTCCATCAAAATGTGGTTTCAGAACTCTGCCTTTCATCGTAGGTTCCTTGCACTCAAAAAAAAAAAAAAAAAAAAAACAACAAAAAACTTTGCATTCAATGGTGATTATATATATTTTTTCAAATTTCATGTACCTTTTTGTGACATGACAGGACAGCAACGGGGGCCTTTGAAAGGTTGGCTACTGTTGGGATAACTTCGAATATGTGTATTTGGCGTGAAACACTTAAAGCAACCTAAACCCTTTTGGTCAACTAACTTTATGCACCAGCATAATCCAACTTTATCCTACGTAAAGCATAAAACAGTACATGTAACAAATAAATTCACAAAAACCCCTCAAGCATTCTAAGTAAAAACCAGTGCAAAGGATAGTATTCCTCAAGCAATTTTTACCGTTATGCCAATCATTTTTTATTATGAAATCGTTTTGATTACATGAAATAAATTAATAATAATAAATAATAAGGAAAGATAACTCGTGCAAAAATTATAATTAAAAACTTTTTTAGAGCTTTTTATTTCTTTTCTTTTTATTATATATGAGATCAATAAATATGTTTTTATTTCTTTTCTAAGTAAAAATTATATTTTTAAATATGTTTTTAACCAATTTTCATTTTTTTATACACTATTAGGCTTAATTTAATGAGCAACCTTTAAACTAAATCATTTTTTTGAGTTAAATATTGAAGTAAATTTCTAGACTATAATTTAGTAACTATTATGATTTCTATTGTTATCTCGGTTCAGAAACACCCTTTTTAATCAATTAAGAGTTGACACATAATATTTAATAATATAAAAATTAAATTATTATTTAATATTATAATTTTCTCTCTCCTCCTCTCCTCTCCACTCCATCTTCATCTTCATCCACATAATATAGAAAAGGAAACTTGTTGCATCACTAAAGATTGAAAAATATTTGTAAAAGACATTGTTTTTTGTTGAAATAATAATTTCCTTTCCAAAGATCATTACAACTGAGAGTAAGCTCACATCTAACATCTCTTCAAATTATTATTCTCTTCTAAAATAAAATCTAATTATATTGTCGTAACCATTTTTTGAAAAATAGAGATTGACTTGGGTTTTGAAAACGAAAATAAAACAGGAGTCGCCATTGATCTTTGTTAGGTGTGATCGAATCACCTTTGTTTTAATAAAATATTTTGGTAATAAAACAACATTTTTGGTCTACGAATTTCGAGAAAATGGGTTCGGAAGTCGGTTACGTGCGAGGAAGGATTAGCACCCTCGTCACGCCCAAAATTGGTACCAAATCGATTAATTAATATCTTAATGTCAAAAATTGAAAACTGAGAACGAATTTAAAAAAAATATGATCATTTGTTACTAATGTTGATTTTAAAACGTTTAAATGAATCAGAATAATCATCAAATGCCATCTCATCTCAAAAAAACGAACTACCACGTCCAGTAAATTAGGACACAACACCCCGAATTTTCAAGAATAAGCTAGGGCACAATTCGAAATATTGTCACTTTAGAAATTCTTATCTCGAGGTAACGAGATGTCACACCCAGTAAGTTAGGGGCCAACATTTTGTACTCTCGAAAATAAGCCTTTTATTTTAAATCATTTTAGAAATTCTTATCTCAAGGTAACGTGATGTCACACCCAGTAAGTTAGGGCACAACACTTCATTCCCTCGAGAATAAGCTTTTTATTTTAAACTTGTGTTCTTTTTAAAGGATATCCCGTTATTTAGGCTAAACAAGAAAAATCGAAACTCGGTAAGTTAGGACACGATTTTCTCGAATTTCCAAAATACGAAATGTTGCCTTATTTTTTGAAAAATTTTCTTTTAAAGTAATGGCGGATATAATATTTAAATAACATGCATCATTTGTTTGAAGAAAGATGACAACTTGTATCGAATAAATACATTGAGATATGCATAATGTGATGGCATAATACAAAAATAGAAACGATCATAGAACAATAATACATGAATAAAAACACCATACGAATAAACAACGGTGATATGAGAATATGAATAAGCAAATTACAATACATGCAAGGATGATAATCACATAATGTGCGCTGTTTGAAAAATTTACAACATCAATAACCAAAGATGAATAAATTAAACCACATATACAACAATTTGCAATACGCGAAAAACAAGTTAAAATAAATAAAGTACAAAAACATGCACTTCGAAATGATAATAAGTTAGTTTAAAATAAATAATGTAAAAGGGTTTTTTTTTTAAAAAACAGTAATATACAAAGCTATTTTAAGAAATGACGTGAAAAACTTTAAATAAGACAATGCATAAATATCTACATATAAAAGCATAAAATAATATAGTGAAGAAAGCTTAAAGTAAATAATAATTTAATTTAAATAAATAATGTATGAAAGATTTTGAAAAAGACAATGTATAAGAGAATCTTAAAATAAACAGCATATATATATATATAAAAATTAAGAGATATGTAGTATTTAATAGCTTAAAATAATTAATAATGATAATAATATGATTTTTAAAAGAAAACTAATAAATGAGTGAACTTATTAAGCAAATCGGGGACTGCATTGAAAACAGACCAAAGGTCAAAGGGTTAAAATTGTAATAAATCAAGAAAAAGCGGACAGTGACCAAATCAGAACGTAATGGAAATAATTGGGTACGATTTTAAAAATAAAAAATACCAAGCCAGGCCGAAATCAAGATGCAAAAAAGAGAGGGGGCTATTGCGCAAATATCCCTTTGAAGGGATATGCGTATTGCGCAAATATCCCTTTGAAGGGATATGCGTAGTCTCCTGGAAGCAGACGACGTCGTCTACTTTTCTTATAAAACAAATTTTGACGCAAAAAAAACCAGTCAGTTCTCTTCCTAAAAAAACTTGAAAACCCTCAAAACCTCTCAAGTCCCTCAGTCGATTGGGCTTCTTTCGGCACACTTGTCTGCCCTCCGTCGCACCACCATCGCATCTAGTGGCCGGCGAAGCAGATCCGGGGCTTTAGGTAAGTCCTTTCCCTTCTCCTTTATTGTTATTGCTTTATTTAAAAAGATTCGAAATAAAAGAAAAATAAATAAATAACAGTAGATACTAATGGAAAATAATAAGAAATCAATCTCTCAAGTTTTGTTCTTTTTTATTGCTGATAATGCGTAAAAAAAGGGAAGACCCCTACAAACGTTTCAACTTCGGTTTTGTAGCAGCCCGATTTTGAGCCTAGTCGGAATAGTGGTTTCGGGACCACAAATCCGATAAAAAAAAATTAAATTAATATTTTTATATTTTTATGATCTACAACTTTATGAAATGGTTTCGTAAAAATTATAAAAAGTGCAAAACTTGAGTTCTAGAAGCTAGAGGTATCTAATTGCTATAAAAGTTTATTATGATTTATTGAGTGATTAAATACATGTGTTAGAGTATTGATAAGAAATTTTATTAATTTCATGCTTAAATTGCCTATTAGGACTTGTTTGCAAAAGTTGCTAAATAGGGGTTCTAATTTATAGAGTACTTGATTAAAATGGGGGTTTGAAGTAGGAGTCCTTAAATGGCAATTAGACCATTATATTTTCATGGACAAAAATGGACATATATAGGAAGAAAGAACCAAAGTTTTTAATGAAGGGTAATTTAGTCATTTGGTAATAAAAATGAATTAAAAGGGAAAAAGATGGCAAAATATGCTCATCTTCTTCATTAGGCCGAATTTTCAAGTGTTCACCATAGCTAGGGTTTGTTTCAAGCTTCCAAGCTCCATAGTAAGTGATTCCAAGCCCCGTTTTTAATGTTCTTTACATTTTTGAAGCCCCGGTAGCTCGATTTAGCTTATTCTATTAATAATTTATTCTAGGGTTCATATTTAGAAAAATACCCATAGGTGAAATGTGTTTATTTTGATGTTTTATGATAGAATATGAAGTCTAAAATTATGTTAAACAACTTTTGCTTAGTGATTTTAAGTGAAAACGAGTAAAACGGCTTAATCGGTAAAATACCTAATGTTCATAAGTACAAGTTAGAGTGAGAATTTGATGTTGCCATAGAAGGGAAAAATGATCAGCATGCCATAAAACATAAGAATAAGGGATAAAGTTTAATTTCCGAGCTTTGGGGCAAATGTGTAAATATGTAAAAGTTTAGGGGCAAAATTGTAATTTTGCCAAAGTTAAGAGTTAAGGACTGTTTTGATGAATGTGAGTATTAAATAAGCTAAATTTTCTATTATAGATCAAGAAGAACGAAATCCAGAGTTAGATCGAGGAAAGAAAAAGATAGAGGATTAAATCAATATAGTTGATCGTATTTCGTTTCGAGGTAAGTTTGCAGTAAATAAATGCAATATTCTATTATTTTACATTTAATATTGTTAAATTCCAGCATTTACAAATTTATTCTGTAAATTTATTATTTAAAGACTCAAGTATGAATTGATGGAAAAACTATCTCAGAAAGTTCCGGTTGAACCTTAGGAATGTGTAGGATACAAATGTCATGACATTAGGGTTTAAGGAATCATGTAAGACCATGTCAAGACATGGCATTGATATGTTACTATAAGGCAAAGGTCCCATGTAAGACCATGCCAAGGCATGGCATTGGTGAGTTCATAAGGCAAGGATACCACGTAAGACCATGTCAAGACATGGCAATGGTTAAGTTTCATAAGGAAAGGTACCCGCGTATCCTTAGTATTCCAAGTGGTTCAACGGGAAAATTCAAGGAGTATTCTAAAGTAAAGGTAAGGTAGTTCAAGCTAAAAAGGTAAGGTAAGATAAATTCATGTTAAAAGGTAAGGCAAGTATACAAGTTTTAAGTATATTGAGTTAAAAGCTTAAATGATCTTGACAAGAAAAATATAAGATAATTCACTAAGAATGTTGTTATCTATTTACATGTAAACTTACTAAGCTTTATGCTTACACCTATTCTTTATTTTTTTTTATAGTATTACAAGCCAACTCGGGGATCGAAAGGACGTCGGAGATCGTTACACACTATCAAAGGATTATATTGGTATTTTGTGACTTTAACGTTTTAAGTTATGGCATGTATAGAGACTTAGCCATTTTATGTGTGTGACCTTATGATATGGTTTATTATGGACTTGTAAATGTTTGGTAATATTAGCGATTAAAATGGTTAATTAAGAACATGCTTTGGAGGTTATGAAATGCCTAGTTGATAGTTATTTTAAAGAAATTATGTAATTATATGCAGGGAAATAGTTGGACAGCAGCAGTGACGTGATTTTGAAAAATCACCAAAAATAGTAGAAATTGAATTAGGTTGTGAATGAGATATATAATTAAAGCTTATTGAGTCTATTTTCATATGAAAGAAACAAGGAAAGCAAAGGAATTCTGTAATTTGAGATATTTATATTTTTGTAAGACTGGTTCAGAATAAATTTAGGTTCCCCTGTTCTGACTTGGAAAAATCATAAAAAAATGGAGAAAAATAATTAGGGGTTTAACTTTATATGTTTAGAATCCTTAATGAGTCTATTTTCAAATGAAATAAATAAGAAGATCATATGAATTCTGTACTAAGAGTAATTTGATTCGTAGTGAAGAGAGGTCAGAATAGTCAAATAGTAAAACAGGGGAAACTTTAAGAAAAATCTGGTATTGATTGGCCATACCAAAAATTATGGAAAAATTACAGTAAGAAGGTATATGAGTCTAGTTTCAAGGAAAATTTACGGATCTAGATTTCGAGTTTCATAGCTCAAGTTATAATTAATTTAGTGAACATGACGCAGACGAACAGTTTCAATTTTTATACCCAGAACTAGTAAGTTAAGTCTAGTAATACCTCGTGCTCGACTCCGGCAACGGTCTCGGGTAAGGGGTGTTACATTTATTGGTATCAGAGCAAGGTTTAGTCGGTTCTCGGAATATTTAGTATGAGTAAGAGTCTATCTATACATGCCATACTTATATTTTGATAGTGTGACGACTCTTGATGATTTAAATTTTTTTTTATAGTTATGGATCCTGAACGAGCTGGTGCATATGATGTAGAGAGTAGTGCACCCACTCCCGCTGAAGGGACGGTGCCACAAGATAGTCGTGAAAGGCCCGTTACAGTTAGTCAGGGAGGAGGGGCTCGAGAAGCCTTCTTCCAAGCTTTGAATGAATGGTTTGCTGAGTTCGTTCGTACGAACCCGGCCGTTAGACCTCCACCCCCTCATGATCCACAGACCAACCATGTAGCTTCCCCAGTCACAGATACAGTCAGAAGAGAGAAGCCACCCGTTGACAAGATCAGAAAACAAGGGGCTGAAGAGTTTCGGGCTACCAAAGATGACGATGCAGAAAAAGCTGAATTTTGGCTCGAAAATACTATTAGAGTTTTTGACGAGTTATCCTGCACACCGGAAGAGTGTATTAAATGTGTAGTGTCACTTCTTAGAGATTCAGCCTACCAGTGGTGGAAGACACTTGTATCAGTAGTACCGAAAGAAAGAGTTACTTGGGATTTCTTTCAGGAGGAGTTCCATAAAAAGTATATCAGTCAGAGGTTTATTGACCAGAAAGAAAAGAGTTTCTTGAGTTAAAACAAGGTAAGATGACTGTAACCGACTATGAACGTGAATTTGTTCGACTCAGCAATTATGCTCGAGAGTGTGTGTCTACAGAGGCTATCATGTGCAAAAGATTTGAAGATGGGCTCAATGATGATATCCGACTGTCAGTTGGTGTTCTAGAGATAAAAGAGTTTGTTGCTTTAGTTGAACGAGCCTGTAAGGCAGAAGAGTTATTAAAAAGAAAGGTAATCTGAAATTGAGATGCAAGACTCGAAGAAAACAGATGAGCAAGTCATTCCAGTCTACACCCAAGAGGGCCTAGAGAGTTTTCTACGAGATCTAATTTTTTCAGCTGGGTATTCTAGCCGGAACAGAGGTGGAAGATTTATGGATTCAAAAGCTCAAACCACTTCGATTGCGAGTGTTGGCAGTATTCAACCTGATAGACCCGAGTGTCCTCAATGGTCGACGTCATCCAGGTCAATGTCGAGCAACTGAGATTGGTTGTTTCCGATTGTGCACCGAATCATTTCATTCGGGAGTGTCCGAAATGGTTAAAAGGGAAGTAATACCGAGTGCAAGATCAGGTAATGCCCCCGTTAGAGGCAGATATCAGAGAAACCCTGGAGTAGGGGCAGGTAGAGCTGCATTTAGAGATACAGCAACGAGATCAGATGTTAAAGCACCTGCAAGGACTTATGCTCTCCGTAATCGTGAAGAGGCATCCTTCCCCGATGTAATTACGGTACATTTTCTCTTCATGATGTTAATGTTATTGCTTTGATTGATCCGGGTTCAACCCATTCCTATGTTTGCATGAAATAATGCCTAGTATGAACATGTCCATAGAGCTTACGAAATTTGTGATTAAAGTATCAAATCCATTTGGTCAGCATGTGTTAGTAAACAAAGTATGTAAAAAATGCCCTTTGATGATTAGAGGTTACTGTTTTCCGGCTGATCTCATGATTGCCATTTGATGAGTTTGATGTGATTCTTGGTATGGATTGGTTAACTGCACATGATGCGATAGTGAATTGTGGAAAGAAATTCATTGAGTTGAAATGTGAAAATGGTGAAATCCTTCGAGTTAATTCAAATGAGTCAGATAGTGCAATTACCATGATTTCAGTTAGTCTGCTCAGAAATGTTTGAGGAAAGGATGTGAAGCTTATCTTGCTTTTGTGTTGAATACTAAAGATCCAGAGTTGAAAATTGAATCAGTGCTGTGGTAAATGAGTTTTTCTGATGTGTTCCCGGAAGAACTACCAGGTTTGCCTCCTATCAGAGAAGTTGAGTTTGGTATTGAATTGATTCCAGGTACCACACCTATTTCTATTGCTCCTTATAGAATGGCTTCAATAGAATTAAAAAAATTGAAAGCTCAGCTACAGGAATTAACTGATAAAGGCTTTGTAAGACCTAGTTATTCACCATGGGGTGCACCAGTATTATTTGTAAAAAAGAAGGACGGTTCAATGAGATTGTGCATAGACTATCGGCAGCTTAACAAGGTTACCATAAAGAATAAATATCCATTGCCTAGAATAGATGACTTGTTTGATCAATTGAAAGGAGCCACTGTGTTTTCTAAGATAGATTTGAGATCCGGATACTATCAGTTGCGAGTTAAAGAGTCAGATGTTCCAAAAACTGCTTTTCGAACTAGATATGGTCACTATGAGTTTCTTGTGATGCCATTTGGCTTAACTAATGCTCATTGCCATTTTCATGGATTTAATGAACCGAATTTTCAGACCTTACTTGGACAAGTTTGTAGTTGTGTTCATCGATGACATTGATTTATTCTCATGATGAGACTGAGCATGCAGAGCATTTGAGAACAGTTTTACAGATTTTGAGAGATAATCAGCTTTATGCCAAATTTAGCAAAAGTGAGTTCTGGTTACGGGAAGTTTGTTTTCTTGGACATGTTGTCTCAGGTGAAGGTATTAAAGTTGATCCGAATAAGATTTCAGCCATTGTTGATTGGAAGCCTCCCAGGAATGTATCAGAGGTCAGAAGTTTCTTGGTCTTGCCGGTTATTATAGACGATTTTGTAGAGGGATTTTCCATGATAGCTACTCCGTTGACAAGATTGCTACAGAAAGATGTTAAGTTTGAATGGACTGAGAAGTGTCAGCAGAGTTTCGACAAGTTAAAGGTATTGTTGACTAAAGCTCCTGTCTTAGTACAACCAGAACCAGGTAAAGAGTTTGTGATTTACAGTGATGCATCCTTAAATGGACTAGGCTGTGTACTTATGCAAGAAGGAAGGGTAATTGCTTATGCCTCTAGACAGTTAAAACCACATGAGAAAAATTATCCGACACATGATTTAGAGTTAGCTGCTATTGTATTGCATTAAAATTTGGAGACATCACTTGTTTGGTGAGAAATGCCGAATATTCACTGATCATAAAAGTTTGAAATACTTGATGACTCAGAAAGATCTGAACTTAAGGCAAAAGATGGCTAGAGTTGATTAAA